>JAODKM010000020.1:10734267-10745448 GCA_026780845.1 Petrocephalus sullivani
CCTAACTCGAAAACTCCCTAAGTCGAATTTTTTTTTTGGTCCCTTTGAGTTCGACTTAGCGAGGTCCGACTGTATAAGCATAAGAAAGGCAGGAATAGCGCTTAGGCTCGAAGGGGGGCTGTGAGTGCAGCGCCCCCTGTGGGTCTAAAGGGGAGGCTTTGAGTGTGGCGCCCCCTCTATAGGTGCAAAGGGGAGGCTTTGAGTGTGGTGCCCCCTATAGGTGCAATGGGGAGGCTTTGAGCGTGGTGCCCCCATGGGTCCAAAGGGGAGGTGCCCCTTATAGGTGCAAAGGGGAGGCTTTGAGTGTGGCGCCCCCTATAGGTACAAAGGGGAGGCTTTGAGCGTGGTGCCCCTATGGGTCCAAAGGGGAGGTGCCCCCTATAGGTGCAAAGGGGAGGCTTTGAGCATGGTGCCCCCATGGGTCCAAAGGGGAGGTGCCCCCTATAGGTGCAAAGGGGAGGCTTTGAGTGTGGCACCCCCTATAGTTGCAAAGGGGAGGCTTTGAGTGTGGTGCCCCCTATAGGTGCAAAGGGGAGGCTTTGAGCGTGGCGCCCCCATGGGTCCAAAGGGGAGGTGCCCCCTATAGTTGCAAAGGGGAGGCTTTGAGTGTGGCGCTCCCTATAGGTGCAAAGGGGAGGCTTTGAGTGCAGCACCCCCTATAGGTGCAAAGGGGAGGTTTTGAGCGGGGCGCCCCCATGGGTCCAAAGGGGAGGTGTCCCCTATAGGTGCAAAGGGGAGGCTTTGAGTGTGGCGCCCCCTATAGGTGCAAAGGGGAGGCAAAAACATTCAGATGCAAAACTATATGACACACAGCTAAAAAAATATGTGAGTTCCGGCACCATTCTTCACCTGGCTATTTACCCCGGGCCTGATGTTAATTTTCTTTACTTTGTTGGTTATGATTGATGTCATACTTATTAATATTTTGCATCAGTTATTGTCAACCTCAATAACCTTTCTGAGCAAAAAAGCATTGTACAGCTACTAAGCTGGCCTTTCCCAGCAGCCACTCTGTTCTTTCTCAGCTCCGTAACAGTGGGACTCTTGTTATATGCCTCAGCAGGTGACCTCATCGCCGTCACCTGATAACTGTTAACGTGGACCTGTGGAGTTCAAGGAAGCCACACATAATGCCACCACTTCCTGCACTACCATCTCAAAGCTAAAAAAAAAAGCCATGGTGTCATAAGTCTGGTACAACGGCTCCCTCTGTTGGCAGTGTTTGGTACTTCTAGTATTATACTATGTGCTTATGTTGCTGAGGTGTTTTTTTTCTGTTCCCACAGTGTAGTCCCTACTGGAGTACAGTCTGGGGCTGTTTTTTTTTTATTCACCTCCTCTATTCTCATGTCTATAATTGTAACACTACTCTACATGCCTCAAATTGCCCCTCGGGGACAAATAAAGTTTTTTGATTGATTTGATTGATTATTGCAAACCCGGTGTCTGTAAAGCTGTCATTGAATTCCCCTCTAACTTTGCGTCCTGGTTTTTGGCCCAACCCCCACAGGACTTGGTAGACTGGCAAAAGCCCCTGGCCTGGCAGGTTGGGCATCTGGGTGAAAAGTATGACGCATGGGTGCATCAGCCGGTGGATCGACCCATCCGGCTTTTCCAGTCTGAGCTTATGGAGGCCAGCACCAAGACTTCCTGGTGAGATACACACACCCAGTCTGATGGGCCAGTGTGGTTGGATCTCTGTGTGTTTGATGGGTTTATGTGCAGTCGGTCACATTGTGGGGTTTCTGCATGTTTGTGCAACGTGTAACACTGTGTTTTCAGTTAGTGACACTTTCTCCCTGTGCTGTGTATGTTCAGTAAGTAACTCTGATTTCCTGTGTTTTGCACGTTCAGTAAGTGACCCTGTCTCCTGGTGCTCTCTGTTTTAAGTTATACTTTGTGTGTTCAGTAAATGACTCTGTCTCCTTGTGCTCTGCGTGTCCCCAGGTACATGGTGCCAGCAGTGTGGATGCCTCTGGTGTTATATTTGAGCTGGTACTGCTATACCACCTTAGCACAGGAAAAAACCAGACTGTTCATCACATCAGGTAAGACTCCGCTCCCACATACACCTTTATGCTCATTTACTTGTATGCTAACCTACCTGAATTCTGCCACGATCATACAAGTATGCACATATCCAATACAATCACATTCCCACATTTTCTTTGTTAGTGACATAATGGCAGAGCCAGGTTCTCTAACACATCAAGCCTCATGTTCTCTGACACGCCCACCTCCCTAATTCTTTGACACATCCACTTTCATGTTCTCTGCCATGCCCACCCTCCTGATTGTCAGACACACTCACCTCCCTGGTTCTTAGACCCACCCATCCCCTGGTTCTCTGACACACCCATCCTCTTGACTGTCTGACATGTTCACCCCGATCTTCTCCTGCAGATTACTCAGTCATGGTGCACAAGTACAGCTTCCCTCTGATCTTCCTCTTTGGCATGTTCATTTGGTCCTTCATCGAGTACTGCATCCATCGCTTCGTGTTCCACATGCGTCCTCCTGCCCACAACTATTACCTCATCACTCTGCACTTCCTATTGCATGGGCAGCATCACAAGGTGAGTGGGACCCTTGGGGGTGGACACCTGGGCACTTTAACCTCTGACACCTGACCCCTGACCTCTGACCGCTGACCTCTGACCCCACAGTCCCCATTCGATGGCTCCCGCCTGGTGTTCCCGCCCGGCCTGGCCTCGCCGGTCATTGGCGCCTTCTACCTGCTCATTCAGGCTCTCTTTCCCGAGGGACTGGGCCTGTCCATGTTCGTGGGGGGGCTGTGCGGCTACGTGGTATATGACATGATCCATTACTATCTGCACTACGGCTCACCCCAGAAGGGCTCCTACATGTACGGCCTGAAAGCATACCATGTCAAGCACCACTTTGAGCACCAGCGAGCAGGTAATGTGTCAGCGGTGTGGCTGCGGCTCAACCTCCCGCCTCC
Source organism: Petrocephalus sullivani (assembly GCA_026780845.1). Lineage (NCBI taxonomy): Eukaryota > Metazoa > Chordata > Actinopteri > Osteoglossiformes > Mormyridae > Petrocephalus > Petrocephalus sullivani. The sequence goes on from JAODKM010000020.1 coordinate 10,737,230, forward strand.
ATTTGCTGCTAACCCTAACCAGAACCCCACTGATAATTTAGCCTGGCGATATTATCGGCCGTTATCAGCTAATGCAGATAAATCGGGATTGGTGTTTAAAATGGCCGATATTTTATTGTATTTTTTATACATTGCACTCACATATATAGATACTATAATATATTATGCTGTACTTTTGTTCAAAGTACCATTCATGGCAGTTTATTTTTAATGGCATTATATAATGTAAGCTTGGTACATTTTAAATAAGTACATACAATAAATGTTTGGGAAAAGTTTTGTTTATATTATGCGTCTCTGAGAAAATAAATGAATATCGGCCGATATGTCAGTTTTGTATTTTTAAATACCGAAATATCAAAATCAGTATTATATTGGAAACTATTGTACTGGTCGGGCTCTGAACCTCACTAAGAGTACTCTGTTGTAAATGGCATTGGGAAGCAGGAGCTGATTGAATTATCTGAGTGCTTCAGCAAACTTGGGAAGCCCCCTCCTCCGTAAAGCTGTGTTTGCACTTTTCCAGCTCTGTTTCCACCCGTCCAGCCACGGGGAGCACCTAGGGGTGATGCGCACCCACAGTCTGCACTCTCTCGGCCTTTTGCTGCTGTCCTTTGATCTGTTGGCCTTGATATATAGATATCAGTTTTCTGATGTCTGCCACTGTCTCCACCTTACAGGTTTTGGAATCACCACCACTTTCTGGGATCGCCCCTTCAACACCTTAATTCCGGACGAGTTCTTTGACGGCACCCACTGACTGAGGGGCACTACAAATGCCTCCTCCTGTCATCTGATCCCGACCCTTGCCCAATCCCCAGCCCTGCCCTCTATATGGCTCCACCCACACCCCTGGCCATGCCCCCACACCCCCCCCCTTTTTGTCTCCACTGTTTTTCTGCTTCCTTTCCTGATGTCACTGTCACCATGGCCACTGATCATAGTAGGGAGAGTCCTGTCAATTAAACTACCCTTATGAGGGGCTAATATATATTTATTTATTGATTCTCTAAAAATGTTTATAGAAAGGACAAGACTTTAAGTGTGGGGGAGTATAATTTTTTAGTGTTTCTTTTAGGGTTAGTGTTCATGTTAAATTAATGAGCATTTACAAAATGTTTTCTTGTTGGTGGTAACAGAAGACAGAGAGAGAAAGAAAGGGAGGGAGAGAGAGAGAGTGGAAAGGAGAGAGGTGGGGAGGGAAAGTTGATGAGGGAGTGAGTATGTTGCAGAATATTTGAGGTGTAATACCGAGGGTCAGCCTGCAGGGGGCAGTGAAGCTCCATGCTCGGTCTCTCTTCAGCGCTGACATTAATGTTGGTGCTGCTAACCACTATCCATCTGTGTGTGAAGATGGTTGGCCTTCACCAATCAGCGAGTTGGGGTAGCCCTTGGGAGGGGGAGCGGGTGTGGTCTCGGTACTCTGATCTTCCGCGTGCTGTGCCTGTGCTTTTGGGTCACTGAGGATACCCAGTAAGAACCCAGAGAAGATGAGGCCGTGGCTGGCAGGACTCTGCTGCAGTAGGGAAGGTGTGGCTGGGGGCCTGGAGCTGAGTGGTTACTGGTGGTGCTGCGGCCTTTGGGGGTGGAGCCGTGCCACCTTGGGCGATGACCTCATCCGTTGAAGAGCCCTAGCTATGGGAAAGCCCCCACCCATCATATGGTCATGGCGGATATCTCTGGGGCTCCATCCCTCCTTAAGGTGTCCTACTCAGTCTTCCTTCCTTAACTGAAGTTCTCGGCTCCATTCTTGTTCCTTAAAACTTCCCAGATGCTGGGGGGGGGTGGTGGTGGGAGGGGGGTTGCAAAGAGAATTGCAAGGGAAAGCACAGGTAATTCATGGGAAAAGCCACTGATTCCTCTGCCATTGAAGCGGTCCTCTTATGAAGGACAGGCTCTGTGGGGGAAGCCAATGACAGAAGGGGCATGGGGGGGGGGCGGGGGTTCAAAGTTGATTTGGGAAGAAGAAAACCGGAATTAGTAGTCTAGTTAGTAGTACTAGTAGTCTGACTTACCATTAGTTTGATTAAAAAAAGTAACTGGCAGATGTTTGTGGGACATGGCCCACCCCCCCGTCTCTGGTCTATGCTTCTCCTCCCTGCTTTCCCCCCCCCCAGGTAGTGTCTGACCAAACCAAATGATGTAGGAGTACAGGAGAGGCTGTTTGTCTGGATAAATAAAATATATGTGTATATTTATAAACAATGTTCGCTTTATTGTGGAGGAAAAAATGCACAGAGCACATATTTCTTTAAACTAAATGATACTTCTAATAATTTTCTAAATCTGTTTACTGCAATACATTTTTAAACCTTTTTTTAAATGTCTATGCAAACACAACGCAAAATGTATTTGTAAATAAACACATGAACATTTCTGAACTGTGTGGCTGTTTGTCCGTCTTTGACTCCACGCCTCTCCTTCTGTCACAGGTTATTTCACACATGCTGGCTAATCAGCTTTGGGAATGTGAGGCTGTAAGAGTCAAACAGTCTGTTTTAGAAAGTTTGGGCTGGTTTCTGTGATTGGTGGATTTCCCTAGCTCTGGGGTTAGCCAGGCTTGTGAGTGGCTCCTGCTTTAGCCCCAGTGAAATGCCTCCAGATATGATGGAACTCTTAACAGCATGTTTCTGTTTTAAGTAAGTAATTAAGAATAAAACATTAGAGCTGAGGACATTCACAAAACAGCCAGATCACTCACTGAGAATCCCCAGATTTAATAGCATACTTTGGTGTTTTATATGACTTTATGATTTTATATAAATTTTAAGGGTGCTCCACCAGGCAGCTTTATTGTCTGACTCCTCAGGGGTTGAGGGGTCTAGCTTGTGCTTGGGAGTGACGTTCCCCTGTCTTCCCCTGCGGTTTCCTCAGGGTCCTCCAGTTTCCACATCCAGCCAGTCAGACTGGTGTTTCCAGATTGCCTATTGTGTGTGTAATTTCTGATGGACTGGCATTCTGTTCAGGATACACCCTTCCCCTGTGCTGCCTGGGACAGACCCCATTACCCCCCAAAAACTAAAAACTGATGTGCTGGATAAATAGTTAGAACATGGATATGTATAGACAACCATGCTATATAACTGTGTAAGATGCTGTTTGTATAGTGACACAACTGGTGAGCAATAGGTTTGCTAATAATTCATAAAGCTGTGTCACACCCTGATAAATAATCCATCGGCTTTGGTGGGTTGCAGGAAGTGAAGGAGAGCTTGCAGGCAATGCATTTATCTCCAGGAGGTGAAGGAGAGCTTGCAGGCAATGCATTCATCTGCAGGAGGTGAAGGAGAGCTTGCAGGCAATGCATTCATCTGCAGGAGGTAAAGGAGAGCTTGCGGGCAATGCATTCATCTGCAGGAGGTGAAAGAGAGCTTGTAGGCAATGCATTCATCTCCAGGAGGTGAAGGAGAGCTTGCAGGTAATGCATTCATCTGCAGGAGGTGAAGGAGAGCTTGTAGACAATGTATTAATCTGCAGGAGGTGAAGGAGAGCTTGCAGGCAATTCATTCATCTGCAGGAGGTGAAGGAGAGCTTGCAGGCAATGCATTAATCTGCAGGAGGTGAAGGAGAGCTTGTAGACAATGTATTAATCGGTTCCTTCCTCATCAACAAAGATACTGTTACTTGCTGAAAACTGAGCATGAACTGTTAGTGATAATGATCATATACGCATTCATGGTATATATGAAGTCTTCCATTGGCTGTATATGCGCAGAGCCTGGCTCTGTCTCTCTGTGCGGCACAGATCCACACAGGTCACTTCCTGTCTGCATAACCTCTGTCAGTGCTGCAGTGAAATGGAGAGATCCATGGTGAAATCTTTAGGCAAAATTGAGATGTAACATGATAAGAGATGGAGGATGAGGTTGGGAACAGCCGAAAAACATCCTTGCAGTTTGAAATGAACACAGAAATGTGCTGTCTGTTTGGTTTCACAGTTTTATAGTTCATAGCTTTTATGTCCTCTAAGGTTCTTTTTACTAATTATTCTCCTTTTCCCACTTTTTTGATGGTTATATACATTTGTGATAATGCAGTATTTACCGGTATCTTTATTTTACCACTTTAAGCTATTTTATTTGTTTAGCTTATCTTCTTTGTGTGTATTGAGACCATTAAAGGGCAGGCTTTAAGACCCAGGGCTGCAGGAAGGGTTTGCCTGGAGCCAGCAAAGCAAGCAGAGCCGGGAGAGCCACCTCCCACACCCTTCAGTGAGGGAGCAGCCCAGAATTTTTCTGGCTGACTTCTGGCAGCCTTGTTTTGCAGGCGCCCGAGACGTTTCTGTCTGAGCAGGGTGAGGAGAGTATCCACGGGAGGAGCAGACACCTGAAAGCAGGATTCTGGCAGGTACAGACGTCACTTCATCTCTTTTTAAACACCCCCACTACTTTTGATTCTCTGCCGTCTGTCGCTGCATCCTGGCACCGTCAGGTCCCCCTCCGTGATTGGGAGGCCCCTTGCGGCTGATCAGGCCCCACGGGGACGGACACCGCATGCCTGTCATATCAGACCACTGCCTTCCTGCTGACGGTGCTGCTGTTGAACTTTTCTGCTGTTTTGCAGGAGTTCAGAAGAGAGTAGCCTTACTGGGTGCAGTGGGAATGGCAGAGGCTTCCTGTATGGTTAACATCTGGGAGTGACTCTAGTTTCAGTCGTGCGTGTCTGCAGTGCAGTCTGCGTTGACATGTTTTCAGGGTGAGAGGGTATGTATCAGTTCCATGTGTGTCCTCCCATGTCTGTCCTCATTTACCGTAGATGTCTTGCTGCTTCATCTTTTTAGCATGCCTTTGTTATACTCACTGGCAATCTCTGCTCTGACCCCCGATAATGAGCACATGTTCACTTCCTGTGCGATGAGCTGCCGAGCACCGCATCACTTCCTGTTTTGCCTCTGCCTGTGTGAGCTGTGGCTGTTTTATGCGTGATAAACGGTCTTCTTTATCACACGAGGCAGAGCTCTGAAAGGCAAGAAAAAACTTTGCAGGCAGTTTGTCGGCATGGGTGGGTGAAGCTGGCTGTGAGGGATCAGTGAAAGAATTTTCTGTAGGTGCAGTAGTGTTGTCAGGTGCAGTCTATAAGAATAAAAACAAAGAACATGATTATGATGATCTGATTATATACACTGAGAGTCCTCTTTCACTGCGGCTGACCCACACTATGATGTGTCATGCATTGGCAGCCATCTTGGATTTTGTGTTTTCAAACCTGCACACTCATTTCATACAAGTTAAAACTATAATAAAACAGGACTATGTTTCCAGTGACATGTATATTACAAAGAACTGCCAACTTCAGCTCTGTTCTGCTTCTGGCATTATGTTAAAAACACCTAAACTGAAAGACCAGAGGATGGTCCCATATTTCCATGGTGATATACATTGAAAGCAGTCATAAAGGAGTTCAGCTCTATACATGTAGTTGAATGCCTGGTGTTGCTCAGATTCCTCTTTTTTGGGCCCAGCACATAACATCCATAGCCATGATTCATCATTATTATTTACTGACTCACTTACTGGAGTGTGGGGCGGAGGGTTAGGGTTAGGGTTGGGGTTAGGGTTGGAGTGGCCTGGCTATGCCTGCTAAGGCCCACTTCATAGGCTGTATACCAGAGCTATGACAGCTCACTGAGAGACAGTGTCACTCCATTTATAAATGCACTCACCTAAGATGTCAGTAAAGACACTCAAAAGACTGAAATAACTGATACTTGGCATACTATGACGACAAAGTATGTCACACCTGACTTCTGAGATGTACATATGTATACTGACTGCATCTTTCATGATATAATTTTCTGTTCAGAGGTATTTTGGGATCATTTTAATTGGAACAGTAATCAAGTTGTCTGGGAAATCCCTCCATTATCGTGAATGTTATGTGCCGAGGTGTGGCTGTGCTACCCGGATTTTATAGGGGCAGTTAATTTAACTCAGGATCCATCATAGGAAAGGGAGAATTCCTCAGACTTTGGCGCTGACTGCTGAAGTCGCATGACCACCTCCCTGCCAATTTGGAGTATATTTTAGAGAGGATCCGGAACAGAAACAGATCACAAGCAGGATGACTGTTTTAAACTAGTGTCTGAAACCCTTATGACCCTGTCCTGTGGGCCAAGGTGGCACGATGGGTAGATGGTTTCAAGCATGGAGCCAGCACAGCTTATCAGACAGTGTGCGCTGATGCTGCCACTTGCTGTGATAAATACATATTGTATATTTTATTTACACTGTGTCACGCCGGCGGCGGGAAGAACGACCCATGGATGCAGCTGTGGGGTTTTAGCCCTTCAAAAGGGCGTTTATTTGGGAACACAGGGTCAAAACAAGGCACAGAAGGGAGCAAGCGTGACTGCTAGTCGACGGATCATAGACACCTAGACAAAACCCGACAGGGGAGACAGGACAGGGGCGGACTAAATACACAGGATCATTAACAACAGACGAGAAACAGCTGGGAACGGGAGGATTCCCACGAGGGCAAGGAGGGGGCGTGGCACACAGGAGGAGCAGTCGGGCAGGGCATGACACACTGCATGGCCAAAAAGTCACCATTTAAATTTAAATTAGCAAGTACTTAATTGATTGCCTCATTATACTATGGCTGTTCAATGACTGGATCATTATTACTTAGCAATGTTATGCGGCAGTAAAATAAAGCTGAGTACCTGAATCTACTGAAAGGCCAGGTTATCCCATCAGTGGATTTTTTCTTCTCTAACGGGCATGGGCATATTCCAGGACAAGAATGTAACGATTCATTGGGCTTGAATTGTGAAAGACTGGTTCAGGGAGCATGAGGAATAATTTTCACACATGAATTGGCCACCACAGAGTCTTGACCTTAACCCTACTGAAAGTCTTTGAGATGTGCTGAAGAAGACTTCACCTATCATCAATACAAGATCTCGATGAATGTTAATCTGGATGGATTAAAATGTTGAGATGTTGCATAAGCATGTGGAAACAATGCCATGATGAATATGCACCACAATCAAAGCTAAAGGTGGTGGAATTATATATTAAGGTGTGCAAATTTTTTTTGATCAGTTAGTATATAACTTCACATGTCCCATAATCCTTTGCAGTATTTGTTTAAACACTAGTGGTAAGGGAACAGATAGTGATGGATAGCTGTGTACACTTTATTTGACTATGTGACTGATTTTGTTTCTAGGGTGACCATGACGTCGCAGGGTGAGCTCCATGATCTGGTGGGGACTCTGAAAGGGGGCACCTGGACCAAACCCACATGTCCATGCTGCACCTCCGTCAATGTGGAGCCCCTGGTCCTGATGCAGTTAGCGGAGAATGTTGACCCTGTCACCAAGAAATGGATCATCTCCCGCCTAGAGGCCCCCGTCAGAGATGGAGGTGAGCGGGGGGGGTGCAATATCAGGATGCTAGTTGGGGGGGGGGGGCAGTGTTACGACGTGGATGGACCCATTTGTTGCTCTCCTACCCCCTGCAGGAGCAGAGCTGCTAGTGCACTCAGGAGAAGACGACATAGGAAACGTAGTGGTGCTTTCTGCCCCACGCTGCACACAGCTTCATGTGACGGAGGAACTGGGCATCAGCAAGCTGTACAAGGACGGGAGCATGACTCCCTTTTCCTACCATGACCGCAACAATTTCAGCAATGTCGGTATGAGCACAGTACGGTTTGATAAAGGTGATACTGACCGACAATTAATAATGACTGACTGGCAATGCTGACTCACAGGTGATGTAGATTAACAGATGGTATAGATTAACAGATGATTTAGACAGACAGATGACTTAGACTGACAGATGGTGTAGACTAACAGGTGATTTAGGCAGATGATGTAAACTTACAGACGGTGTAGAATGACGCGTGATTTAGACAGATGGAGTAGACTGTCTGTTAAATTTGACTGACAGGTGAGGTAGATGAGCAGGTGATGTATACTGACTGTTGATGTTGAATAACAGGTGATGTAGACTGACTTCCGGCTTGTCTGCCCTTTGTCTTTGTGGTGTTTTTCCTTCCTTCCCTGCTGCTGTACCATGGTTCATCCTGCCATCAGAAGCAGCACAAGCACCTGCATGCCATCACCGCACTGAGACTCAAATCTCAAAATTTAGACCGTGTAAATTAGGACTTTGCTATCTTGTCCATTTGACCTCCTCTGCCGGCCCCTGGAGGATGGGCTCCCCCTTTGGGTCTGGTTAGGGTTAGGGCTTCCTCTGCCGCCCCCTGGA
>JAODKM010000020.1:10746348-10760620 GCA_026780845.1 Petrocephalus sullivani
GGGGGGGGGGGGGGGGGGGGGGGGGGGGGGGGGGGGGGGGGGGGGGGGGGGGGGGGGGGGGGGGGGGGGGGGTGCTGGGCGAGCTGGGGGAGGGAGCCACTGGGAGAGCCCGGGGAGGGGGGGCAGGATGGGGATGGTACCCTATTATGGGCTGAGAAAAGTACAAATTTTCTGAGCAAAAACAACAGATATGATTATTGTTTGGCCTGGTTAATGAGCTGCTGGAAGCCATGACTCAGACACTGAGCCACCCAGGGGTTAGAAGGTATTCAAAATTAGTGCTGAAATTACAGCTGAATGTTATCATGAATATATACACTGATGAGCCCAGACATCATCACATGGACCTCCACATGAAGCGAATGATGATCGTATAAAGCAGGGTGTGTCAAGCTCTGGGGTATATTAGACAGGAAGCTAACAACTTGTGGAGGGATGAAGATCTGAGTGAAAAGGGCCAGGTCATTATGGCCAGATGTCTGGGTCGGAACAGTGGAACAGCAGTGTCTTGTGGGTTTTGGCATTCAACATGTCCACCATAAGTTACAAATATTAGCATCCCAACTAATATATCCCAGACCGTGGTCTTTACAGGATAGTCGATATCATTCACTTCATTTGGGGGTGTTCCGGCTCATCGCTGCTCATGAAATAGCCTGCGATGTCTGGCAATACATTATCAGTCTCCTCTTTTCTGGACTATAGGAAACATCACGTGAACATTTACTTGGTGCATTTTGATTGTGGATATTTTTGTTTACATTATAGAACTTCTTGTTTTGACCTTACAAAAGCACATATAAGCCATTTTAAAAAGGGCTATATTATTATGTGACATTAGTGCTCTGATATAAAGAGGGGTTTATGCCTGTGTGGTCACACTGGTGAGGCTCTACTCTGGTTCTCTGTGCCATCCAGACTCCATCCAGGCCTACTTCGGGAGCTCAGTCGCCTTCTACTTCAGCTTCCTGGACTTCTACACGTGGGCCCTGGTGCCGCCGGCCCTGCTGGGGGCGGCCCTCATGCTGCTCCCCATGTTGCGCAGGATGGCCGGCGGGGCTGATGCGAAGGACGGGCTGGAGGAGGGGGAGCCCTCCATCAGCGGGCTGGCAGTGCAGGCAGTGTTCAGCATGCTCTGGTCCACGCTGGTGATGGAGCTTTGGAAGAGGCGTACCGCCATCCTGGCCTACCGTTGGGGGGGCATGCAGCTGACAGAGCGCTATGCTGAGCCCCGGCCCGGATACTGCGGTCCCCCTGGGTGCAATCCCATCACCGGCCGACCAGAACCCTGCTTCCCCGACTGGCAACGACAGCTACGTGTGGCGCTGGTTTCGGTGCCAGTAGTAGGTCTCTTCTTGGTCCTGGTGGCTCTGGGCATGGCCAGCTTCTACTACTGTGAGGCGCTGGCCCGGAACTTCTATAAGACCTATGATTCCTGGCTCTTGGCCCCGGTGCTCTACCTGCCCTCGGTGGCTCACATCGTGTATGGCAACATGCTGGGGACCCTGTATAACAATGTGGCCCAGGCACTCAGCGAATGGGGTAAGGAGGCTGTGGCTGACATAGAGGCTGGGGGTGTAGGGGTCAAGTGTAGCAGGAACAGAGTATGGACAATAACTGGCAGGTGTAAGAGGGAAATTAGGTATAGATCTGTGAAAAAAGGGCGCCTCCTACTGGAAACTGCTGTCTGACATTTTCTGTTCCCCCAGAAAACCACAGGGATGAGTCCTCCTTCCAGAACTATCACACCACCAAAGTCCTAGTGGTTAGTTCTTTCGATTGCTTACTTTACCCCACTAATTGCTGTCTCAGACAAGCCCTTCTCATTCTGGGTGGCTAAATACAATTTGAGATGAAGAGAAAAACTTGTTTTACCTGCCGAACTTCTCAGGTCCACACCCGCTCCCAGCTGTTAAAGTACCTGCTAGCTCAGAGTAATATACTAATACTGAACTTCTCTGTCTCTTACAGTTCAATTTCTTCAACAGTTTTGCTGTCTTGTTCCACATTGCCTTTGTTAAACAGGACCTTTCTTTGCTGAGAAAGGTAAAAATATCCTTTACTTCAGGTGCTTGGTTAACGTGTACCTGTGTGAGGAGTTCAGGTGCTCTGTTAGTGAGTACCTGTGTGAGGAGCTCAGGTGCTCTGTTAGCGTGTACCTGTGTGAGGAGCTCAGGTGCTCTGTTAGCGTGTACTTGTGTAAGGAGCTGAAGTGCTCGGTTAGCGTGTACCTGTGTGAGCAGCTCAGGTGTTTGGTTAGCGTGTACCTGTGTGAGGAGCTCAGGTGCTCGGTTAGCGTGTACCTGTGTGAGGAGCTCAGGTGTTTGGTTAGCGTGTACCTGTGTGAGGAGCTCAGGTGTTTGGTTAGCGTGTACCTATGTAAGGAGCTCAGGTGCTTGGTTGTGTACCAGCGTGTACCTGTTGATAGCATGAGCCATGTCACCAGGTGAACAATTGCTTTAGTGTTGCTCAGTGTTTGACAAGCTCTCTGTCTCCAGCGACTAGGCTCTCTGCTGATCATCAGCCAGCTGGTGAATCAGTGCACTGAGATTGTGATCCCTTACTTGGTGGACCGGTTCTTCAACAACCCTGCAAACAAACCAAAGGAGGACGACCCCGAAGAAGACCAGTTGCGAGCACAGGGCCGCCTGCCCATTTTCCCTGTGAGCTGTCACTCCAGCGAGACTCCTCTCTGATTCTTGCTGTTTCCCATCCGTCTATTTCCACCGGCAGTCCTGTAGTCTCTCCCTCTTGTGTAAATTCTTGATGACTGTGTATTTGTACTCGTGGTATTTCTAGAGTTGTCTTTTTCTGTCCTTTACAGGACATATGTAAATTCCTATGTTGTTATGATGTTGCAAACATGTTCTGCAGGCAGAAAGAATGATTTAATCAGATCTTGTGTCAGATGTCAGACAAACAAATCAGATGTCTTGGTCCCATCCCCTCTAGTCTCTTGGACCCGCCTCCCCTATAATCTTATTGGTTATATCTTTGATCCAGTCATGTTCTGCCCTCAGAACATATTTGTGTAAGTAAAACTCCCACGAGTATGGAATTGCACGAGATCAGGTGTAACGACAATACGATAATGATAATGATGTTATTGAAAATGTAATCACATAAAGAAACCTAGAAAGGCAAATATAACAGAAAACAAACCCCCCTGATAGTAGAGAAATACAAATGTTTGTGTTATTTTGTTTGAATTCTCTCCAGACATGGAACCAGTACATGTCTGTATATATAAGTGTGTGTCTATGTGCATTCCAGGGCCTGTTCCCAGAATACCTAGAGCTCCTGGTACAATATGGGTATCTGAGTCTCTTCTCCTGTGTCTATCCACTCACTGCCCTGCTGCTGCTAATCAACAACATCACGGAGATCCGCACTGATGCATACAAGATATGCAGGCTTTTCCGGAAGCCGTTCTCCGCCCCTGTTTCGGATATGGGGGTGTGGCAGGTGTGGATCGGGGCGGGGCTCTGGCTGAACGGGACTGGGGTGCAGAGACTGGCCAGCTCACGTAAGGGGAGATGTGTTGCTTGAGATATGGGGACATCTTAGTTTTTGACTGTCATGTCAAAGTCAGGAGGAGGCACTGGCTGCAGGTGGGTGTGTCCCAAGACACAATGGGAAAAGTAGCAGTCAGACAGGGGCAGCAATAGCAAGGGGAATCCCCCCGAGGGCTGTGGATAAACAAGCTCAGAGTCTTTGTTCCGGCTTTGATCCACTCACTAAGGCTGTACATATGCCTCAGGTCATCACATGTAGCAGCAGGCAAATGCATACAAATCTTAGCATTGTGCACTTTGCCAGTTTTTCCTGGTGACCACTGGTGATTATTCTTCATCACATGACCTCAGTCACCCTTCCACACCCTTTTCTTATGACCATGCAAGACGTCCTGCTTCTATGGTCAAATAAAAAAAATTCTAAAATAGAATCTCCCTCCTTCTCTTCCAGTATGCCTTTGAGATCCTGGGCTTCATCTCCGTCATATCCAACTGCTGGCTGCTGCTGTTTTCCCCGGGTGTGAAACAACTGATACAGGAAACAGGGACCAGCAGCCATGGTGCTCTCATCTTTGCCATCATGTTGGAGGTAAGGAACTGTGGGGATGGAGGCAAGAGGGTGAGCAGATATAACAGTATGAGAAGGTGGAGTAACATGAGGGTGAGCAGGCATTACAGTATGGGAAGGTAGAGTAACAGGAAGGTGAGCAGGTATTACAGTATGGGAAGGTGGAGTAACGGGAGGGTAAGCAGGTATTACAGTATAAGAAGGTGGAGTAACGGGAGGGTGAGCAGGTATTACAGTATGGGAAGGTGGAGTAACAGGAAGGTGAGCAGGCATTACAGTATGGGATGGTGAAGTAACAGGAGGGTGAGCAGGTATTACACTATAAGAAGGTGGAGGAATGGGAGGGTAAGCAGGTATTACAGTATAAGAAGGTGGAGTAACAGGAGGGTGAGCAGGTATTACAGTATGATATGGTGGAGGAATGGAAGGGTGAGCAAGTATTACAGTATGAGAAGGTGGAGTAAAAGGAGTGTAAGCAGGTATTACAGTATAAGAAGGTGGAGGAATGGGAGGTGAGCAGGTATTACAGTATGTGAAGGTAGAGGAATGGGAGGGTGAGCAGGTATTACAGTATGGGAAGGTAGAGGAATGGGAGGGTGAGCAGGTATTACAGTATGAGAAGGTAGAGGAATGGGAGGGTGAGCAGGTATTACAGTAGGTAGAGGAGCAGGAAGGTGAGCAGGTATTACAAATGTAACATAGTATGCTGATGAAGTAATGCAAAATAGGATATAGGAAAATTGGGAAACTAGTTATTGGACTTCCGACCTTCGGACTGTTAACCACGGATTTTTCTGCCATTTAGGCATATGATGTTATGGCTTATGTTCTTTAAGCAGATGTCTAAGCAAGCCTTTTAAAAAACAAAACTGGCTGACTCAGATTTGTTTCACTTTTTCCATGAAGCCACATGTGTTCATTGGCTTGTCACCGTATGTATCATTTTGTGGTATGCTCTTCTATCATGTATCCTGTGGGTCCTGTATATTTTAGAGAAGACATTTACCCGACACCTGAATAACATCACAAATCTGACACAATAAGAAAGAGTAGTTGTCCTTTAATCGAATAGTTATGCACTGATGCTAGGATTTACCTGGCATTGATATATAGGGTATAATGCAGCTTCTAGTATGAAATATATGGATATATGTGTGGTTGCACTAGTTAACCTGAGTTGTGGCATATAGACAATGAAACCTGCAGGGTTGTGTCTCAAAATTTCTTTCATGAGTCTGAAAGCGTGAGTGTCATGCCAGATGTGTGAGAGTTGGCAGCCCCGGTGTCTGAACAGTTAGACCGTGATCTGCACTAAAGGGGTCGGCCAGTAGAGGGCATTACTCCACTCCTTAATTTTAGTGATGTCTGATGAGGAAACAAGGCTGAATTCAAACATCCAGTTTAACCACAAGGACAACTCCCAGACTCACAGCCTACATGTGTGCATGCGTGTGCTCCTGTGTTCACGTGTGTGCATTTCCATGGTGATGTGGCATTGATACTGGCCCTGGGGTGTTTAAATGGGTCTCATTCAGGCCCAGTTCCTTCGCTCATGTGTGTGTTTGTGTTGTGTACCTCTCCGTGTGTATGTGTTTGTCTCCACAGCACGTCCTCATCCTGGTGAAGTTGATCGTGGCCTTTGTCATCCCAGATGAGCCGGCCTGGATCAGCCTTAAAAAACAGGAGATTGAGTTTCATTCCGTGCAAGCCCTCAAACAGCAGGTCGGATGAGCACACAGTTGTGATCAAAAGTTTACTCCATTGCTAAAAATAAGCATGTGATTAAATGTATTATAAAGCTGTGTGAGAAGGTGGCACCTTCATGAAAACATGGCCTCAGTTGTTACGCTGACTGCAGCTTCTTTGTTTGACACTTTAGAAACGACGGTGAGAGCAACTGGAGGAGGGAACAGGGTAGCAACAAACAGCCACCCTGCCTGTAGCAATGGTACCGAAGGGGAACAGAACAGCAAGGAAGAAGAGAGGAAGATAAGTGGTCGGCAAACCCCGAAGAAATGCAGCTCTAGTTATGGGATATGAACTCAACTCATCATCTCCCTCTGGAGGACATATATAGTTACTGGCACAGATGGCATGTTAATTAAAATGGGGTAGGGCCGTGGACTCAGTGGGTAAAATGTGGAAAAGGAGGTTCCACAGAGAGGACCCCAGTATTTATTGTGAAAAAAATACAAGAATTTTGGGCACATACTGTGCATTTGAAATGCATGTGACTGCTATTAAAATGCTTTTAAGGGTATATAAACTCTGATACATTGTTCACAGGGTTGTATATTTTGTAGTGCAATTTTTATTTTTATACCTCGACAGTGTCATGCATAACTACATAATATATATTTTGGTTCTGAGACCATATATTTGTGAAACACACCTAACAGGGGTCACTGACAGGCTGTAATACTTAAAACTGCTGTTTGATCAAAGCAATCTACTTAAATATGTACATTCATGGCAGAAATATATATAACAAGATTGCTAATAAACATAGAGTAGATAAACACAAAAAGTGTCCGTTTCCTTTTCACTTTTGTCTTTCTGTGTGATACAAATGCATTTTTCGGCTGGAAGCTACATCTGGGACCAGACTGAGCCCAATGCATTTGCAGGTATTGTATACTGGATGATTAAATAAAAACTGTGATTGGTTTACTTTTTTATGATTTTGTCCCTCACTATGTGCCTCTTTCAGAAGTACTTAGATTATAGGAGACGTGGAGGTGGAGTTGGAGTGCAGCTCTGGTAGTGACACACAGAGAGAAACAAGCTATATGCTGGCAGAGAAAGAGCAACAGGCTGCGACAGAGAAAGGATGGATCTTTGACAGTGACATAGCTTGATATTGAGGAAAAAGGTGTCTGGCAGTGAGGGAAATTGAGAGAGAAAAGTGAGACGTATGATTTCACCAACTCCCAGCTGTATTATTCTAAGTTGTCTATTCTTCCTTTGTCTTCTGAGGGTTACTTTCCAATGTTGTGTTTCTTCAAAGGTATTTTTCCGTCAAGGACTTTCCACTGTAA
The DNA here is from genome assembly GCA_026780845.1 of Petrocephalus sullivani. Taxonomy (NCBI): domain Eukaryota; kingdom Metazoa; phylum Chordata; class Actinopteri; order Osteoglossiformes; family Mormyridae; genus Petrocephalus; species Petrocephalus sullivani. The sequence goes on from JAODKM010000020.1 coordinate 10,753,470, forward strand.
GCCTGTGTACACTTCGGTCAGCTGGAGCGGTATCACCACGTACATGTCCACCTAGGGCGGATTCCTTCACATCACAACGCTGTGCTGTTCAGTGCATAGATGCATATTGACCACACAAGCCGCATTATAATGTATGCTTGATGTGTACTCTCACCTGAAACTTGGGAAAGCCATGTTCAACCACCATAGTATATGTGATCAAAGCCTTTGTGGACAGTGAAAACAGTGCAGTGGAAACCAAAGGCCTGCATTGTGCTTGCCCTGTGGAAGCTTCAGCTTGTCAGTTGTAGAAATCTCTGATGCTTTTTCTAAATGAAACATCCCATATCCTGATTCTAAAAACAAATTGAACGTCAATCTGGGACCAGAGGAAGTGTTTGTTTCGGTTTTCCCCTTCTGGTACTTCAAATTTACCATGTAGACATGTTTTTAAGAGATTCTGTAGATGATTGGCCTAAATCTGAAAAAATATTAAGCACACACACTAGAGCAACCTCCGCACCCATGGATTTTGCCACTTATACACCAAATTACTGTTGTATAATTTACTAATGCACTAACAGCTGCAATACATGTACTACTGTGATAGTTTATCATTCATATCACCATTTACACACTAGGTAATACTGCTAAGGTTCCACATTCAAATCTCACCCATTTGCACTCCCAGAAACAATGAATAAGCACACCACAAACAAAGATTCTGGTCAAGTTTTTAATAAATAAATACAAAAATAAATTAATCTCATCGAGACAGAGCGGTAATATTAATTAGGGTATACTGGGTATACAGTTATACATATCCTGGCAGGTAGAACACAGGAAAGGTGGATGCACACCTCCAGATGCACGAAAAACAAGGAGCCAGAGAGCCATAAAGAATGTGTTTCTGCTGTGAAGGCTGGCAGGTCCATACGCACCGACACATGTCAGCCAAGAGTCTGGGCTCTGCCCATCTCAGCGTTCCTCAAAGCAGTCCTTGGGGACCCCCCCCCCCCCAAGACAGTGCACATTTTTGCTCCCTCCCAGCTTTCGTGGAGCAAAAATGTGGGCCTGTCTGGTAGGGGTTTGGGAGGGAGAAAAAACGTGGACTGTCTGGGGGTCCCTGAGGACCGGGTAGAGAAGCACTGGGCTCTGACCTCTGAGGGACGGTATGGTTACACTCTGTTGATTTATGAGCACAACCATGGTTTCCACCTCATTCAAAAAAGAGTCCAGACCTGACTGCTCTGGAAGCATCTACGGTCTTGATATTTACAGTCCCCAGGAAGTGGTGGCAAAATCTGTACAAAGCAGTTTCACGCCAACCCACAGTTACAGTTACAGTGGATATAAAAGTGTACACATCCCTGATAAATGGCAGGTTTTTTGTCATGTAAAAAAATGAGACCACGATAAATCATTTCAAATTTTTTTCTACTTTTAATCAATATGACAGATTTAGAGTGCTTTTGCAAGGAATAGTGGGCAAATATTGCCAAATCAAGATGTGGCATGCTGATAGACTCCTACCCAAGACCGAATGCTGGAATTAAATCAAAAGGTGCTTCAACAAAGTATTAGTTTAAGGGTGTGCACATTGTTGTATAACAATAAAAAAAATATATAATTGTTTATTTTTTAATTGAATTGTACAGGTTATAGGTCACATTAGATGTCCACAATTATTTATTGTGGACTCATTTTTTACATCACAAAAACCTGGCATTTTAATAGGCATGTCACACTTTTTATATCCACTGTAAAACCTGTGTCCTCAGATTCTCCTGCTCACAGGCTAAACTGACATTAACACTAGCTAGCATTTGGCTCTCTACTTCCAAATGTAAATACTCAACAGGCTACAAACAGCCTGCGGGGTTTTATGTCATGTTCCATGTAAATACTAATCCTCAAAAGGAGAAGCGAAACATTTTTACATCTGTGGCTTTTTTTCATTGCGGGAGCACTATTAAATCTCCTTTGTTAGCGAAATGCTAAACTTTACAATTTTGCATAAGGATGCAAAACTGAAGAATCATCCTTTGCTTAGTAGGGCCCAAGGCCAACAGATTCTTGTTCATCCTAAGCATTAGAGAAGCAAGTGAAGCACCAGGTAACAGTGAAATGCAGTACCAGGTGACAGTTTTCAAATGCGACTGTCGCTTCCACACCATGTCGATTCGTACTTTTCAGGTCTGGGTGTATCTAGCTTTCATCGTTTTAAACGACGTTCGTCTCTGTCATCCTTTTCTGTGTACAATACCCTAGTAATAGTTTTTGGCTTTATTACTTTCGGAATGAGGTATTTGTGCTATGTTTAGCTTGAAGACCACTCTCAACGATCTCCTTTCATTGCATAACAGCCCCTCACAAGAGGAGAATTCCTGCAGAACACACGCAAAAGCACACAAACAGTTTCCCCAGTGTTTAGCTACGTCACGCAAAAAAACGGAAAGGGCATACAAAACTGTACGACTGGGAACCCTGCTGTGAGTGGGAACTTGGACTCCAGACTTTCAACTCAGCCCATCATCTTGTTCGCACATGCCCGAGGGTGGGCCCTGCCTTCACCCACAGGGCTTGGATGGGAAACGTTGAGGCAGAGACTAGTAATCTTGGAGGGAAATGGCAGACAGCCTAAGTGACATTTTGGCCAATCAGAAATCACTAGAAAACTAGTTTGAGCTGCAAGACTACAGGGCTTGCGCTTAAAAAAAGACGAGCATTGAGGCCAGGAGAACACAAGCAAAAAGGTGAAGAGAAACAACACATTTATATCTCTGTAAGCCAATGACCTATCAGGGAGTATTTTTTTTAATAACTTGATGATTAAAATATAAGTATTAAAATAAAAATATATATAGACTGTACAACTCGTGGTGCCGTTATCAACATCAGGTCAAACCTCCAAAGCACTCGTAAGAAAACCAGTATCCATAACCTTGGCATGACAGCCTGACCTGGGGTGCGTTTCTCAAAAGCTCTTGTTAGCAACTTAGTTGGATTCATTCAGTTGCATGGGTCCAACTATGTAAGTTGCTAACATAGTTAGCAACTATGCTTTTGGGAAACGCACCCCTGCCTGAGAGGCTGGGTGTTTATCAATATGTGCACTTCAACGTTGTGTTCTTGCATACCTGTTTGATGTCATCTTCTATTGCCGAAGACCAGTTCCAATACTCAAGAACCCAAGTACAGCGGATGGTAAAAATCCCCAGATGTCGTTCTTGCCCTGCCCCAAATATTAAGGACGCATCGGTTACATCCTCGCCAGTGAGAACAATCCCATGATACATTGCGTCCCAAGGTCATCCTTAGGAGGCAAGTTGGGAAGACCACTCTTGCCAAGAACACAAGTATGTTCTCTGCATTCTAGTTATTGATAAACACCCCCATCCTGTCCTGGGTGGCTCAGCACTCGCAGCTCCTTAGCGTCTCATCCACCATGCACGGCTTCTCTAGTGAGACATGGGACGCCACCCCAAACCCACAGAGCTCTGTAGAACAAGTTCAGGCATTACGGGGAATCTTTGTGGGGCTGTTGGCTTGGGGAGACACTACCATGCTGGGGTTTGGTTGCAGCAGGGGTTATAGCTTAAGCTTTTTGGTGTTTTAAAAAGCAACCAGCACGTCTCACCTGGAGACGGGTAACATTCCTACAGGAGCGTCTTCAAGGTCGTTCCTCAAGTTAAGAGCAGCAGAAGGGTGACATCGCAGAGTAGCTACAAGCCAAAGCTGATTGGTTCAGTCTAGCCAGAACAGGTCTGGCTCAAATGACAGTGTTTCGGCGACAAGCTGCAAGTAGCTGCAGAGGAACAGTCGTGATTGGCGCGTGCGACGGAAGGGGAGGAGCCTACAGGACACGGCAGCAGTTGTACTGTGCGAAGGGCACGAGTTTCTCCTTGGAGGCGGGCTGGATGTTTAAGGACAGAGCTTTCTCACACAGCGGGAACTGCAGCAGACGGTCCCGCAGGTTCACATTCTTCACCTTGGCCTGAGCGACCCGGACGACCGGTTCCGAGCCAATCTCAGCGCCGGTGCCGCTGTGGCTTGGGCTCTGGCCAGACTGCCGGGAGGGCGGCCGCTCCTCTTGCTCTGCCTCCAGGCCCCATGTCAGTGGGGCTCCCGCGCGGGACTCCACCCCGTCCAGCCCCAGATCGACGCAGCGGTTGCGTGGCCGGCCTCGTGGAGATCCTCCAGGTGAGGAGATCTTGGTAGCCTCCAGAAGCTTGGACTTGGGAAGGGTGTTGTTATTGTGTTCGAGCAGGGTCTCCCCGTCCCCCCCCTCAAGTTTGGGGATCTCACACCACCTACTCTCTTGGCCACTAAAGGGGATGCCATCTGGCTTGGGTTGACACATATTGGTGGACACAGCAACAGACTTGACTTCATGGTGGTACCCCAATTGCACCCCAAGCCCTCTCTGACCCTGTTCTGACCATTCTGGTGACTCCTCTCCATTGGCCTTCCCTGGTCCTGCCTTCACTGGACCAACTGTCTGCTTCTTCGACTGTTCCTCTGGCTCCTTTACATATCCCGTTACTGCTGATGTGAGTGTATCCTGCCCTTGCAACTCCGCAATATGTCTGAGCTCATTAGAGACACGTCCTGACTGCTCCCTGTCCTGATCAGAGACACCGCCGTGGTTACAGAGACCACGCAGCTCCTCCACCACTGTCCTGTCCTTTCCCTGTGCTTCTGGGGTTGTCAGCTTGCTCTCCTCCTCCAGGCTGTTCATGGGGCCAAGTAGGGCAGGTTCTGCTGGGCCCCTTTCATTTGGTGCTGGGTGAATAATTGGAGGTTTGGCAGGCTTCTCCTCCTCTTCTTCCTCCTCCTCCTCCTCTTCCTCACAGATCTGCTGCAGAGCGAGGATGTTCTTGACAGGAGTTAGAGATGACCCAGCTCGCTGTTCCTCCCAGCTGAGCGGTGGCAGCAGTGGCGGCCTGGGCGACAAGTGATCCGCCATCTCGGAAATCATCCTGCAGGTGGCGCCATACGGCTGTTCCATCACAGGGGCTTCACACAAAGGATTGTATTGGACCCCCCCCTCACTCAGGTCGAGAGGTGTGGACAGAGACTTTCTGCAGAAGAGAGAAATCACAGGTATGTGTTAAAGGAGAGAGTCTGGCTGGTATTAGGGAGCAAAAAAGGAATCTGATGGTAGATCAGAAGCAGTTTATCCTGTGACGAAGAGTATCCAGTATAGAGAGTGTCCTCACAAGTGCTGCTGGGGCCTTGGCCAGCCACTCTCCGCCTCCTGAGCCTGTGCAGGTGCTTCCTGCTTTTCCCTCAGAATCCGCTCTCCCAGCAGGTAGTAGGTGGCTGTAATGTGGTTGTACCGATCAGCCTCCAGTGCTCTGGGGGTGGGGTTAAGAAGCCATTATGGTATACCAGCCTCAAACTCCAACTCCCAGAATGCAGCTGACATGGCACTTCAGCCAGGGCAGTGAGTGTACTTAATAAAATGGAGTGTGCAGTTACTACAGTATTTTTGCTATAGGACTTTGCCCCGCTCACGGGAGTTTTACTTACACAAAAATGTTGTGTGGGCACAATGAAAAATGACTGATTCAGTGAGATAACCAATCAGATCTTGTGTCAGATGTCATGCCAACTAATCAGATGCCTTGGTGTCATCTCCTCTAGTTGCTTGGACCCACCTCCACTCTGATTGGTTCTCTCTCTAAACCAGAGCCTTTACCCCACATAACATAGAGGGGCCCCCAGTGAGCTGTCAAAGAGCAAATACGTATACTAAAGTAAGAAGAGAGACAAATGAGAGAGGGAGGGAAGAAGAGAGGAGGAAGAAAGGAGTGCAGGGAGACAGAGGAGAAAAAGGATGAAATCAGAGGGAGCAGGGAGGAGAGAGGAGGAAGAAAGGAATAAAGAATTGTGAGTGAAGAGAGAGAGAATGAATGAGCGAGCGGGTGAGCACAGTCTGACTCACTCTTGGATGGCATCCCGCTCAGCGATGTTGCCACAGGTCATGGCCTGTAAGATGGCCTCGTGCTCATCCTGGGACAGGCTGCGGTGGGAGGAGATGGGCACAGCGGCACGGCCTGCTGGGGAGGGGTCCACGCCGTGCAGCCACGGGTGCCCCTCAATCTCCTCCAGCGAGGCCCGGCTGCCTGGGTCCCTCTGAAGCATGCGCGAGATCAGGCTGGGGGTGCAGAGAGGGCTGGGGTCAGAGGTAAGCGGCTACAGAGAGAGGGGGTATACTGGAACTGAGGGTGAGGTCACCCTCGTCCATGTGGGAACCTTTCGTTTGTAGAGGAAGGTGGTAATGTCTTATTTCCTTTGGGGCAGATGGGATAGGTGTGTTTCTTTGAGGTGAACAGTACAACCCACTAATGATAGTCTTGCACCTCACTGTACAGTCAGGAGGAGAAAGCACCATACAAATTTAATGATAAAACAAACTCACTAGTGCAGCCATGTTTGATAAAAATTAAGCACAGAAGTCCAATTCTTAATCTCCATCAGTAGCATTACTTTTTTTGTCCAGTATTTTATTTTCCCATTACTACGGTCACCTTCTCCTTTTGGGACCCCCCCAGGCACTGGTCTCCTTGCCCTCCATCGTCTGCCCTCCCAAGCCCACCAAATGGGACGGTGATCCCTTAAAAAGAGGCATTTCCGTCTCCTAGGCTGGTTCTTTAATATCCTCCGAGAGGATTTTGCACGCCACGTACACTGCCTGTAATCTGCATTTGTATTGTGTGTGTATGGGGGATTTGTAAAAATCGCAACCTATTTTCCGTGTCCTATAACCTACATTAAAGATGAGTTTGGATTTAGCGGATTATGGAGTCCCCCCATGCCCCGCGGTCACCGACTCCGGGGTAAGCTGGGGCCCCTCCATAAACAGTGATGGCCCTAGACTGTGTGGACGCCGTGGCCTTGAAGGAACCATCATCACGGCGGCAGTCATGTGACGTTTTCGGCGCTCTCCTTGAAGCACAGTCACAAGCACGGCCGCCCAATTCAGCAGCAGGGAAGCTGAGCTTCGAACAGAACCAGCATTAAATGCCTGTAAACGGCCCCTACCCGGGACAAAAGGCCCCTTTCAGTGGGGTGGGCCACGCAGAGCCTATGTGATGTTAGGGTGTTTTTAAAAACAGTGGAGGCCTCGGGGGGGGGGGGGGGTGCTGAATATCGGGGGCAGATGA
>JAODKM010000020.1:10760677-10781955 GCA_026780845.1 Petrocephalus sullivani
GGGGGGGGGGGGGAGGGGGGGGGGGGGGGGGGGGGGGGGGGGGCGGGGGGGGGGGGGGGGGGGGGGGGGGGGGGGGGGGGTTTGCTGAATGTCGGGGGCAGATGGCAATGGAATCAAAAAGCTATGAAAAGTGTATACTTTCTCTAAACAGCCGACTACCTTTCAGTGAACATTTTCATATCTCACATATCGGGAAAAGGTAAGGCTATCGAATTATTTCACTTCACTTCTGATTATTTCTTATTATAATTTTTTCTTATATACCAGAAATATCATATGGGTCCAAGATTCAATGTACGTATTGGTTGGCAGGTCACAGAAAGGGGGAAACAGTTTTTGCTCCCTCCTAGCTCCCTGCGAAACAGTCCACGTTTTTGCTCCCTCCTAGCTCCCTGCCAAACAGTCCACGTTTTTGCTCCCTCCCAGCTCCCTGCCAAACAGTCCACGTTTTTGCTCCCTCCTAGCTCCCTGCCAAACAGTCCACGTTTTTGCTCTCCTGCCAAACAGTCCACGTTTTTGCTCCCTCCTAGATCCCTGCCAAACAGTCCACGTTTTTGCTCCCTCCTAGTTTCCTGCCAAACAGTCCAAGTTTTTCCTCAGGAGTAAAAATGTGGGCTGTCTTGGGGTCCGATTTGAGAAACACTGCTTTGGACAGTAATGATTTGCTGAAACAAGATCACTCCCTGCGTGCCATAGCTGATCCAGCAGCAGCAATGGATGTTCCTAGCCTGGAGAACATCGATGCACCCTGCCGGTTCTGTGTCACATCAGGGAACCCTTTGATTTGTCGGGCCATCCAATAAAAGTGCAGCATACCCCGCTGGCGCTCCATTAGATTGGGCCGTCCCATTGTTCCACCTCGAGATGGGAACAAACTGGCCACTGGGGGGATGTTGGTGTGAGTATAGCAGAATGTGCAGAATATGTTCATATCCCAATTACCTTAATGTTCTCATTCCTTCAAGAAAGTTAATCAACTTTAGTTAATTCTACACATGATTGTAGGTCTGAGTCCAAGCATGTTTAGGCATGGTTTGTAGCTCAGTGGAGTGTTGGGTGGTAAGTGTGTAACTGTAATCAGTCCATGCTGGAAGTAGGGGGCACTGTGGGACTCACTCCTTGCAGCCCTCGGAGATGTGCGGGGGCACAGTGTAGCGACAGTCCATGATCATGGTGAGCGTCTCACTGTCATTGGCCTCCTGGAAAGGGGGATGTCCACACACCAGCATGTAGAGGATCACCCCGAGGGACCACACGTCTGAAACACACATTTTGGCATCACTGTACATAGCGTTATGAAGACACAGCACCATCGCACACCAACAAACCCACCCTGGCAGCCCATCAACATGTTCATCTTACATTGCTGTAAGGACATCAGGGTGGAGTATGTCTTAGAAGATTAGGAGGCTGGGTCTGTGATCAGAAGGTTACCATTTCAAATCCCATCGTCAGCAGTGATTTCACCCTTGAGCCAGGCCTTTAACCACCAATTACTCTAGGAACTGTCTGTTCCTGCTTTCTCAATCATTTGTTGCTTTGGACAAACGCTGTTCTAGAACATGGTTTGAAGGTTTGTTTTTCTAGAGACCAGTACCAATAAGATTTTCTGACATGGCAATCTGCAATTGGCTGTGCCCTGTGCCCTTGGACAGCCTTAAAGAATGTTTGGCATGCTTTCCTTTTTTTCTTACAGAGATTCCTCCAGTGGAACCTTGAGCTGTCGATCCAAGAATGAAAGTGTTCTATGTGTCCCCCTGTAACCTTTAATAGCCCAAACCTCCAAAGCTAGCCACACTTCGTCAAGTAAAAACAATGTTTCTGTAAGTAAGCTCAGGAAATCCTAGCCAAGCTATTTTTAATGTTATCTGACTGGCCTATTCTATTGTACAGCTGCAGCAAGCTGTGTTTGTGTTCTCGTTACCGTCGTTTGTGCGACACTGCACAGAAGGTTCCTTCAGGACCTATGTATACAACGGAGCACCCCTACAGACGAACACTTAGAACCCCCCCCCCCCAAAAAATTGTGATGCTCAGTAAGTATTGCAAAACTGGAATAAGAGAGTACTTGGCATAAAAGTTAAATGATTTATCTGTTTTAGTGGAAATATTTCCAGTGGGATCCATAGTGCCTACAGTGCACAGCCCTTGTTACGCAGCATACAGTAAGTGATTGGTAATTGCACACACCCAGGCTATCAGTGATGCGCTTTCGCACATTAAGACCATTAACGCCATGCATCAGCTGTACCATCAGCCTGACCAGAATGCACAGAATGCGGCTGGTCCTCTAGCGGGGAGTGAGGAGCTCCGGTGAAGCGGGGTCATGGGGGCACCGGGGCTGCATAAGCACGCATGGGGGGCAGGATACACACACACCCCCACACTGCAGACGGGGCCCCAGCCGCCTCGCCCTTATCCCTGACATTCCTGGGCAGCAGACCTTCCTGCTCCTCCCTTGGCTTCCGCGAATTCGGGTGATGAGGGGAAGGAGAGCCTTTCTGGCAGGAGCTTAGGAACATCCTGTATCCTGGAGCAGGGAATGCGGCGGGGGGCAGCTTCCTGTCTGCTGCACCCGTGTCGCAGTGGGGCTGTTGTGGATCACATGTGCGAATCTGGGGGTGTGTGGGGGGGTTGATTTCTCACAGGTACCTCAATGTACCCCCCCCCCCCCCCAGTAAATTCTGCCACAATTATGGACGATGGAGTTATTACTCGTGCCTTTTCTCGCTCACACCCATGTGATTAATGAGCTTGGGCACGCACTACAGCCAGCATCCATCTTTGACAATGGGGTGGGGGGAGTGGTAAAAGCCTGATGTAATCCAGCGGGCGAGGCTAGAGAATGCTGAAGTGCATTCTGGGAAAAGCACAACCAAATTATGCCCTGTGATACGAGATGTTCCATCTTCCAATACAGCGAGGAATTGTCTTGGGAGAAAAAGAGAAAAAAAACAGAAGGAGAAGAGAGACTGCTTCTGCCTTGCTGGTCCTGTACAGTGTGCTCCCACAGACACACACACACACACACACACACACACACACACACACACACACATAGACTCGTGTACCTATCTAAATCCATCCTGAATCCTACCTATCCATTCATTTCTATGGGAAAACCCTAATCCCAATCACGACACCCTTAACCCCAACCTAGCCCTAATGTTAACCATAAGTAACCAACCCAAATACAAGATTTTTGGCATTTTTACTTATCTGATTCCATTCACAATTTTTTATAAAACTGAGGTTATCCAAATGGGGATCTGAAAAGATGTCCCCAAAAGGAAGTTTCTGGTTTTACCACACTTTGGGGACATTTTGGTCCCCAAATGTGATTTATGCAAACACAAACACACACACATACATACAGCTCTATTCATAGGAATTCCCCATGAAAAAAATAATTGAAGCTCAAGTCCCGAAAACTGATTAAAAAATCATTTAAATAACAAACATATAATAAAACATAATAAAACACAGGCTAAAATGAAGTTAATAAAATCGTATCACTCTCATGGGGAGTGCAACTGAGATATCAAAACCTGTCCAAGTACCAACCCACAGACACAGAGACCCGTTTCTTCACTGTGGTTCTCTAGGTGGCCTCTGTATCGGCCAAGGGTACAGATTTAGGATTGGACAGGTCCCTACCAGTATTGTGTGAGTACTGTGTGCGTTTTGAAGCTTTGGGGCTGATTTAGTTACTCCTAAACCTATACCTTTAGTGTCCTGCCTTCAGGCGGGACCCACAGCAGCTGGACCAGCCCCCGCCTGATGGACATAAGCTCAGCACATTGTGTATGGGGTGACACTGCCTATGACACGACAGGCACTGAGACAGAACCGCCTCGGGGAACATGCTGCCGCGTAAACGGATAAACAGTCAGGCTGTACGCGCTGTGCTTGGCTCACATCGGCTCAGCAACCCAACGCCACTGCCATCTGAGGAACGCAAGAACATCAGCTTTTGTCTGGAAGCAATGTTGCACTCAGCAGCATTATTCTTATGACCCTCTGGATGCAAATGTTTTGAACTGGTATATTCTGCTCCATCTGACCAATGACAAACATGCTAACACTGAACAATGATTGGGCTGCATACCACTGACCAATAACAGCTACGTTTATGATGACCAATGACAAACATGCTAACACTGATCAAAGATGGCGCTCCTCACCTCTGACCAAAAAGTGCTATCTTCACAATGACAGTCATGCTCCCGTTATCCAATGACAGCTATACTCATAATGACCAATGACAGACATGTCAATGCTAACCAATATCAGTCCTGCTCACAATGACCAGTTATATAAACTGTTTTATGTCATACTGTCCAAAAAATAAGCCGCCCAGCCCGAGTGTAACTAAACAGCAGCATCGGCACACAAGTGACCTCACAGATGACAGGCGGGGACGAGGCGCGGGGGTATAACTCTGCCCCGGTCCAATCGCCATCTCTGTGAAATACCACAGCAGATGGTGTTTTTCTCCAGAGAAGATGAAATTCCAAGCCATGGTCAGACGAAACATTCTGTTCTGGAGAGGACAACGCAGGTCTCTCTGTGTCTCCCTCCTCCCCTCCTGCCGCTTAGGCCACATCAAGGCGGGAGCTGGAGAGGCCAACCTGTTCATTTATCCTCAGAGCTGTTACATAACAGCCCTCCACTGGCTGGCCTCTCCAGAGGTCTCCACTGGCTATCAACCCCTCACCCAATCCACCAATCAGATTTGTTTTTATAGAACTTCTAACAGCTGGATTACTCATATCAAACAACTACATCTACAATGATGCATATATTGCCCGGAATAAGTTAATTATAAAAGCAGTAATGAATGTGAGGGGTGTTAAACTCTGTACCCTGGTGTAGTTCAGTAGAGTACTGCACCCCTGGGAAACCTATACACAGTGGGGCTCCACCCCTGTAACACCTAAATACAGTGGGGAATCACTTATCACAGCAGTGAACAGGTTAAAGTGTGGGTCTCTGCACAGACGAGCCTCTGTCTTGAGTCCCAAGGCAGTTCTCACCCTGAGCTATTCTCCTCTTCGGGGATGCCACATTCTGTGAAACTCTGCCCTATTAATAACTCGGCAACGCTCCTGCCACTAAATGAATTTTAAAGAGAAATTTAGCTGCTGCTCTAAGCACCAGAAAAGCACATATTACTACTCTTCAGATTACAAAACTGTACATTGAGATATCACTGCAGTTCTGTGGACCACATGCTTTGCAGACCATAGATCTTTACACAGAGACATCACTGCTGCTCTGCAGACCACAGGTCTCTGCACAAAGACATCACTACACAGAGACATCACTGCTGCTTTGCAGACTACAGATCTCTGCACAGAGACATCACTGCTGCTCAGCACACCACAGATAACATCAAAACATCCTAAGATGGTAATCTTTCTATTTCTCTCTCTCTTGTGTTTTCTTATCTGGTTGACAGGCTGCCAGACGTTTGTTTAGGGACAGCATAACTGCATCTATTTGCAGTCTGAGGGTGAGTGCTCTTCCCCTGGACTCAGCTGGTAGGAGTTACACAAGGCTGAACAAGAAATTAGTTTAGCGCTGGAGTGTGATGTGACCCCGTCAGCAACTCACAACTGCGCCCCTACTGCTATGAAGTGTCCTGATCATCCTGGTCTAGAAGTAGCAACGGAGCACCCGGGATGTTACACGGCAACAATACCCACATTTCTCAACAAATAAAAGCCAGTGTTGAACCACATGGCACTGATGAAATAAATAAAACAAAGTATCCTACAAAGTGTCGCTCTGCCCTCAGTAGCGGCTCAAATGAAATGAGGTCAACAGCGAGCGTTTGACTGGGGCATTTGGAGATGGCCCAGTCTGCCAAATCCCAGCCAGGCCATGCCAGCTTGTGTCAGGAGGTGTTCTGCAAGGCCGCTGAGATGTGGGCAACTCGCCATTGACACCGTGTCACGCCATGTGCAGCTCAGCCACTTTGGAGCTAATCTAAGAACTTCTGGATTCCTTACAAGGTGTACAGAGGTCCTTGTCCTCTAGTGTGTCAAACACCTGTGAAAGAACAGGGACTTAGATGTTCAAGAGTTCAAGAGAAGCATTTTCATCTTCAGAATTTTGTAGTGCTATCAAACTAAGAAGAGCAACTGAGTGTATATTCTAGTACTGGTATTGCTTTTCTAGGTTGTGATACAGACCCAGCTCTCAGTATACATTCGAGCCGTACTGTCCAGAATCACATGCAGAGCATTCACGGCCCCAGAACCCGGAGCAGGTGTTCGGTTTAGCAGGATAGCTGGCATGGGCTCTAGCTGCCCCGTGAGCCACCAAGCCCAGGATCTCCTTGTCACCGGGCCGAGCCTCTAAACCACACAGAGCCCCTGACTCCGGAAGCTGACCCATACGTCCTGGACCTCAGGCGGTCCCAGAGCCAGCGCTAGCGAGCTCCACAGATGAATAATGGTTTTGCTAAGCTGGACTTATACTCTCATCTCCCACCCATCCTTAGCCTTGATCTAGAGAATTGCGCAGTAGCCAGGAAGGTAGGTACTTTATTGTCCTCGTAGGGAAACCAAGAGTCTCAAGGCTAATAGGCTCACTGTCTCAAAGTGATTTTATAGGACAAGGGGCGCAAGCACCCGGGAGGACGCTCCTTACCAACATTAGTAAGAGTATATTCTCTACGAGAATTAGGTTGCATTCTTGCTCTGAGTGGCAGGCAGCTCACTCTATCAACTACGTTCACAAAATCCTGAACTCCACTTCCTGGTCTGATTCTGAAGCCAGCCTGTAATAGCTAGCTCTCTGTAGCTACCAAATCTGTCTTGGGGCCATATTTGGATCAGAATATGGCAAATCTCCAGGAATACATCTGACACTCTTATGCATTTGATCTGACAAAAACAAAATGAAAGATTAGCACCAAATAAGTGATAGAGAGAGAAAGGACATGGAAGTCAAGAGCTACAAGCCTGAGCACCCACACCAAAATAAGCTCAGGTTTAATGCCTGTCAGGCTGACATTAGCAGGCAGCGAGCAAATTGCTTCCTCATCACGCACTGCAGTCTGCTGCCATTACTGCTGTCTGGAGAGGAGAGTTTTGGGGAGTAGGAAGAGGCCAGATACACCGGTATAAAGACATGCAGACACACTGACAGATAGACATGCATATAAATACAGACACACTTGGGGGCAGTACAGGCTAGTGCCTCGTACCCACGGCCGGGGCGTCGTACTCCTCCCCCAGCAGGATCTCGGGGGCAGAGTAAGCCAAGGAGCCGCAACTGGTCATCAGCATGGTGCCGGGCTGGAAGAGGTTGCTAAAGCCGAAGTCGGTGAGCTTGACTGTGCCCTGCTCCTGGAAGAAGACCACGTTCTCGGGCTTGAGGTCGCGGTGCACCACGTGCAGCCGGTGGCAGTAGGCAATGGCGCGCACAATCTGGGCGAAGTGGCGCTTGGCCGGGCCCTCTGCGACGCCACGCTCGTGCCGCAGTATGTAGTCGTACATGTCGCCGCCGTCGCCCAGCTCCAGGATCAGGTAGAGCTTGGTCTGCGTGTCGATGACCTCATAGAGGCGCACCACATTGGGGTGCTGTACCAGCTTCATGCAGCGCACCTCCTGCAACAGGTGCCCGGCGGCCACCGCGTCCAGCTTGGTCTTGTCGATCACCTTGACGGCCACCAGCTGGCCGGTGAAGATGTGCCGCGCCAGCCGGACCACGGCGAAGTGACCTTTACCCAGGGTGCGGTCCAGGTCATAGAGACCGGCCAGCTTGCCCTCACAGGTGCTCTTAGAGGCAGCCATGTTCGGGGGTAAGGGGGGGCTCTGATTCAGTGGGTGGGACTCTACAGAGCCATCGCCTGGAAACCAAAGAGAAAGAAATGTGATTGGTGGAGCAATAGTACGAAGAGTACAACGACCCTGGTGGCGGGAGGGAGGGAGGGGTCAAGTGACCGAGCTGAACTGAGGTGAGAGAGGCTGAATTCTCACTTGTCTCAAAGAGTTGAATGAGATGAGAATGCAGACTGGAAAGTGAGGGGTCTGGGTCAGGATGATCAAAGAGACTCGGTTCTGTCGGACACACAGCAGGGCCGCCAGCGAAATAGTAACCCGACTCCATTCCCGGGGAACGCCGTTTCTGTGTGCTGGTGTTCATGTTACTCTAAGTATTTATATGTTACCTTAAATAAATATATACAGCTAATAATATATTTAGCAGTAATACCTTCCCGAGTGCATATTTCTAAACAGGAGTGCACATACACTTACTACAGGCTGGAGATAACATACATGATATGGGGAGATCATGGAAACTGCACGCACTCTCCCAGAGGCACGCACGCACACACCCATGCACACACGCATGCACACACGCACAGACACACCAGCACGATTTGAACCCCCAACCCTGGGGGGGTTCAGTATTCCCATTGCCCGCAGAGCCACCGCACTGTCTGCAAAGCGCCAACTGATTAATGGAGTGAATGTCCCCTCCTGCTAATGGCGTGAAAGCACACAGCATCCTGCGCATGCAGTGCCCTGTGCAGTACAGGACAGTCTCTGGGCCGTGGGGGACCCTGGCCAGGAAAGGCAGCTAGCAGACGGACGGATGGGTGGATGTGACACCCTGTGCCTGTACAACAGGCTATGAGAAACAACTGTAAACAAAATGGATTAAGGTCTTTTTTGTGGCTAAATACTGGGTCATGGTAAATGAGCCATCTTATAGTCCGTTCACAGAGGGGCACAGCTGCTCAGTATAAGCAGCAGAAGATGACAACTAAATGATCTTTATGAAAGAATGTGGTATTATACTATATTTGTTGTTGTACCCATTATACTATGTGTTATATATTATATGTGTTATCCTACCTGTAGCACAATATTTGTTGTCATACTTGTGGAAATGTTTTGTCCTTCTGGTGTTGTCCTATAAAAGATATACTTTCTCCTGCAACATCTTGCCTCTGTTTATACAAACATGACCATCAGGGTACACTTCTGGTTGTAGATCAATAGTCAGAGTAAGGGGTGGGGCCTCTGGTTATACATCCTGAATGTCAATGTAGGGGATGGGGCCTCTGGTTATACATCCAGAGTGTCAATGTAAGGGGTGGAGCTTCTGGTTATACATCCTAAGTGTCAATGTATGGGGAGGGGCCTCTGCTTATATACCCAGAGTGTCAATGTAAGGGGTAAGGCCTCTGATTATAGAACATGACCGTCTAAGTACGGGATGGGGCCTCTGGTTATACATCCCAAGTATCAATGTAATGGGTGGGGCCTCTGGTTATACATCCCGAGTATCAATGTAAGGGGTGGGGCCTGTGGTTATAGAACAGGACTGTCTAAGTACATGTAGCCTGTGGGTTTGCTGGAAATCATGACCTTACACCTGAAAGTACTCACTCTGTGGTGTAGTACATCACATTTTCTTTATCTAAGCAGGCATGTCCAGGCACTAAGCATGCTAAATTACAACATTCTAATACAATTTTAATAATATAACTGGCTGGTTGCTTAGCACACATCCTCAGTGATACTCCATCACTTATAACTACGTGCATTTTCATGCATTTATACATCAGGAGATCAATTTGTATAGCAAACAAAGACAGAAAGTACGATACAGTGACAGAAGTACGATACAGTGGAAGCACCGTCTGAGGTGAATGGGAGGGGTTGAGTTAGCTTAGCGGGGGGGGGGGGGTCCGCAGGGGTGGAGGGGATCAATATTGGTAATGGAATATCATAATGGGCTTTGTGCCATGGGGGCTTGAGAGAAGGCAGTACATCTGGGGGGAGGCGCTAGGCACACGCTGGATCACATTACAACTGTTTCTCTCACATTAAGACACAGCGAGTCGATTGGCTGACACAGGACAGAGCGCAGCCGCGATTACGGTGCTGGCACACAACTGCACTTCCGAGGCTTTGCCCTGCTGGGCCGAGCCGAGTGCAGGTTTTCCGTCCGGCCTGTTCCTTCGGATGGGAGGGCGGTGCTGGTTTTAAGCTGGAAAACCTGTAGGTGATCGGGGGGACGAACCACTAGAGGGCAGTGTAGAGCGAGAGGGTGCAAGCAGCAGCCTTTCACTAGGTGAGGGATACAGACACATCAGGCTGCTGTCTCACTAGATTCTTCCATTTCCATTTGTTTTTCTTGCTCACCGCTGACTGACATAGAGGGCTGCCAAACCCAGTCTGCTCCCCTCTGTGTGCATCAGACATGGATAATCCTGGCAGAGACACATTACTTACCATCAGCTCTCCTTTCACTGTACTCTGTGGTTATAAGCTTATAAACTACGTGACTTTAATTGCCAATGATCGCTTGAATTACAGGAGTGGTCAAACCAGTTTTAACCAACCTGCCTCACCAGACATTAAAATGGAAGAACGAGGCTACGGGCGGGCGTTGGGGGTGGAGGAATGCCCAGTACTGAGAGACTGGGGTTAGTGGGAAGGATTTTATTTAGGGGGGGGGAAAAATAAAGCAAAAGTGGTCGGAAAAAGGTGCGTCTTGTGGGAATAGCTCTGCAATGTCTGGTTTTTCAGGTTGTTCCGATATGACAGCTAAGGCAAATGTACTCATACACATCATTACAGACAAACATACGCTTCACTGCCTACCTGCATTAACACACACACACACACACAGCCTCACAACAGTCACCCAGCCACCCTCTGTAAGCAAATGCAGGGGTGCAGAGTGCAGCCTGGAATGTGTGCGATAAAGAGCTCATCCCTGTGCGCCTGGGCAGCCCGCAAGCATCATGCTGCCATCGCGTCCCCAGAGCGCAAAGCCAGGACTGCAGCGCTGAAAATAAATTACCATTGTGCCTCTGTGGAAACCACCGTGGGGCCGAAATGTGGCTAATTTCCTCCAGTGAACCACAGAGTACTCTACAGGGAGAGGTCTGGGGTAAACTTTGCTCTGTAGGAAGGATATGCCCCCCCCCAGCTCAGAGGCCACGGCACAGAGCTCCAAGATCATGGCCCCAGAACAGTGTGCATGCAGGTTTCCCACAGAGAGCAGGTCACTGAGGGAAGTGAGTACATGCAAGTGACCCTCCGAAAGTCACACAGTGTGTAAGACAGCAATTACACACACGTACGTACGTACACACACACCGGGCAAAAAAGGAAGCCTTTAAAGCTGGTTAAAGACCAGAGTGTAGGATGAGGGTAGGGTTCAAGCAGATGTAAAGGTTTAAAAGACTAATGTCACTTCTGGGTGCAGATATTAGCAACAGTTTATGTATAAACAGCAGGCGTGTGCCACCTTCAGCAGAGCACTGGGAAGGAATGTTTGCATTTAATCCGGAAAACGCCACAAGGCAACTCTCACCCATTTGAACATTACGGCCATTACAGAAAGGCTGCTTTTGGGGCAGACAGAAGAAAGTGAGATTAAAGAGTGGCATCCCACTTTAAATATGACCTCATCTCGATCCCTTCCCATCATGCAGCAGCTCCCCCCCCCCCCCGTCCACAGCGGTGAGGTCATCTTAGAGTTGGGGGGCGGTGGCGTTGAGCGTGTAGGATTTTAAATATTCATCAACATGAAGAACTTTCAGCTTGAGAGCCATCTGGTTGGATAAGGTATAATCACCATCTGGTCTGTTCTTAGCAGAGTTAGTGCAGATGACCCGTCACCTGAGGCCATGGCCCACATTTCGCGGTGTTTACAGGACTTACTGCCACCGACCTGCTTCGCTAACAGGGGGCACCCAGAGTATATCCTGCACTTATTCCCGATGGGCACCTCTCATGACTAAGGCCTCCTCACCAATGCTCTCCTAATGCTCCCAGAATGCGTTTTAGATACACTATTTCTGAGCAAGAACATCTTTTTGTTCCCAAGTTGTTCTATCATGGAATGTCCTCATTTTTTCCCCTCCTCGTTTTATTCATTGGTTCTCACTTCAGAAGTCCGTCCCCATCCTATTTTTGTAGCTTTCACTCCCCCCCCCGACACCCCCCCACGTCAGCCTGGGTCTGCTGGGGACAAACGGTCCAGTGTGGCAGGGCGGCCATATCCTCCACACACACATAATGGCCTCCTTGCAAGCGAACAGCCCCTCATCCTAGCCCCCGGGGTTTCCCTTGTGACAGACTGCCTGTGTGTGGAAATGCAGTGGCAGGGACGCTCTGTCCTGCCCCCCCCATGTCATGTGACTGGGGGGTCATGAACCTCAGGGACTTTTCTGAGATCTGTACTGGAAACAGAAGTAAACACTTATGGATCTAGTCCAGAATAGGAAAGCCGATAGGGAGCCCGTTGTCTGCTGCTCTGACATGGATTACTGAAAGAAAACATGCTTCCTTCAATACCAGCTCATGAACCTTTCTAAGACCATTATTCCATACCACTACCCCAACAGTATGGTATTTAATGCTACATATGACAGCAGCGTGGTCTCTCTACACCACACAGGTATGTGGTCTTCCTTAAGCTCCCCACATTAACAGAGCTCACATAATTCCACACAGGACCCCGACACAGTCCAAGTCCCTTCCTCTGCTCCAAAAGCCAAAGAGATATTCATGTTGGCACTGTAGGTTCTCAGTTCTGCATAGTTTAATTAGTCAAATTGATACTCTAGTTTGTGATACATTCTGATTTGACTGGCAGCTCATTTAGCAAAAGGACCTGGTTCACAGACTGATTTACAGAAAGCAGGGGAATATGACACAATAAGCAAGTGTACTTCTTATACTATAATAAACTTTCATCATCATCACTATCATTACGCAATGGTAAATTATATGAAGTTATATTATTAGGATGTCTCATACAGAATGACAGGCCACTACAACCACCGTCGTCATTTAAGTATTAACAAAGTAATCTTCATCACCCAATAAATTTTACGTCATCACACATTGACCGTAATTAAAAATATATCCGACCGGATTTTGTCCCACTCGGGACATCTCGTCCTAAAACGACAGGCTCCAGCAAACGCACGATCCCCCAGCAGCGACACTTAGGCATCCACAACTTCTGCAGTCCCGGCGCCGGACCAGCGCGCAGCTCGCCGCAATAACAGAAACTCGGGCAAAGTGTCGGCGGCACCGCATTAAGGCGAACCGGCGCATCAGCCCCCTTTACGAACCATGGCACTCAGCACGCAATAAACCCGGCGGTACAGAAACTTACCGAGCGAATAACGCGGGTCGGTATACAAATGAGTCAGCGTGCCTGCGCTCGGCGCCGCTCCCCCGTCTCCCTTCCCGACGAGCTCGGGCTGCTCCTCGCCGCGTCCGCGCCAATCAGCGCGCGTCCCGGATCTCCGCGCGCTCCCGGCTCTGCGCGCTCCCGCGCCTCGGACCGGGCTCTCGGCCGCTGACGTCAGCTCTGCGGGCTGCCTCGGAGCGCTCGAGGCTGGCCATCGCAGGAAGCTGCGCTCCCCGATCCACGCTATTATGCAACCGGGATCCGGCGGTCGGGCGGGGTTCAGAAGCATCCTTCCCTCAGTGCTCACTGCAACTCGGATGCAATAATTAGCTCGGCAAGCTGCGCCGTATTGCAGTTTTTAAGATAACGTAACAAAGCCGGAAGGTTCATTGAATTTGTCATATATTTATTGTGTTACCTATTTATTGGTAAGGGAATATGGGTAACATGGATTTTATTATAACTCGGCATGCATAATACGCCACCTGACTAAACATCCAGTAACAGCGCAAAGTATTCATCCTGAACAATGACGGTCATTCAGGACAAATGACAGAGCGCTCGATGTGACCAAAGGGAGCACTCCGGAGCGCAGGTCCATAAGCCCGCAGCGTCACCTGATGGGAACACGGACTCCGCGGCCGCGCTGTCTGACGAGCAGCCGCTGCTGCACCGTCCCGCCACCTGCTCCAGCGCCGCCTGACATCAGAATACATTACGGGCGACTCGGCGCGCCACACGCCGACAGCGACGCGCGCACACGCGGGCGCGCACTCGCCTTGACGCGCCATTAATCCTACGCACTAATTAGGTCGCGTGGCATGGCTGCCGCGGGGGCTCACCCGCTCGGAGATAATGCTCGGAGCTCAGCGATGTCGCAGACAGTCAATTTAGGCTTCTGCACTGTCTGATCTGCTCGTTCCGATGAAAGCTTAATCAGCGATGAAGCGCAGCCTGACTGATGCATCACACTTTTGTGCGTGCTATTCTTAGACCCAGAGCTACACTCATGGTTTGCTCATTGAATATACACCCTGAAAGAATTGTGTGAAAGAGCAGCACTTGACAGGCAAACAATTAAAGTGGTACTCACCCTTCATCCAGGGGGCTGCGGCATCACGGTCTCGAGCCTGATGACCGTCTGGCTGCTGCAGCTCTGGATCGGTGGAAGGGAAGGTCGTAGGAGGAGAAGTGCGTGTCTGGGGAGAGTGACGAGTTTGCTGAGTTTGCTCATCGTGCCGCCTGTCCAAGCTCCCATGGCTGTGTCATGTTGTACCAGCACACACACACACACACACACACACACACACACCAACAAAAGCAGACGCACTCTGGCTTTCCAAGTCTGCTTTTCTCAGCACACATACACAAACTGTTCAATTCTCTTAGGACAGTTCACTGAGAGTACGGCATGTCCTCCGTCTGCAAGCCAGAGACCAACGCAAAGGGCTGCAATGCGTGCAACTGGGACATGAGTAAACAAGGCGGGGAGGACGAGCTGAAAGGGACCTGCTCCTCTGTCCCTGCTGGAGCAGGCAGCAGGCCCTGGTCAGGGTTGGGGGGAAGGGGGTGGATCCCTGGCCTCAGTGAGATGGGTGAGCTGGGATCGACCTCAAAAGCTTGGGCCGGTCTGACAGCTTTCTGTACTGTTGGGTTTCTGGGTTTACCATGTTCAGAGGCAGTAGGAAGGCCACACACTGCCACTGCAGCTGTTTATCCCAGGTGTAACCGATGTCCTCATGAGATGAAAATAGCTGTGTTTTGTGTAATATTGATGATGCTACTTTGACTCTTGGGTGTAACAGCTCTGACTGCACATGCGAATGGAGAGAGGAGCCCAACCCCGAGGCTGTGTGCAGCTCCCAAACTGAACAGGCTCATCCTACAGCCTGCCAAATTCATCCGGATTCAATATAACATTAATTATAGCATTCCACATGCAACAAGCTGCTGATTATTTAGCCATTTTTGGATGATCTCATAAAATCCTGAAAGTGGTCTTAACGCCTATAGCATTAGTATTTTTATGCCTCAAGCATGAAAAGTCCAACGGGGAAAAAAAAATAAAGAAGCTGGTTTTGTGTTTCCAGTGAGCAGTTCAGTAGGTAACAGCCACCATCTGGTCCCGAAGAAGAGGGGTGAGTGAGTGTGTGGTGCAACAGAACAACCGCGGGAGAGAAGTAAGCGGGAAGGGAAAGGATCATATATGTAGGTCATAAGTAAAAGATGATACTAACAGAGCAAAGGACAGCAGTCAAGGGGCCTGCCTTGTTAGATTAATTTTGCACCTCCTTGAAAACCATCAGAGACCGTGTTAGAGTCCCAGAACAGGTTTCTGTAGATGGTCAATCATAACGTGATAAATGAGCCTGCAAAAATATTTATAAGCTGCACTGTTAATGTGACACTTGCAGGGCTTAATGACTGTTTTTGGTACTTACAGCACCCCTGGTGGCTGCCTTGCAAACAAACACTGAATAACAATTCACGGTGCTGTGAGCGGCTGCGTTTGACCGGGCGCGAAAACTACTGATTTTACGGTAATACATTTATTTTAGTAATAGGACAGAATATGTTCCCCATTTCAAGTTGATAATGTTCTTTAGTATCTGACAAGTGCACGCACAAACTTTTATTCAATGTATTTATATATCTGGCCATAGGTTGCTCATGTCTTTGTAGTAAGACATATTGTCTCCCATTCCAAAAAAGTATTTTATTTCCACCTAATTTTGATGCATGAGCTTAAGAGTCCTGTTGAAGGTACAGATTACATACGCTTATGTATGGGGATGGGGATTTACGCCACCTAACAATTTATACTCATGAAGATGTTGAGGTTTTGAGCATTTTAAGTTCCCCTCACATGAACTGGTTCATTCTTCTTGTGTATTTCAGGATGGAGAACAGTAGTTAACCCAAACCTGCTTGAGTCCCTGGACAGGAACCCTTGGGCACATTTCTTACTGGCTGGATCCAATCCTCACCCTTTCTACCATCAGTCACTAACAGCTTCTTTTAAAAGGAGAAATCAGCCATGTGATACATGTTCTTAATATGTGCGTATCACCTAGATATAAGACATTCAATACAGTAACACGCATGTGGCACCGGTGACTTTTAAATACTCTATTTCCCCCCTACAGTCGACAGATGTGCAATTCGGCTAATGGGTTCTTCCAAACAGCCCATAGTGTCTGTGTAAATTAAAATGCATTCACCATAACCTAGAGGGCAGGGTTTGAACTTCCATGTGCTACAGCCGGCCTAGAGTTAATGGCAGGTGGTATTATGTGAATGCAGCCCTGCCATGTGGTAGCCTGGTCCTGCTGGCAGTGGGCTTGGGCAAGCTAGGGGTTATTTCAGCATTCTACAGTCATGTCTCCATTCTCCATTCTACAGTCACGTCTCCCCCCCCCTCTTTGCCTGTCTGTATCTCTCTCTTTCCATAGCTATAAAACGGATGATGGATTTATTGCCCTAAATGGGACAGAGGTGCTTTTGTAAACATTATAATGGCCATTCCTGTGCTACAGCTGCACTTCAACATAATACAAATCAGTTTAACAGGAATTAAACATTAATACTACCGACAACATGAGCCTGTAAAATTATTTATTGAACAACTCTACCAAAAAATAAGAATTTTAATGACACTGGCATGCCTTGCGAACAGAAATTTCGCATGTTTGGTTGGTATTTAAGAGAGAAAATACAGCATTCCAACAGTCAAATGCTTCACGCTTAAATAACGCGACTCTTTTTAAAGGCGTATACCTCGATCAGGGTGGCTCTTTGCGGAGTGGTTGTGTCTCATTTTTGTGGGGTTTGCAGTTTAAATCCCTTTTCTCCACGTATCGCATCCCATCCAGGGTGTGCATACCTGGTGCCCTATACTCATGGGAGTATAGGGAAAAATTGATGGGGAGCCTGATCGCAGTCTATTACAGTTCTGTCGCTTTGGGGCTGCAAACACAGGCGACCATTAGGCAGATTATACGACGCTAAGAGGAGATTTTCCCCGTATACTACTACTTCATAACCGTGCCAATGAACAAATTCCCGCGTGCATAAACCGTCCGCGTATGATTTACTCGCGTTTAACATCGACCGCAATAGCGGTAGAGTACTTATGCTGCTTTGCATTTCATTTAAATGCAAATTAAAATTTGGCAGAATTGCACATGATCTTCTTTTAGGTTAAATACGGTACTAACCGCAACGTTATTTTGCGTTAAACTATGGTGAAGCTTATGTAATTTTACCCGGAAGTACATTTGTATCATAAGAATGACAAGGTCGGGCAAATCTAAATTTTATTACTTTGTGACTGCGCCGTAAAAATGGCCTTGGGTTTTTTAATGCGCGTTGGCTCGCTGCAGACAAACTCCGTATATCGTTTTGCCCAGCAGAGAACATGTACTGTAGGTAGGAGAAGCTGCTCGGCTCGGGTAAGGGCATTAACATTTCTGTATCATGTCTGAATGCGCATGCAGTGTAAAGCTATGCTCAGGTGCCGCAAACATTTTTATTCGAGTTGTTCTTGTTAAGTATTTCCACATGTTCCGTAACGTTCATTAAACATGCTATTGCCGCGGTGTCCGTGGATCCTGTGGGATCACGCAAAGCTCAAAGGGCATGTTCGTGATCAGGGCTGTCACTGCTTTTAACCCCATGTTACCTTAGCAAGCAGTAGTTCACGACCAGGATTGCGATGCTATGTGGGTCAGCCACGCAAAGTAATGGCATGAATCGAGATGCAGCTCTGCTGCCCCCTGCAGGCCAGCGCTGTGGAGCGAGCAGTGGCAGCCTTCTGGGCCGTGGTGGGGGAGGATGGCGTGTCACTGGGCGCTGCGGTCAGAGAGCAGCACGGCAGGGACGAGTCCATGCACCGGTGAGGACATACCGGCCGCATCCTGTCAGTCAGACACCTGCTCCAGCAGCAGACACCGGCTCTAACTGCGCTCCTATCCTGGATCCTGCTTCACTTTGCTAATTCTGCTTCGTCACTGAGTGTCTCCCGTGCCCTCAGTGCGTCTTCGCTGCTCTTTTTGTTGGTCCTGTCCCTGTCCAGCTGTTGTCCCCCAGATGTGGTGGTCTGGCCCTCTTCAGTAGAGGAGGTCAGCGCCTTGGCCAAAATCTGCTACCAGTACCAGCTTCCCATCATCCCCTTTGGCACCGGCACTGGTCTTGAGGGAGGAGTTAGAGCAGTGAAAGTGAGTGTCTGAGGGGGACGCTAACAGTGTTATTACTATAATTATTATTATTATTAAATCACAAATGCAGTTATGTTTTAAAAGTTGAAAGTAATTTCAATTCATTATTTAGTCAAAATGTTATTTTTTTATGTAGCTACAGCCCATGATCATGGTGTAGTCTAGATTTGAAGAGGAAAAGATATATACTTATTTCAGTTATAATCTGTAAATGTATGAACATCCTTACCCAAAAAAAAACTTATTTCAGGGTTTCGAAAACAAGACTAATTCCTAGTTTTGCCCCTGGTGAGAGGAGGGCTTATAGAGAGCTGACAGAAAGGACAGTGAGCTTGAGTCAGTGTTTCTCAAACTGGCCCTTGGGGGCCCGCAGACAGTTCACAGTTTTGCTGCTGGGAGGGAGCGAAAACGTGGACCCTGAAGACTGGGTTTGGAGACGCCGGCTTGGGTGAATGACCTGTGTCTCTCGTTGTCAGGGAGGCGTGTGCTTCAGCCTTGGAAAGATGGATCGTATCCTAGACCTTCATCAGGAAGACTTTGACGTAACGGTGGAGCCAGGAGTGACTCGCAAAGCCCTTAACGCCTTTCTGCGTGACACCGGCCTCTGGTTCCCCGTTGGTAAGCCCCGCCCCCAAAGAGCCCAGTCATTTGTGTACCTGGCCTGCTTTTGTTCTTCACGCCACCTAACGTGTGGAGTGTGTCTCGCCCTGCAGATCCAGGTGCCGATGCGTCACTCTGTGGCATGGCGGCCACCAGCGCCTCGGGCACCAACGCTGTGCGCTATGGCACGATGCGGGAGAACGTGCTGAACCTGGAGGTGGTGTTGGCAGACGGCACTGTCATTCACACTGCAGGCAGGGGGCGCCGTCCCAGGTAGCGGTACAGGCTTGCACTTCTAACCACGTGACCAGTGCATGTTAGTGTCAGTCGTGTTTCCTTAAGATACACTACATCGCCAAAAGTATTGGGACGCCTGCCCTTACACACACATGAACTTTAGTGATTTCCCATTCTTAATATATAGGCTTTAATATGCAGTTGGCCCACCCTTTGCAGCTCTAACAGCTTCTAATCTACTGGGGAGGCTTTCCACAAGGTGTAGGAGTGTGCTTATGGGAATTTTTGCCCATTCTTCCAGGAGAGCGTTCGTGAGATCAGGTACTAATGTTGGACGAGAGGGCCTGGCTCACAGTCTCCGCTCTTATTCATCCCAAAGGTGTTCTATTGGGTTTAGGTCAGGGCTCTGTGCAGGCCAGTCAAGTTCCTCCCCACCAAACTCACTCATCCATGTCTTTATAGACCTTGCTTTATGCACTGGTGAGCAGTCATGTTAGAACAGGAAGGGGGCATCCCCAAACTGTTCAGACAAAGTTGGGAGCATGAAATTGCCCAAAATTACTTTGCATGCTGAAGCATTGAGAGTTCCTTTCACTGGAATTAAGGGGCCAAGCCCAACCCCTGAAAAACAACCCCACACCATAATCCCCTCTCCACGAAACTTTACTCTTGGCACAATGCAGTTGGGCAAGCATCGTTCTCCTGGCAACTGCCAAACCCAGGCTAGTCCATCGGATTGTCACAGAGAAGCGTGACTTTGTCACTCCAGATGACACCCCTCCACTGCTCTAGAGTCCGGTGGCAGTGTGCTTTACACCACTGCATCTAAAGCTTAGCATTGTACTTGTACAGGCTTGGATGCAGCTACTCGGCCATGGAAACCCATTCCATGAAACTCTCTACACACTGTCCTTGAGCTAATCTGAAGGCCACATGAAGTTTGGAGGTCTGTAGCTACTGACTCTGTAGAAAGTTGGTGACTTCTGCACACTGTGCGCCTCAGCACGCGCTGTCCCTGCTCTGTGATTTTACGAGGCCTACCACTTTGTGGCTGAGTAGCTGTTGTTCCCAATGTCTTCCACTTTGTTATAATACCACTAACATCTGACAGTGGAATGTTTAGTAGCGCGGAAATTTCATGAATGGACTTATTGCACAGGTGGCTTCCTATCACAGTACCAGGCTTGAATTCACTGAGCTCCTGAGAACGACCCATTCTTTCACAAATGTTTGTAGAAACAGTCTGTATGCCAAGGTGCTTGATTTTATACACTTGTGGCCATGGAAGTGATTCGAACACCTGAATTCAGTAATTTGGGGGGGTGTCCCAATACTTTTGGCAATATAGGGTACTAAATGTCTTCTGCTAAACCTGCTTTTTTAACAGTATGTAAGATGGAGAAAATTGCACCTGACATGGAAATGTCATTATTATTATTACTACCCTGCTTGGTCACCTTGAAGGATTTTAGTCCATGGTTCTGTACCCTCAGGAAGACATCGGCAGGATACAACCTCACCAACCTGTTTGTGGGCTCAGAGGGCACGCTGGGCCTGCTTACCAAGGCCACCCTGAGGCTCTCCGGCATCCCCGAGGCCGTGGTGTCGGCCGTCTGCTCTTTCCCATCTGTACAGGCGGCGGTGGACAGCACCGTGCAGCTCCTGCAGGCTGGGGTTCCAATCGCACGCATTGGTGAGTGTGCCGTCATCGTGGTCAGTGTGATCGTGCATTCCATATGAATGTCGTGGTCAGTGCGGTCCATATGATCAGTGTGGTCGTGCGGTCCATATGAATGGTGTAGTCAGTGCGGTCCATATGAATGGTGTGGTCGGTGCAGTCCTTATGAATGGTGTGGTCAGTGCAGTCCATATGAATGGTGTGGTCAGTGCAGTCCATATGAATGGTGTTTTTAGTGCGGTCCATATGAATGGTGTAGTCAGTGCGGTCCATATGAATGGTGTGGTCAGTGCAGTCCATATGAATGGTGTGGTCAGTGCGATCCATATGATCAGTGTGGTCAGTGCGGTCCATATGATCAGTGT
>JAODKM010000020.1:10805693-10818543 GCA_026780845.1 Petrocephalus sullivani
CCATGTAAAGCGCCCTGGGACAACCCTGTTGTGAAGGGCGCTATATAAAAATAAATTGAATTGAATTGAATTGAATACTGCTCCCCCAGCAGAAAGCCAGAAGCCTTTTGCAGCGAGCGCAGGCCGATCCCGAGAAGGGAGGCCAGTCTATCAGGCGCAACAGGAGACAACTTACCCAAACTGCATGTTTCTGGACTTCGAGAGGAAACTGGGGAAAAGTCCCACGCTGACACAGGCAAAAAGGGGCAACATGCAGATCCACAGAGCAGATCATTTAAACTTTGGAAATAGTCATATATATGTTATAATGCTAGACTAAAATGTTAAAATATATCTGCAAAGTTTGACAAAGATCCATAAAATACTTTCTGAGTTATTTGTGCTAACGAAAAAGTATCTGTGGCAGTGGTGGAGGATCAGTCCCAAAACCATATGTATTCTCCATCCAGGGAATATAATACCATATAACAATACTCTTACTCTGAGCTGTTTATCATATACCACAGCAACTAGAGTATTATCCAGCCTAATAGCATGGAATGTCAGATTAAGCTCAGCAATCAAACATACAACAGCAGTTGCATTCCGGAGATTTCACCCTTTCTGGATAACACCCCTGGTCCAGATGTGGTTTCCCGTGACACCCTTCTATGTTAGTAGATGAAGACAGAGCAGAAGCTAATGTACAGCTAGCCTTTCACTGGACACACACTGACTAAAGTAAGCCCCATTTACTATAGAATAACAAGAGTTCAGCATCAGGTTTACTTGGCCACCTATGTTAGCATACATACAGGGAATCTGTCTCTGGTTGTCACCAGCCCCAATACATAGAGCAGATACATACACAGTTAAGACAGGAGAAGACAATGATCGTATACAATCTGGTTATAATATACAATGTGGATGGGTTGTTGATACATATATAATAAATGAATAAATGAATGTCACATTTATATAGCTCTTTTCAAGACACCCAAAGCGCTTTAGAAGCAATGGGGAGCCACTTCAACCACCACCACTGTGTGGCCCCCACCTGGATGATGTGATGGCAGCCATTCTGTGCCACTATGCTCACTACACAGTAGCTAAGGTGGTGAAGGTGCAGGAGAGAATTCACCAATCGGACATAGGGGATGATTAGGAGGCCAGATCTGATAGGGCCACAGTGGGCTACTTCAGCCAGGGCATTGTTTGTTTCCCGCTGTGAAGATGGTCTGCCTTTTGTTGGTGTTTGGGTAGCACATGTGTAGCACAGCAAAACAGTAATGCAAAGCTGTGCAGATACTCATATTTTAATCATCACTCCATTAATTTCACTTGTGTTTCTACAATGACTATGACGTTCAGAAAAGGGTGCACCTGTTGCAAACTGGATTTTTGAGTTTACAGGATAACTTGTTGCATGTAAGATGGTCTGGGCTAAATATCAGTAAACAAAGATATAGCCCATTTAAGTTATGGTACCTAATATCTGAAAGTTATCTAGCTAACCAACAAATCTCACTTTGTGATATAGGTCCTGGGTTAATGGTCACACAACTGGAAACTCAATACAGACACATTTGATTAAAAACTGATTCAAAATGTTTAGGACTATAGTGTAATGAATAAGTTAATATTTAGAATAATATTTATAGTAATTACTTATATATGATTATTTCTGAAACGATATTATAATGAAAATTTAGGTCAGCAGCTGTCATTGGTTTATATAAGCATGATAAAGCAACATCTGGGCTGGGGTGATTTCAGAATGAACAGGTAGACTGCATCACCAGGTATCGGTGTGCAATATTCAGACGCAGCATTATCAAATCACAGAGAACATGCATATGCATATGTAAGACACTGGCATTTCCCTAATGGTGTGAATCGTATGTGTGTGTGAGTGTGTGTGTGTGCGAGCTGAGTGCTAAGGTGACCTGCGGAGGCAGCCAGTGGCGTGTGAGGGGAGGCACCTGACAGCATGCACTGAGACTGCAGCAACTGCCCGGGTCTGAAAAAGACAAGTGTGCATCTGGGAACAAGATGGCAGCGAAGTGAGGATGTGTTAGGAGGGCATTCTCTGGGTGAGAGACAGGCTCTGCTGCCCCCCATGGTAGGCCTGGCCATCAAACACTGCTGAAATAGCCCCCACCCCCCACACACTCGCAGACAAAGGTGAAACCCCACAGGAAGAGGTGTCAGTCGCTACCCTCTCCCCAATCAGGTGGAACACCTGTTGCCCATATACGGTCACACATCCTGCCTCGCGTCTGCTGGGACTCCGGCTAACGGAAAAGGACACGCGGTTCCCATGGAAACAGGAAACTGGGAGCGAGAAAGAGCCAGGGGGAGGGGGCGGCGAGGGAGGAAGGCAGGGCTGGGGAGCGGTGTGAGGAGCGGCTGATGCTGCCTTCCGGCTGGGTGACTTTGCTGCATTTGAATACGTACACAATGGTAAATATTACCACACAGAAAGCAGCACCTCAGGAGCAGCACCCACAGAGAGGGCTGGGTGTGGCCCAGCCTGGGGGGGGCACGGGGGGCAGGAGCAGCGCACACCATGGACAGCAGTCAGGGGCAAGAGCAAGGAATTCTGAGAAAATCTACTGGATGGGGGGCCCTCTAGTCTAGGGCCCAAGAACGGCACGCTTAGCCCTTGTGCGGGGGTGTACATTAGGGTACGTGTTGAACGAGAGTTACTATACCCGGGTTATTCCTGTCAGAAGGTACTGTACACATACCCAGCCATAACTTTAACCAAAAGTAACCAAACAAAATACAAGACTTTTTAATTTTCTCATTGCAGTCACAGATTGTTATAAAACTGAGTTCCCCTGTGTGGGGACAGAAAAAAATATCAAAATATCTGATTTCCTACAGATGCTTCTACAAGGTAAAAGAGCCCAAAGCTTGCCCCCCCCTCTCAGGTGTGCTCGTTCAGCTGGACCCCCACAATGGCGGCTGTGCACCTGTGTGTTTGTCTGCGTTTGTTTCTGTAGATGCATGGATTGGTTTGCCTGCCTTGGGTGGACACATTTTGATATTGTTTCAGACAACGGTTATCACTAAAACACTAAAACAAAGTACAGATAAGTAAGTGTATCAAAAGTTTTTGTTTTATCACTAATATTCACGTGTTTTCGGAGCGATTATGGTCTGCGGTTTGGGATGGTCAGAGGGAGTCACTGTATATACACCAGATCAGGAGGCATGCAGAGTGTGATTGCTTGTGCCTGTAGGAATGATCCTTTTCCTCGGGGGGTGGACAATAAGAAAGAGAGATGCTGGGTACGAGAGCCAGAGGAGACCCATATTCCTGAGTCCTGCAGGCTCTGCGGTCGGAGCCCCACAGATGCTCACCGGCATGCTGCCTGTCTTCTTGGAGATGGAGGGCCCCAACGCAGCAGCTCCTGGCCCTTTATTTATGTTACCTACGTGCAGTCTTTCATCCTACAGAAGGCACTGCAGGCTACATGCAGTACGGTGCTTACAGAGCCACAAATCACTGCCTGAGGAGCCAGCCTGAGCCGGCCAGACACGCTCAGATGTAACGCTGCAGGGTCCAAACTCACTCCTTTAACCGCTGTGCCATCGGATACATATGGCGACCAGGACTTCTGCACGAAGGCACGAGAGGAGAGCCACAGATGTCTGATATGTGTGTGTGTGTCTACTGAAGGAAGGACTGAGAGAGCTTAAACAGAGCCACCTTTGCTTAAATCCCTTCATTTGGCTATAGCATTGATCAATGGATTAGCTCTCCAAACACTTTCCATATCTAAATAGCAGATTTATCAAGTATTCTTCATTCAACTTTCGAAAATGTCATAAGAGAATGTGATTCTTATCGCAACTGGCATTTTATGACAAATAATACTCCCAAAAAAGACATGACAGCACTGAATAGCTCTGGGTAGACACAGGTTCTGTATGCATGGGTTTTTGCATACATTAGTCTGTCTGTCGTGCTCTGTGCTGGCAGGTGAGACATTTTGGGGTTTCCCACTGCAGGATAACAGCCTGGAACGGTGAGCTGGTTATGGCCCGGCTCCTCCCACAGCAGTGCCTGGATCATTCGGGCCTCCCAGCCCGGGCTGCTGGCAGTCAGCCCCCCGGAGGCTCTCCATCACCACCCTCCACCCTCGGTACCCAAGCTCCCTCCTCTCCTCCGGGGCGTGGTTCCCCTCCTCGCTCTCCTTTTCCCCCCTCTCCGGACCCAGCTGCCCTCCCTGCCCAGTCCCCTGGCTTCACCCCCAGACTGGGCTCTTTCCGGACCCCGTTTCCCCCGTCCGGGTTGCCGGTGCACTCTCACAGGAGAGGCACCTGTGGCTGTGCTGACGGACAGCCATTTTACAGGCAGACTCCATCTTTTATGGGCTGAGCGTTTCACCTGATGCTGGACGAGCAGGGAGTGAGATAGAAGTATGAAGCCTGCCTTTGCCTAGGAGACCCCCCCCCCCACCACAGGATGTGTGTGTGTGTAGCCCAAGGTCCTGTTAAACAGGAGATGGCCATGACCCCGCTATGCTTCTCACTAATCAAAGGCTGAAGCGTCTCAAGGCAGATGCAGCAGTGACAGGATTTACAGGGGGCACCTACACAATGCCATGGAGGAATATGGAGGCTCCCCGCTAACAAATCCGCCAATGCATGGGATATAGCTGTGTGGAGAGGAGGTGGAGATTCCCACAGAGCTGTTCATATAGAGATCACCACATCCCCGCTGGCAGTGTGCGCTATTAACGGGCTGCACTTACCGCTGTGGGCGCTAAACCACCGCGGCGCAATGTGCAAGGGCAAGGCGTCTGCCAGCGACCCCCGGGGTCCCAAGTACAGCATGCCGTCTGTGTGCTGTCCGCCTCCGGGCTCCGGGAAGCCGTTTCCATGCGCAGCATCCGAGCCCGAACCCCCTCCGCCTCTGTCCGTGTCGGCGGCTCCTCGGGCGCTGTAAAATCCAAAGGGCACCGCGGCGCTGTGGTCTATGCCCATGCCGGCCACAGAGCTGACCGAGCGGCTCCGCAGTCCCATCGCGCCGCCCGGTCGGTAGTGCCCGAAATGCGCCGAGGGCGGCACCGCGCTGTCATCCGTCGAGACGCCGGGGAAGGCTCCCCGGGGCCGGCCCGCCGTGCTCTGTTTGCCCCCCATCGCGGGAGCGGTGCCTGGCTGTCAGCCGAGAGCCGTGGGAAGGACGCCCCCCCACCCCCGGCCCCGATGCGCCCGTGTGCGCGGCGCTCCGCAAAGCCCCGGGTCCGAGCCGGCGAACGGGAGCTGGCAGTCAGGTCTGGCTGTCAGGTCTGCGCCAAGCGGCTGCGTCTACGGGGCGCGACGGAGCGCTTCCCCGGGCGGATCATGGGCGAGAGAAAGGTGCCAGCTCGCCCTCGGACCGCAGGAGACTGGGAGAGAGGGCGGTGTGTCCCGATCGCAGGCAGCCGCCGCTCCCCCGCTCCCTTATCCGCCGTCTCCTCCGGGGCGCCAGCAGACTCGGCTCCGATGGCAGCGCTGCCCTGCGCCGTCACAGCCGGGCAGCCGCGCTCTCCGCTCTGCTGCTGGAAGACAATGGGGGCGCTCAGTGCGCATACGCGGATTAGCGGCGTGGGGACGGGGGACGGGGCTCTGCACGCGAGGCGGAAAGTTTATGGAGAGAGACGGGCACTTGGCGATCCGCGTCCGGGGGCAGCCTCGCCGCTTGGTGGCCGATCAGCGAGACGCCTCTGTGTGCCACGGCGCAGCAGATCTGCCATTGGGGACTAGGCTGCGCCAGCGGGAGCCTATGGGAGGCTCATGGCAGTGCGCACGTAGCACTGTGCATCTGCGAGCGGCCGATGATATAATCAGTCGGGGTCTCGGGTCTCCCTGCGAATGCATCACTGTAGGTTCGTGACGGAAGGTGCATGCATTGTCGCTCCGTGTCAGTGGCTGCCGCGGGGATGTCACGTCTCCTCCCGAAAAAACGGCACTTCCGTCACTGCATGCGCTGCTCCGTGGGGGACACTCGCCGCGGTAACAGTGTCACCAGTGCACAGATGTTAGCACATCTGTGTCGTGCTATGTCGTGGCTGCGCGCGTGTTCATAAAGGACATGCTCAAAGGCACACTAAGGGTTGATAAACTACTAGGCTATTTATAACTGGTAGTATATTGTAAATATATTGTGACTTTACATATAAGATATTATAAGTACTGCATTCATAAAGGCATCTCACTGCAATAGAAAACATGCCTGTAGGAAACTTGTGAGAGCAGCACGGGATGGCAGCCGCCCTCCTGCAGCATGCCCCCGGCGCTGGCCATTCGAGCCCCCCGCCCCGCCCTGCAGTCCCAGTAGCTGGGGTCCCAAAATCCCCCGTAATATATGTAGGGGCATTCCAGCCAGGGTGTACCCCAGCTTCGTGCCACACGCTGCCTGGCTTCCACTCCAGGCCCATAGGGTACGGCAAAAGGGTGAGGACCTCTAGCGGTCAAGCGGGCTACTGCAACCGCCTTCAGTAACGCGTCACTTCGTTATCGAAGCAAACTTACCACTAACTTGGTAACTTTGTAAAAAAAATGCACATGAGTATATTTGGAGCTATTTATGTTTGCGAAGAATTTGCTCTTAAATACATTAAATAAACTGCCAAATGGTTATTAACAATTTATGATAAACAATCCATAAATGATACACAACAAACAATCATTTATCGCCATATACCCTGGGGCAATTGTGTTATGAAAGGCACTATACAAAAATTATTTGAAAAATGAACTGAATTATTAGGGACCACCGTCTGTTGCTTGTTAGAAACATTTACAAAATTGCCAACTGGTTTACTATTGATAAATCTTAGGTTGGAACAGGCAGTGTAGTATAAGCATTTTATAAAAAATGTATAATTAGCTTATTAATTTCGGGCATTTTAATTTACGCCACCGTAAAGTAAATGACTATATACTGATCTGGTAGGTAAATATTTTCAAGAAACATAATGTACGTCCAGAAAACCAGTTGTACAGAATAAGATGGGTTAATGCTCACGGCAGCCGAGGAAGGTGTGACACTTTACACTCTTCTGACACTTTCTTCGGGTAAAACCGGTGACCGCCGCTGACAGCAGCTCCGTACGCTCGGCACGGCTCCGGTCACGGCCATCGGCAACAGCTCGGCTTTCGATTGATGCTGTCTGAGAGGGAGCGTCGGCGGTGACGTCAGTTCGAATTTGGGCGCTAAAGTCCAGCCGGTGCGCGCGCGCGGGGAGCCGGCGCCTCTCCCGTTGTCTCCTGAGTGCGGGCCGCGGCCAAGTTCTCGGTACCGCCGGACACCTCGGTCTAACCCGAATATTCATGGAGCAGCATTCCTATATGCCCGTGCCACCGGGAGTGGGCATGGAAGAGAACTTCCTGTCTTTGGACGACATCTTGCTGTCTCACGAGAAGCTGCCCTGCGCGACGGAGACCGCGTTCCCGCGCCTCGGCTTCCTGGAGAAGGCCGGCGACTCGCGGGACATCCCCGAGGTACGAGCGGAGGCCGCCGCACGCAGGGCCCGAGCCGAGGCTCCTGACTGTCGGTTATATTAGTGTCAGATCACCTGTCCGCCTACGTTTTGGGCCACAATAACACCAAAAAGTCTTCGGCTGTGCCGAAGTATTACCCATGGGGAGTGTTTCTGAGGCTCGAAGGCATTTGCTGTCATTTGTTAGAGGACTAAGTCTCGTCCTTCCCGAAGTAGTGAGACGCGAGTGTTGACAGGAAATCCTTCTGCCAGACGCACTCTGATGCTTTGGAGCACTCTAGCTTAAATAAGGTCGTCCTAATACAGACCTCTTTGTATGTGTTTTCTTTGCGGAGAAATAATATACGTGTGTGTGCGTGTGTGTGTGTGTGTGTGTATATATATATATGTATATATATATATATATAATATAAAATATAATTTTTTTTCTTCTTTCCAATTCTTTTTGTTGTGAAAGTATTTTTGTTTCATTTTACTGCTTATAGCCTGTTGCCTCTCACTTGCAGGACTGGAGGTTCAAATCCTGTCCCCGCTCTGTGTTTACATGGTCACCCTCTTAAATTGACCATAATGTGTTTGTGTGTGTCCTCCAAAGGACTGGTTTCATGTCGATGGTGTTCCTTTGCCCTGTGTCCTATCCTTCCTATGACTGGCTCTAGCCTCCCTTTTAAAATATAACTAATTACAAGATGTACAGATACTTTTAGTGGGTGTAATAGTCCCATTAGGCCCTGTAAGGGTTTTGCCTTAAAGCCTGGCTCCTTTTTCTGCTGTTTCCTTGTTTCCATGTTTGTGTAACTGATGCTAGTGTGGCTGTGTGTCGTAGGGAGTGAAGATGGAGATGCCGCTGTGGCTCGCCAAGGGCCTGTATGAGCATAAGCGCCGCACGCTGTCCGTGCAGCTGCCCAAGGTGTACCGCCAGGGCTGGCGCACCGTGTTCGGGGCCGACCCCACCGTGGTGGACCTGCACAAGATGGGGCCCTATTACTATGGCCTGGGCTCCCAGCTGCTGCACTTTGATAGTCCAGAAAACACAGAGATTGCCCAAACTGTTCTGCAGGTGATTGCTGTGTGTCGTCTCACATGGTGTCTGGACTGCATCCCTCTCTGTTTTCTTGTGATCTGTTTAACTGAAAACAGTGCATATTAAAATGATGCATACCTTCAGCTAGAGCTGTGCAATATAGACCAAAAGCCAAATTTCAGTATTTATAGGCAGAACAGCCATACATGAGATGTGTCTCTGTTTTCTGCAACGTGGGCTAAATGTTTAGTTGTGATTAAATGTTTCATGCCTCAAATAAAGTAGCTGTGGTGTAAAAGTTTCACTCCACTATGTTCACCAACAGACATTGTTTTTCCTCAGTTTATAGGTAAAGGTTTAGGCACAAAAAAAAAATCTATAGCTGAAACACATTTCTGTAATCCTTCTATCAGCTTCCCTGTGAGATGCTGAATGTTTTGATTTTAGTTGTGAATTCTGGGATTCTGTGCAACGTCACAACCAGTCTTTGACAGCTGTAATTTTAACGCATTATAAAAGTTTATCAGTATAAATGATATTCCCTCATTCTATATCTCATTGCGAATATATTATTATATTACAGGAAGATGACCTATACTGCCTAACCCTATCTACAGCTTTGTTTATTCTTGTACTTAAAAGGACTGTATTATATTGTACTTTAGAGCACAGCTCTTGCAATCATGAGCCCTGGCTCCTGATATTATTCTCTGTGCTGCTGCATTTAACTGGCAGTGATGTCAAGTGGGCTGGAAAGTAAAGGAATGACGTTCTTTTGCTGTTCTGAAGTGAGCTGGAATTGAATTCGGTCTACTTTGGCCACCAAGGGGAGCCATTTCTCCCTTTGCTGCTAAATACAGGCTTTAGCTTAGATATGATTTGGATTTCTTCTCTTAATGGCTCCGATTAATCAGTGCACATAGTTAAATGCTTTTAATCTTTTGATATTAATTTACTCTATATTTACTGATATGCTGTGTTACAGGGTTTTGTGTTTCTATCAAAGCAATTCAGGTTAAGTGCTCCCAGCGGTATAATAGCAGAGCCCCATCTAGGACTTAAGCCAGTTATAAGAACAGGTTTTTAAACCACAACATTTGCCTTTGTTCCTGATTTACTTTAGCGAACGTCTCCATTTTACATAACTTAATTCCAGTTCCTGCTTGCTCGTTGTGTGGTTGTTTTTCCTGGCTCACTGCCCGCTGTCTCCGTAGACTTTCATCGGACGCTTCCGTCGGACTATGGACTCCTCTCAGAACGCCTACAATGAGGACACGTCTTTGCTAGTGGAGCGTCTGGATGGCCTGGAGAGGGCACTCTTCCGGGCTGGGCAGAGCGGGCTCAATGACTTCCAGCGCTGGGAAAAGGGCCACTCGTCACACCTCACCGCCTCCAGCCTGGTCCTCAACTATCGCAAGAGAAAGATCGCCGAGGTGCAGGAGTGAGGAGCTGGGGAACTGGGCGGCCCCTTCGGCGGTGCATCTTTTTTAGCCGCCTTTTGTTTTCACACTGCTGAGTCACTGGTTCCCCTTTTTCGGATCCATGCAGAGAGGTTAATGAGCACAGTTTTGATCTGAATGTGTGATCCGAGCGGCGCAAACAGGCCACCCAGCAGAGCCAATGGGAACGAGGAACTGTGACCTGCCAATGCTGCACAAAGACCCCCAACGTCAGACAAAACAAAAACAAATAAAATGTAAGCCGTGGATGGGGATAATGAACACGGTGCTGATTGGTAAGGGTGGGGGCATGGTGGACAACTTGACCATAGGCCCCAAACCTCTGTGGACTTTTCTGTTTTTGAATAAAAACTGTTTATTTTCTGTTGGTGTTTTTAGGGTTTTTTCTGGAAACCCATGATGTCCATTGAACACTTGAAAATAGTAACGCACATAAATATTCTTTAACAGCTTGTCACCATAGTGCTGTGTCCGTCCCTCCTCTGGGTGGTTGCTGGCTGTCCGTGTCACCTGACTGCCAGACGCATTTCCATGAACCTGTATGTGATCCTTGTAATGTGTGGGTGCAGGTGAAGGTTGTGGGCTGTGCTCAGATTGGCCTGCTTTAAAACCACGCACGCGCTGCAAGAGCAGGGCTACAGGCCTCTTCCATGACTAATTACCAGAGCAGATGGTTATGTGTTAAGCAAATGTAGCTGTATGAATTTTAAAAGCATTTCTTATCTCTACCTTGCTGTTAAAATGACATAACAGATCTTGAAGGGGGGTACAGGCCGGTCTCACATTAATAGGCAAATCAGAATCTATTAGTTGTCAGTCTTGTTTGAAGCCTGAGGGCTTGTTATATGAATGTCCCATTCTGGTATATTTACAGTGTTATATGAACCTGGGTATGACACTCATGTCCATAATGCTTGTCGTGTGTGTTTTAATAGGAGCTGTTTGATATTGGAGTCCTTCAATGTTATGGACAGACTGTCTCGCTGCAGGTTTTGTAACTGCTGATTTGTCATGTTTGTTTTGTTTTTTTTTTTCTTATATTGAGCTCTCGTCTCCAGTTCATCCACACAGGAAGCTGTAAGTGCACAGCCTTAAAACTGATCTTGATGAGCCCTGAAGGTGGCTGAAATTTGACCCTCAGTGTTTGTTTCTGCTTGAGATTGAGATCAGTTAAACTTTTCTTAAAATCCAAAAAATGTTAAATTCAGGGAAACTGTGCTTGCTGACTGTTTGGCTGCAGTGCTCACTCTGGTACGCTGTTCTTTTACCCAGACACACTATCTTGTTGTAATAGTAACTGTTTATAGAGGAATGGCTGCTTTGGCATAAACTTGCTGTGTCTGGGGCCCATGTTGCGATGTTAGGCCAGGCGGTGGCGCTGGCAGGGGTCGCGGCGTGTTTGTGTCGGCGCACCGGCCGCCTGCTCTTCGTGTGCTGCTGCTGCTGCTGTTGCTGAGAGGTGACATTCAAGTTAGTGACGAGGAGGTGTGGCTGTCGTCATGTGCATGAGTCACTGCGCGGGGCTCTGAGAGTGAGCCTGCGCGGCACTGTGCCGAGTGTGAACGGCCCTTCCCCCCACACATCGAGGGGAGATGCAGCTCGGAGAGCTCGGGACCATCATTTGACCTTGATCACTCGGTTTGGCCTGGCTGCTTCCCGCCCAGCTATGCGTGCGACATTCCGCGTGTGCTTAAGGTCCCAGTTAGTCTGGGAAAGGTCCTGCTCTGTGCTGTTATCTGGGTCTGTAGGGATGTGTTCTAGCTGGGATGTACTGGTCTGAGCATTGATGGTGGTATCAGTCTGGCCCGTCAGGGATGTTGTCGTCCCTGTAGAGATCAAGGTGCATCTAATGGCCATAAGCTGTTAACTTGATGTCCAAAGTCTTGCATGTCTTGACCAACTTAGGAAGTCGTTTAGGACAGAAGAAACAGGCAGGGGTCCTGGGAGGAGGAGTAATGAAAGGATTTGGGAATTTAGGCTATTGGGAGGAAGAGGTTAGTACATGGGGCTAGTATCTGCTCATAATATAATTTAAGAGTGCAGGTCAGGTGATTAAAGGTGCGTTTCATCCAGTCTAGTGCCCTAAATAACGCCTGAGCTGTGGCTAATGCCTGACATCTGGGTGGTCCTCTTGCCTAAGTTTCTTCAAGGCCAGTAGGTTAGAAACAATGTGGGGGCTGCTGAAGATTTTGGTCTCCCAGACCCTGGAGTTGATGGCTCACATTGTTCTCTGGGCGGAAGGAATCTGAAACAAATGGTTTATTTAAACAGCAGTTAGGATTAGCTTGGTTATTGTACACGTGATTAATTAAAAAGCGCTTTAGGAGGGAGAGTCCGCTGTGCTTTGTCAATAAAGGGAACGCATTATTCTCGACCTTCATAAACAGCTGCATTCTATCTGTCAAGTGATGCATTCTGGGTATTATTTTTTCTTGACTTGCTATATATGGGAATTACTTAGCTGTGTGTTGAGTGTTATGTAGAATTATTTGAGTCTGAATGACGAAGGGGGTGCCTTGATGTCACACCTGGAAGTATGAGCTCTGTCTTGCAGTACCTCACTGTAACTGCCTGCTCAAGGTGAGAAGAAATGTTTGGGCTGTAAACAGGGAGTGATGGCTCTGGGCCCGTAGCTCCAGGGGCTGACTGCTCACCCCCCTCGTGTGGTGCCCTCTTCCACACAGAGTGCTCTTCCAAAGAAAGGGTGCTGATGCTCTCTGGGAAAGTGGCAAACAACAGAACGGAAAGAAAATATCCCTCTCTGGCTGTTGCCAGGCACAGAGTCGGGGGGGGGGGGGGGGGGGGGGGGGGCCCACCCCGCCCCCCCCCCGGCGGGCGGGGGGGGGGGGCCCCCGCCCAGGGGCGGGGGGCCCCCCAAGGGGTGTTCC
>JAODKM010000020.1:10825760-10841936 GCA_026780845.1 Petrocephalus sullivani
GGGTGTTTTGGGGGAGGGGGTTTGTGTCGGGGGTGGAGGACGTGTCCCAATGTGGGTTTGTGTTTCTCAGTTGAGTTATGAGATTCTTCTCCCAGGGCTGGCTGGTGAAGAAAACCTGCCAGTGAGATGCTCTTTGGCAGCACTAGCATCTGTAGCCACAGCGCAGAGGGACAAACACAAGCAGTTCTCATGCCTGTGGGCCTTCCAAGCTTCACACAGGATGCTTCATGGAACCCCAATGAATTCAGCGTGGTTTTAGGAAATGAGAATTCTATAGGTTTCTATAGGTCTATAGATTCCCTTCGTCCTCCTGTCAAAGTTCCTTGTACATCCTGAAGGCTCTGGAATATTATGCCTGGGGGGTGTTTTCTTAGAGTGGAGGCAAAGCAGCCACGTGGGAAATATGAACCGATCTGTTTCGCCTAATTTCAGGCTAATCTTCCCGCCTTTTGTGGAAAAAGGTGCCGTCTAGTGAATTTTTTAACACCGGTCTTTTGTGCCCGTGGCATCAAAGGTCTGGGAAAGCTGCAGGCTCCTCTGAAGGTGAAACTGGGCAGCGAAGGGTTAATGTTTCGGTGCTGGCAGAGCCCCGCTGAGGGCCGCACACGGCCTCTCCGTCTGCCCGGCTGGCACCGGACCTGAGCCCCGGATGCGGCCTCCGTATTTTGGCTGCCGGGCACGCCAGCGCGCCCCGAGGGCAGAGGGGGGTCTTTCCGCTTTATTTTTAATCAACAAATTCGTTTTTGGCACCGGACTCATGGTCAGCTCCCATTCCAGCAAACTCCACACGTACTCCGTATACGTATATATATTTTGATAATGGCTGCTTGTCAAACAATGCCTGTTTTCAGAGTTGGTCTGTTGCTGGGGGGCGGGGGGGTGCAGGGGGTGTTACACAGAGGCATGGAGCCAACTCCGGGCTTTGATGGTGCTCGAACCCATGGCGCTCCCCTCCAACAGTCTGTGTCAACGCCTCTCTGCGCACACGGAGGGCGGGGACAACAGCGGGCTGCTCGGAGCAGAGGGCGACGTCACCGGAGCCTTCCGCCTGTCCTCTGTGAGTCAGGGGCTGGGAGGAGGCTTTTAAAGGCATGAGAGGCTTAAGCCTGAGCAGAACTCGGAGAGATTTCCTGAGCTCTGCCGATGGTTGGCATGGCAACGAGTTTGGCTCAAAACGCGGCCTAGTTAGCCGTCGGTGGAAAACGAGAGAACAGGGAAAAAAACAAAATCGTATATCCTCTGTGATGAAAAGACACTTTTTCTATTTCCTACCCGTTGGAGGACTGGAAAGTATTTCTGCATTGTTCTTACAAGGTATAATATAAGGAACTGTAAAATTTTCACTAATACGATGTGTACCTTCCCAGTGAAGTCTTAAATTAGCAGGGTCCCTAATGTTCTTTTCTAACACGTTACAGCATAATTCGAAGCCTTAAACAAATCTGTAAAACATTTACTCATTTTAAAATCCATAAATTCCAAAACCTTGTCCAGGGTCACAGAGAGCCTGTGCCATGAAGCCCAGGACGTCCATTACAGGACGAACACTGGCATGCTACAGGAAACCCACACAAACAGCGGGCTAGCATGCAGGCTCACAGAGAACCGGGGTGGGATTCAAACACTCACCCTGGAGGTGTGAGATAATAGTGCTGTCCCTTGGGAAATTATTAGAGATTTTCGGTAGGAAAATATTCAATATGAAAATTTCCTCTTGTACTTGCCAAAGCATGTATTTGTAATTTGTCAATATTTATTAATGAATGTCTAATGATTAGGTTAGCTTCATGGCTCAGTGGGTTGCACTGTTGACTCACACCTCCAGGGTTGGGGTTTGAATCCCCTGCTCTGTGGGTATGAATTTGGGCTGCATGAGGCTCAGTCAATTAGGGATCTATGCCAGCGTTCAGAAGGCTGTGGATTTGAATCCCATGCCCGGCAGAGTAATTACATTACCACTGTACTGTCTGACGCTGAACCAAATTGTCCTCATCCTATAAGGATGGCCTGTTGAATCTGACCAAAGAATTAACTGCAGGGAACTCTCATTTCCAGTGTTTGTTCACACGTTCACATGCTTTTGAATCTGATTGGACGCCTCCAGTCATGCCCTCATTGGACGGCTAAGTTCAGAAACAGATGGGAAAAGTATTTGAACTTGATTTACCTTATCATTTTTTTTAACTTGATTTATAATTTCTTGTGGCATTTTCAACTATAACCTTTCTGACTTGCCTGACGGCTATTGTCTTTTTGAGAATGTGGTGAGAGTGGAGGTTTTCCAGCTGGGCTGTTTTTTTGTGTTCCATTGTATTCTGCTGTTGATTTGTTGAGCACTGAAGTCTGTGGTAAATTAAGAGTGGGATAACTAACTGCTTCGGAGTCTGAGGGCAGGGCTGCAGTTGGGGGGTGGATAAAAGTGTAGATGGACTCTAGCCAGAGCCCGTGTGGAGAAGGAGAATGGGGCACCCTGCTAGTCTGTTACGAAAACTTCTCCTGTTTCTCTAACCACACCTGCCACTGCTGTCATACCATCCAAGCTAAACATCAGTCCGTGTGAAAGGAGGAAGATTGGTGTGTTATTGGTGCTAAGAACCAGCAAACTGCTGCTGCTGCTTAGGCCATGCTGTGCCACACCTAAAGCTCTGGGTGAGTTTTCAGTGTCCCCACACGACTACCCAACCCCCCGAGGTAGAGAATCCCATCCCACTGATGTAATAAGTCTGCAGAAATAATATGCCCTCGGCATGCATGTTACACACAGCCCAGAAGGCCTGTAGATGTGATATCTAATCATTTTATTAAAGTAGATGCTTGGCTGGTATAAATCCTTTTGGATGAAATGGGAAATGAAATGTCCAATATACTTTAGAGGGGGAGGGGAGATTAGGGCTGGTCTTGAAGGGGGTGCCAAGCTTGGAGCCAGAGCCAACTGACGCGTGGGGGGTGGGGGTCACTGATCTGTATGAGACGCCATCTTGCTGGCAGGCGGGGGCTCCGGGGGGCTCCAAGTGCTCCAGCTGTGGTCAGGGATAGACCCACTGAGGTTCTCGAAGCTTCTGAAAGCTTCTGTCGTGCTGCTTCTCAAGTGGATTACCCCAGCCACAGTGTCATCCTACCAATGACACATAGAAGTGAATGTTGAATTGGGGGGGGGGCAGCATTATTACTGCAGAAAGTCCCAGATCGACTGGAGGGCACAATTGTTTTAATGGAGAGTGAGTTGTATTGCTTTTGGACTTTGCACGCCAGACAGTTCTCAGCTGGCAGAGAGAAGGCCTGGCAGAGGCCGGCGAGGAGGCTCTGCTCCGGGCTGC
Organism: Petrocephalus sullivani; assembly: GCA_026780845.1. NCBI lineage: Eukaryota > Metazoa > Chordata > Actinopteri > Osteoglossiformes > Mormyridae > Petrocephalus > Petrocephalus sullivani. Next base: position 10,829,078 of record JAODKM010000020.1, read on the forward strand.
TCGTGCCGGGTGTCCAGCCGTGCTCCTCCATCGCTGCCCACCGTCCTTGTCCCTGGCAGTGTTCTCACTGTGGATGTTCTGTTTCACGTCGGGTGTTTCCATTCTATGGCATTACCCAATAACGCTGAGCTTATTTGTCAAGTTCCCAGAAGCTTGTTTGTGTGTCTTGTGCTCTTACTGGGTGCTCAAGCCGCGTGTGCAAAGAGGAGCGTTTCCCTAAACTTGTGGAGACATTTAGTTAGCCATTGATTTTCAAGACGATTATTAATGCTCGTATCTTCTTGGGTTTTATTGGAAAGGAATCACACATAGCAAGTCCCCACAATGATAGGTAAACGTGTGAATACATGTGCGTGTGTGAGAGAGTTTCTGCCCTGAACTGGAATAGTCAGTGGTGCCGAGAGACTGCTGTGGATGCTTGGACGTTTGTTCACTGATGCGTCCTTTGCTGTATCGCTGACCTCACTTGAAGGGACAGCTGCAGTATCTCCTAATGGGCAGATGATCCATCTTCTGCTTAAGGATGGACAATCGGGCAACCCCTGCCCACTCTCTGATGACTGGCGTGTCCTGGTCCATCACCTGACACTGCCAGCAGGGGGGCGCCCTGCAGTGACTCACACAGTATGATATCAGTTTGACTGCACTGCAGCCTAGTGTGCAAAAGCCCACTTTTTTACCAGGCAGTGCTAAGGGGCAGAGCTTCAAACCGGCCTAGCCCAGTCATATATATGGGTCATACTGCCCTAATCTTCATTAGTTCACCAAAGCCCTTGTACTCAGAGAGAACATTCTTGCAATAACCCCAGAAGTGTGATTTAAAGTCTAGAGATTGTGAGGTTTTGCATAGGGGCTTTGAGTGATGTGCAGTGCTACAGATGGACTGTGTGAGGTATGAATGAGGACTGACCTGGCCTGACGGTGACTTGTTGCCATGGTGACCACGCATGCCTATTGCAGGTTGCTGTCCAAGATGGCTGGCATGAAGGAGCAGCAGTTTCCCGAGGAAAAGCCCCTGCTCCTCGAGCAGAGAGGAGGCCCTGATGCAGAAATGGTGAGTTTGTCTGCATGACAGTGTGTAGGAGTGGCCACGCCCCTGCTCACTGGAATTAAAACCTCAAAGCTTGTTCATGTAAACGAATGAAATGTGTGTCACAAATTAGAAACAATTAGAGCAGTCATTCATTTAAAGTGTGCAAGTAATGGAAACATTAGAGCAGTGTGTCTTTTATTCATTTACTGGCCATTAGAGCCTCACTGAGCTGCTCCCGCGAAGCACCATGTGATCCAGAGGCATGGTGAAAGTGGAGGGTGAGGTGGGCCCTGCATAGGGCTGAGCTGCAGGAGTCCCCAGGGCTGTGTCTGGCCCGGGAATGTGGCTGTATTTCAGGCCACTGTGATGGAGCACTCTCTCAGCCTGACTCTCCCTCTCCTGCTTCACTCTTCTCAACTTTCATCCTCCTTCTGCCCCAGCCAGTCTGACCTCCCTCTCTTCTCTTGCCTTGCTTCACCATTGACACACTTCTCATCTCTGTTTGATTGCTTTGCTCCTCACTTCTTCTTTTCTTCTTCTGCCCCCTCTGCTCCTCTCATTTTTTCTTCTCCTTTTTTTCTCTGTTATTTCTCCTTCCTTTTCTTTCTGTCCTCTCTGCTCCTCTCTTCATGTCTCTTCCTTTTTCTCTCTTGGTCCCCTCACTCCTCTCTTTGTGTCTCTTCTATTTTCTCTCTCTGTCCCCTCTGCTTCTCTTGTCATCTCTCCTTTTTTCTCTTTGTCCCCTCTTCTCTCTTTTCCTTTTCGCTGTCTCATCTGCTCTTCTCTGTGTCTGTCCTCTTTTCTCTGTCTCCTCTATACCTCTCAATTTCTCCTCCCTTTTCACTCTCTCCTCTGCTCCTCTCTTCGTGTCTGATCTCCTTTTCTGTCTCCTCTGCTCCTCTCTTCGTGTCTGTTCTCCTTTTCTGTCTCCTCTGCTCCTCTCTTCGTGTCTGTTCTCCTTTTCTGTCTTCTCTGCTTCTCTCTTCATATCGCTCCTCCTTTTTCTTTGCTCCTTTTTCATGCCTCTCCTTTCTCTCCTATCTGCTCCTCTCCGTGTGCCTCTCTTCCCTTTTCTCTCTGTCTCTTCTGTTCCTCTCTTCATTCCTCTTCTCCTCTTTTCTTTCTCATGTATCTCTTTTCACATCTCTCCCCCTTTTCTCTCTCTGTCTTCTCTGCTTCTCACTTCATGTCATTCCTCCTTTTTCTGTTTCCTCTACTCCTCCCTTCACATCTCTTCCCTTTTCTCTTTGTCTCCTCTGCTCCTCTTCATGTCTCTTTCCTCTTATTTCTCTGTCCCCTCTGCTCCTCACTTCATCTCTCCTCCCTTTTCTCTGTCTCTTTTGCTCCTCTCTTCATGTCTCTCTGTGCCCTATTCTCTTCTCTTTATCTTTTCTTCTCCTCTTTCACTTGCTGTCTCATCTGTTCCTTTCTTCATGTCTTTCCTCCTTTTTCTCTCTCTATGACCTTCTCTCCTCTTGGTCATTTTTTACTCTTTTCTTTCTCGCCTGCTCCTCTCTTCATGTCTCTCTGTCTTTTTCACTCTCTGCCTCCTCTGCTCCTCTCTTTATGTCCTTCCTCCCCTTTGCTCCGTCTCCTTTGATCTCTTCTCTTCATATCTCCTCCACTCGTCTTGCATTGTCTCCTGTAATTTGTCCTTCTTTTCTTTTTGTCTTCTCTGTCATCTCTCCTCTTTACTTCTTAAATTAGTGTCCCTCTGTCTTCATGCTTTAATCTGTGCTTCACTGCCTTTACAAACATCAGGACATTATGTATTGCCTTGGTAATACATTTAATATATTACAAAATCAAATGAGAATAACAAACAGGTTTTGTTAGATTTTCTCTTTGGTGTCACTGATTTTGGAAATATGGGTGAATGTTGGCTGGTGTAATTCCACAAGCCCTGTGTCCCCAGCCTTTGTCCTTGCCAACCCACGCTTGGCCCTGAGCCTTTTAACTGCCTTCTGTGTGTGTGTCTGTCTGTGTCTGAAGCCTCCGGAGAGCACCGAGGGGGCACAGAGCGCAAGCACACCACCCTCTGCAGCCCCCCCGCCCACGGCTGCCGCCCCCTCTCCGGGCCGCTCCCACCGGTGGCACATGATCGCGCGCCACTGGCTCCGCATGACTCGTCGTCGGACCAGCGGGTCCATCCCGGTAAAATCACAGCAGGCCACACCTCAAACCACACCCTAGGCTATGTCCCAAGGGACACAGCTGACCACACCCCCAGGTGTCAGGTTGAATTACAAAGTCTGCCACAGATTATACCATCTCAGACCATATCCAGAATAATGTGGGCCCAGAAATTGCAAAGAATGGCAGTATCTGTCTTTGCAACTCATCTGTACATGCACTGAGAACCACCAAGCAGGAAGCCTGGTAATGAATTGCAGTTAGGGTTAGACTCTGGCAAGCGGAGTTTGACAGCATCATGTTCCTGCAGACCTAAAGAGGATGTTCAATTTGGCCAGTAAAAAAAATGTCTCAAGCTTCTTCTAGACACTGAGTGTACTCAAAGTTTATGACAAAAATGACCATTTAGCTCAGGGGTGTCAAACTCCAGTCCTGGAGGGCTGGAGCCCTGCACATTTTTGGGCTTACCCTCGTTTAACCTGATTCGACGCCTCGCAGCTCCTTGTGCTAATTACCACACAGCTCTTCAGCTCAATTGTTTGTGGTGGAACAGGGAAATAACTAAACTACACAGGGCCCCAGCCCTCCAGGACTGGAGTTTGACACCCCTGATTTAGCTTCAACAGATATGAATAGTAAGAGCTGATGAAGACGTCTCAGTCCAGATTCACTGGTAGTGCTTCTCATTTAAATCTAGACAGATATGAAGGTCTTCCAACGTGTTGTGCCAGACAGGTCCGGCTCCCTCAGCTAACTGCTCATTTCCCTCCGTTTGCTCAGGCACTGCGTCAGCTGCAGTGTGTTCTGGGATATGCAAGCCCTATAAGTAGACAATATTCCTGTTATGTAATGTGTTCTGTGAAACTGGGGCCTGTTTTCTTCAGATCCACCCACCCAGCAACATTTGGTGGAGAGATTTAGATATTTAGGGCGTCACAGAGGTGTAACTGGAAAATGTCTGTAATGAAGAGCATGCATCCTACACACATGTTGTATTTGCTGATGTTGTTTCTGTAAAATATGAAGGGTTTTCAGGCACATCACGGTTAGTGCTGATGACGGCTCTAGTGCACCATGCATTTTAAAACCATGCTTTGCACTCTGTCTGCGGGTGAAATTCTCTGTGCTTTTTGTGCTGAAGCATGTTCCTGCTGTGTTCTGACTGGCATTGCATTACAAACCGGTGTCATGGTGTGCATTCAGTCATGCTAAGGTTTGTTTACCACCTGCCTAAGCGCCTAGTACTTACGGTAATCGGCTGTAATTATAATACCGCTTACTAACACCACTACTGCTGCAGTGTGTCACTGCAGTCAAATAATAATGACAACAGTCCGTATTAATACCACAATATTCATAATAATTTTGTACAGAAAAAGACATGCAGATGTGTTTAAATATTTTTTAACTATAGCAGAAATTGTTTTTTAAAATAATGTTGCACCTTTACCGGGGTCCTGCTCTGAAGGGTTCTAGGCTCACAGAATTCCAGACACCATGCTGACAGCTGACTGCTTCTTTAGTGACGCTGCTTTGATGTCCGCTTACAGGATGGGGAGGTTGGCACTAGCATTAACGTGATCTGGCTCTGCCAGACATGCTGAGCTGCTGCAGATATGTAGCTAAACCTAAGGCCTCCAGGCAGGAGAGCACCAGCGACTTTGATTAGCTTGTCCTGGAATGTATGTATCTGTGGACGTCCTGTGGTTTGGTTTCACCTGTCAGTCCCATTTGCACTGACACATTGACACGCTGAGCTAACGGCAAGATTAAGCGAAATATTCATAACTGGCATCTAGACATCATGCACCTAGACATCAAATTATTTATTATATAATGATGCCTCCTACTGCCTCGGCAGGTCTGAATAATATAATCATAGCCACTTATTCAGATCTGAATCATATTAACAAACCACGCCATTCACTTCAGATTCAGTAATTCATTCACAAAGGTGGCAGCTGTCAGATGACCACCAGTAACCTAAACTGAAAAGTTAAAGCAGTGGCATATGTGAGGAACTGGACATAAATTGTAAGATGCACATGCTAGTAGCTGGCAAACCAAATACATGTGTCTGTGTGGTACAATGGGCTGAAAAACAAATGCTACGTTGCATTTGTGCTAAGCTAAGATGGCCAGATACCCAGCACCCTGTCTTAACTGATGAGCTACTGCTAACATACAAGGCGTGTACTGTCAAAGGGATGGAAGAGGAATGTGTTCTGACTGCGCTATACTGCTGGGTGCTTTGCGAGGAGCCTGGATGTTCATGATGCTGCTATTGGCTGCCTGTACCTGACATAGGGATGTGCTCTTATTGGCTGGCCCATAGCTGTACAAAGTGAGGGGGTCTTTCTAGGACATTTCGATTAAAAGCAGCACCCCGTTTCCTTGGTCTGGCATTGACCTCTGACATGCATATCACTGCTGGGTACTGCTGGAGTAGGGGGGTCTGGAATATGAGGAGTGGCCCCTGCTGGTGTGCCAGCCCCCCCCCCCCCCCCCTTCACTTTATTCACCTCACCCCCATGCTTGCTATTTACGCATGTATAACTGGTGTCTGCACCTGGATCACGGCGAGTCTCACACACTGACACCGTCTAACACAGTGTTTCTCAATCTGCTGCTTGGTGAGCTGGGAGAGAGCAGAAACGTGGGCTGTCTGCGGGTTCCCAGGGACCGGGCTGAGAAACACCACTTTAACACATTGCACCGGGCTCCTCCGCCTGTGTGTCTGCATGGATTAAGCCGCCTCTGCACTCGTCTCTTCCCATGACCCTCTTAAGCTTGCTCTTCGTTCCTCTAGCATTTGGCCATTTTGGGTTGTGCTGGCCCACCAATTAAGCCCCCTGCTCCCTTCAGCACTCACCCATGTGCCTGCTTTTCCACATCCATGCACATCCATGCTCCTATGGACACGACCAGCTGCTTCCCTTCCTCACCACTCCAGGCCTCCCCCTCCCCATCCCTATCATTACCCAGCTGGACCAGAACAGCAGCGTCTTAATTACCACCCAGTGGACCCCTCCTAGGCAGCCTTTCTGTCTGCACCCATTCCTGTGAGTAACCATTTTTGTGTCTGTGCTCTCCACAGGAGAACTGCGAAACCTTCACCTGCACGGGAGACTGGAAGGTACTGGAGTCTCTTTCCTTCTGCTTGTGTTTATCTTGCAGCTTGTGTAAGATGATGATGGTGATGATGCATGGTGTACTTTTGATAGCAGACTTATATATTGGTGGAATATGTCCTCTGGTGGTCAATATAAGCTACTGCAGCTTTGTTGTGGACTCGTCCTTATCGCTGATCGAGGAGAATATGTCGGCTAGGACTGGAGGAGTACAGTTTGTTTGAGAAAGCAGTGACCCAGAAGGAATGCTGGATTTATAGCTATTTATATTGCCAATAGAACGTGAAAAGAACTTGTGACTTTAATCGGAATAGCTTAGTGCGAGCCTTAGAAGGAGAGCCTCTGTGTTCTGCATGTTTGTAAAGGCCATTGTCCTTGTTTTAAAATATGGCTTCCCCCTTTATGTCGAATGGCGTGAGTACTTAAAAGCTAAGGCTGGAATGTATGGACAGCTGTTCAGTGTTTCTGTTGTGCTGTGTCACACACACACACTTATAAGAAAACAGATGTGACAGATGTTCATTGATACTCACAGATACGATGATGAAAATGGTGGATGACATGCTATAAGGCACACTGGTGCATGCTCAGTGTGGGCAGGCACGCCATTGGCTGGTTTAGGACACACCCACGCTGGGGTGATTTTCCTGCCCTTCTGCTCCCAGCAGCAGTGTAACCTCCCTTCTTTCTGGGGGCTTTTCCAGTGTACTTTTGCTTTTGGAGTACCATTTTGTGCGGCCTTGATCTGCATTCACCTTTCATTTTCCCTTGATGCTGATTGTGTTTTTTTTTCTTATTATTAAAAAAACTTATTTGCCTCATATTTCAAGAACTTCATGATTATTTGTTGCTATATTTCCAGCCCGAAATGTAATTATTCTTTTCCATTCATCCGTTTTCTGAAACCGCTTGTCCTATTCAGGGACACGGTGGTCTGGAGCCTATCATGGAGGCTACGGGCACAAAGCAGGGTATCGCAGGGCACACTCACACACCAATGTTCCTTTTCCAAAATATGTTTTTCGTTGTATATGTAGCTCAGTTCTGAAACATTCAGTGTCTTGTCATATTTAACCATATTCAGGTATATCACTAATAGCTTAAGTCATTCATGGTTTTTGTTCAACCAGCATCCACAAAACATGTAAGCTCTACGCCCATAGAGTGGGGGAATGTGAATACAAATTCTATCTATTAACAGATTCTATCTGTTAATTTGTAAATAAAAATGAAAACCTGAAGATGTATTATAGTTATTTATTAAGTTCTACTTGTATGGTTATCGGTAGGAAGTCATCTGTAGGTTTTTCTCTTTAACTTACATCCTTACAGAGATTTAAGTAAAGTAAAGGTCACGTTCCATGTTAAAGTACAGTGTCTTTATCAAGGACTCACCATGATTATGGCATCCCTGCCGTTTGTCTCTCCTCACATCGGCCTACTCCGCCTGCTCTTGATTGACTGGGGCAACAGCCTTTCACAAACCTGCAGCAGATTGCTGCAGCCTATCAGTGTCTTTTATTGGTGGAGGGTTTTCCTGGTGTCTGTTCTAGGAATTTAAATTAATTGTGAAAAGAGCAGAAACACAGATGGCCTGCAAATCTCTGTTACTGTTCTAATTCATTTGGCATAGAGGCTGAAAAAGATGCTGGTCTCATGCCGCAGCAGAGAATCTGGCTTCGGCTTTCTGTTTCTGGTGTAGCTTAGTGCAGTTTTCATGAGAGGTGACTGTGCAAAATGCATTTGCATAATGTGAGAACGTGCAGGGTCATGGTGAACTGGAGATAAGGCCCACCTGTTTTGCTGTGTGGACATGCACGTACACAGTGTATCTGCTGTCAATGACACAAATACTGACAGGGCCTGAAAGTTGTCCTCTAATGTCAAATATGTTAATCAGAGGATTGTGGCAGTGTCTAGGGTTTGGAGGAACTATTTGGGGGTGGGGCTTACTGGAAGATTGACAGGCTTGGTGGAGCTCTGTAAAACAAGGAGTCAGGGGACATATTGGAATGTCAGGATGTGACAATAACAATAACAAAGACAATAACAAAAAAGTCCTGAATTAGAAGAGAGATGGTTAATCTGGCTTTTACTGCAGAAAGGGGGGTGGGGGGAAAGATAGCATAGCATGTTTGCTACTGAGTCAGGTGAGATGAGCTAATGTTTGTTAAGCTGAAAAGGTGGATAGAGATGACATCATACCGAATGAGGGGAGGCGAGAGAGATGGGGAGGCGAGGGAAATGGGGAGGCGAGGGATATGGGGAGGTGAGAGAGATGGGGAGGCGAGGGAAATGGGGAGGCGAGGGACATGGGGAGGGGAGAGAGATGGGGAGGCGAGGGAAATGGGGAGGCGAGGGATATGGGGAGGTAAGAGAGATAGGGAGGCAAATGATGAAGAGGCGAGAGAGATGGGAGGTTAGGGATTTGGGGAGGCAAGAGAGATGGGGAAGCGAGGGATATGGGGAGGTGAGAGAGATGGGGGGCAAGAGAGATGGGGATGCAAGAGAAATGGGGAAGCGAGGGAAATATGGAGGCGAGAGAGATGGGGAGGCAAATGATGGAGAGGCAAGGGATATGGGTAGGTCAGGGAGATGGCGAGGCGAGGGAAATGGGGAGGCGAGAGATTTGGGGAGGTGAGAGAGATGGAGAGGCGAGGGAAATACGGAGGCGAGGGATATGGGGAAGCGAGGGACATGGGGAGGCGAGAGATTTGGGGAGGCGAGAGAGATGGAGAGGCGAGGGAAATCTGGAGGCGAGAGAGATGGGGAGCCGAGAGAGATGGGGAGGCGAGGGAAATCGGGAGGCGAGGGAGACAACAGGCTCTGAGGGAGTCGGCTGTATAAGATGATGAAGGACACTCTGAGGTCGGTGTACTGCAACTACACAAAAATGCATTTGGCTGCAGTAAAAATAGTTTATCTGTGCAGACACTGGATAGCAGTAAAACTGCTTCATCTGTGTAGGCACCACTTTGCAGTTAAAATGTTTCAGCTATGCAGACACAAACCTGAAGTCATAATGGCTTAGCTGTGCAGACATCAGTATGCAGTAAAAATTCTCCAGCCTTACAGACGCTAGCCTGGAAAGAAAATGTCTCAGCTACACAGACACCAGTTTGCAGGAAAAATGCATCTGCTGTGCAGACAGCAGATTGCAGCTAAAAAGCTTCAGCTGTACAGACACCAGTTTGCAGTTAAAAAGCCTCAGCTACACAGACATTAGCCTGCAGTAGGAATGCTTCAGCTGAGCTCCTATACGGTCAAGCACTGATTCTAAGTCTGAATCCCCACCCCAGCCCTGCTGTAAGGACAAAGAAAGATGCGGGGCTGCAGCTGATGTGCACGTATTAGTTTGCATGTGCTGATGCATGTGGGAGAGCCAGGTGTGTCTGTGCCTGATTGAGTGAAACACAGGGCACACAGGACTGAGAGACCACTGGGTGTGAAAGTGGGGCAGAAAGACGTCTGCAGATGGATAGCTGAGCAGAGATGATACTGAGGATAAAAAAACAGTTCTGGAATATGCTGTTTGATGGGGCTGCTGGCCAATTGGATGCAAGGAGTCTGCCTGGGTGGCCAATGAGAACGCAGCATGCTCCTTGCTGTGGGTTTATAAGGTGCGGGGGCAGGGAGCTGAAATGCTGAACCAAACAAAGAGACACATCAGTGTGCACTGCCTCTCTGGACGTCCTTGCCTTCTTGCACTGTTCGCCCCTTCGCCTTGTCTGGCCTCACACCCTGAGCCGCCATGCCTGAGTGTTGGGATGGGGTGAGTTATAGTATATTACGGGTCATTTTGTTGTGTGCGCAGTAACTACATGTACTGTGGTTTATCTCATATCATTTATTGTGTTTGCATTGATTGCATACCTCTCGATGTATTTCATGTGATCCTGGGTGTACACAGTGATTGTACATACTGTAGCTAATTTCGCATTTTTATTTGTGTGTGTGTCTGTGGAAGGGGGGTGCTGACATGAGCACCACATAAATTGTGAGAATGCTGGTAGCTGAGTGCTGAGATACATATACCTTAGACATTAACCTTCGATCCTGATGACTTCATGCTGACCTCTGTGTGACTGAGCCCATCCTGTGCAAATGTGCCCCCCTCATTCCTCAGGCAATCTGACTGTCACTCTGTCTACCCCTGGGAGGGGCGGCAGTCCTACCGTCAGTATTTCTGTTAAAATGCAGCTGCTTTTGCCAGGCTGCTTAGTGATGCTAAGTAATTAGCATGTCCTCCGGATGGGAGGTATTGGTGCAGCTGTGTGTGAGTGATGCGTGCAGTCGGGGGGCCTGTCATGGGACATTCTGACATGCTGACCCTCTGAGCCCAGCCACATGGACTCTATGACATATTCTCCACACAAGACGAAGCACCTGAGTGGCTGCTGAGGTGCAGGAGCCTGCAGGCTATTGGATTGCTGTGTGGTACAGGAGTGGTCACTGTGAGGTTGGGCATGGTGTGCTGTATGCAGCACTCTCTGGGAGGTGGCAGTGGGCCATCCCACAGACGTCGTGTATTTAAAAGGATCCTGTAGAGAAACGCTGCCCTGCCTCTGTATGACTTTATGCTCATTGTGCCATCTGATGCCTCTGGGATCCAGTCCCCTCTGTAGGCTCACAGGTCCTGGGGCCTGGGACCCAGCTGGCTGGGGGGGTGCTGAGGGGAACCTCAGCGATGTTGGGGTGCTCATTTTGTGATGTTAATGTTTACAGGTCTTACCGTTTTCACCAATATTACCTATAAAATAATAATAATAATATTAATGAAGAGGAAGACTAATAATGCATCATCATCAGCATCGAGTGTGTGTGAGTGCTCTGGCAGGAACATAGCTGCGTGTGTCATGAGGCTCTCTCTCCATGTCTGCGTGTGCGTGTCAGGAGCATGACATCGAGACGCCCTTCGGCATGCTGCACGTGGTCATCCGCGGGGCGGCCAAGGGCAACAAGCCAGCCATTCTGACCTACCATGACGTGGGCCTCAACCGTAAGTCAGCCGCTGCTCCCCCTCACCGCCAGATAGCCCTTGGCTGAGGACTGCTCTGCTTTGCTTTATGACACATGAATCTGACAGTCCACAATGAGCATCCACAACGAGGTCTGTCATGGTCCCAGCACATCACCTGTCAGTGTGTGCATGCGTGTGCGTGTGTGCGTGTTGGGGGTGCATGTATGTATTACATTGTGGGGACCAAAATATTTATAAAATGGTTTAAAGAACTGCAATCAAAATACTAAAAATGTCAAAAGTCTTGTATTTTGTTTAGTTACTTGTGGTTAAGGTTAGAGCTGGATAGGGGTTAAGGTTGTCATAGTTGGGATTAGGGTTACGCCCATCCGCAGAGATATGCATCCAAACAAGAGTGTGTGTCTGTGTGTGTGTATGCGTGTGTTAGCTGTGTCAGTGTGAGTGTACCTCTTACTTTTCAGCGCTGTGTGCCTGTGGCTCTGGGCCATCATTGGACCTTGGGGGGGACACAGGAATGGCACACTGCAGTGGGCAGCTGGCTCTCTTTCTGTTGTTATGACCCCGTCGGCTGCTGATGGACACTGCTTTGTCTGTTAATTCTCATACCCTTGCCCCCCCCAATTCCCTCAGCCCCCCGCCCCCCCAAGCCATCTCTGTGTTTACCAGGGCTGCGTCCCACAGAGCTGTGCTGGTAGCTGTATGCCACCCTCATTCAGCAGGAATTGTGGGTCACGGGCGCATCGCAGAGTGCTGAAAGTAGGGCATGACGGAGGGGAGGGATTGGGCTCTGGCCAGGCCCGAATCACATGCCCACTGGGCACATCCGGTTAAAGTACCATCATAAGCATAGCCAGGGATTAGGGTCATGGAGGCATGTTGGCGAAATCAGATTTTCTCTGTCTTTTGTGGAGGTGCGGGTCTGTGCAGGAAGACGAATTGCACTGTATGTGATTCATTTCAGCAGTGCACTAATTCCTGATAAGCGAGCCTGAAATACTGCGAATAAAGTGTTTGGATGTCGAGAGAGGCTCTCTCTCCTTCAACTCACTCTCGCTTCTCCCCGCACCGCTCTCACTCTCGCTATTTTAATCCCTGCTTCTCCCACCCACTTCCTTACCTAATTTTCTTTTACCCACTTTTCACCTGCATCAGTTCCCCGTGCCTCAGCCGCAGAGGAAGGGGAGGGGGGGAGCAGTGGAGATATTAAATATGGGTCAGGAAAACATCCGCATCATGCGGCGCGGTGGGGGGAGGAGCCTGGGTATGCTGCAGTCGATCTGTTGTGGTCTATGCCTCGGCCCCAGCAGCAGACGTGCGAATCAGCACGCGTGCAGCCTGTCTCGATGCAGAAGGAGAGCGAGAAGGAGAAGCCTGAGCGGCTGCGGAGGAAGAGAGCAGCAGAGGCGCTAGAGCAAGGGCGGCCATCAGTCTTTTACCTGTGTAGTTCATCATATCCTCTCCAAATGCATCATGGTGCATGATAGCATCACATCTGCAGTTGAGCTAGTTGAGCTAAATCTGTTCAGCCTCAAGCAAAGGAGACTGAGAGGGGACATGATCCAGGTCTATAAGATTCTAACA
>JAODKM010000020.1:10859014-10869111 GCA_026780845.1 Petrocephalus sullivani
AACATAGTGCAAGCTGAATCCTTAGGTTCCTTTAAATCAGAGCTAGATAAGATTTTAACAACTCTGAGCTATTAGTTGAGCTCTCCCTAGACGAGCTTGATGGCCCGAATGGCCTCCTCTCGTTTGTATATTTCTTATGTTCTTATGAGCTCTACATGCCACCGGCAGCCACATGTGCCTCAGTCCAGTCTGCCACTTCCCAGCAGAAGGAGCACTGATGCTAAAGACAATGTTTCAATTTGCAAGTGCTGAGACAGGTACGCAGGGGGCACCAGAGTGCAGCGTGTGTGAGAACTGAAGCAGTAGGACTCTTGTCGGAGTAATGAGCTCGATGCTGCCTGGGATGAATAGGCGGAGGAGTTTGGGGGCGTGGCCAAGCTGCCAGCCACTCACCGGGAGCTCTGGCCGTAGGTACCATGGAACAGACAGACCTCGGGGTCATGTCGTCTTCCAGACGAACGGAACAGATGGGCTGCTGACTGGCTGGCTGTTGTGTGTTCCTGCTTTGATGGACAGTGCTGATTTATTTTTTGAGCGATCGCAGTGGTGTCCTTGGCCAGCCTGAATTAATGAGCAAATATTTTGCTGTCCCAGACTGGCACTTTTGGATGTTTATCATGCGGCCGCTGTGCTATCTTGGGGAGATGCTTGTCACATTAATCCCATCCAGGACCTGCTGACGGAGCAGAAGATGTCTCAGATCCAGACCATGACTGAAAATATAACTTTTTCACAGTTCAGTTTCTCTGGTCAGAATAAGCTGATGAGTTTGTAATCTTGTAGTGTTTTTTTCTCCTGGGTTCGGTTTGCTTTTCACAGAAAAATTCATGCAAAGTAGCAATGCTGCACTACAGACCACGTGAGAACTTCTTGGTCCGATGTGTCTGTGGCGGGAGCAAGAAAGCAAATACGGGAAGAAGCTCCTGTGTCCTGTGCTATGCGGCTGAACATCTCTCACTTCAATGCTCTGTTGCCTCAGTGTTTTATTTACTTTCACACGGCACTGTTCAGTCGACCAGTCAAATCCTCTCTCTTTCAGCCATTGTCTGAACATCGTCAGAGTTTTTATGAGTTGTTTTTAGGAGCTGACAGATGATAGTCATGAAGACATTGTACCTCGCTGCTAGGCCAAGTAAGACCGCTCTTCATTTCTGCTGCTCCGCCTAGCTACTGCTATTGATTTGCATGCCCTGCCGCATCCCAGAATGCCGAGCACACCTAGCTATAGGAGTTGTTTATTTAAAGCTCCTGGAGTACACTCATTTGGCACCGGACTGAGACCCTTGAGAGGAGGTGGTCTCGGTCTGGTTGTTTTGGTCCATACCCGAGTACAATTACTGTTCACACCCGCCCAAAGAATTGCATCAAGGGGGAAATCGAACCAGAGGCCATTTTAACTGAACCAAAAAGTGCCTGTGAGAAAACACCCTATGAAATCCAGGCGTGCCGACTGTGCTGCGCACCTCTAGCAGATGGGGGAGACCCTCTAAAGGGCTCACCACAAACTGGTCAGAGCAGTTCTCCAAACAATGGCTTGTACCCAAAGGAACTGTCAGATGCACTGAAAACAACACGTCCTAACAAACGCTTACAGACCACCAACACAAACGTCCACTGAGATAATTCATTATCAATTCACACTAGCAACCTTCCAAATGCTGGCACAAAGTAGAGCTTCCACTATGAATAAACAAAAAACAAATTAATAAATGTATTATAATCCAATTAAAAAGCTACCATAAATAAAGTAACAATAAAGTTAACAACTGAGTTCTTCAGTGGCAAAACAGCGTGAGCGTTAATCTTCAGGATGGTACTCATCAGGGCAAGTGCTTCACATTCTTTTTTATTAACAATTGCCAGGCCACATGTACACACACATGAAAATAGCACAGTGAGTCTGCTTAAGAATTTGAAATGTATAAAGTATCTGAAATGAAGAACCATATTTCGGTATGTGTTATATGAAATCTGACCCCTGTGCTGCGGATTGCTTGTTTCACTGTGCAGGAGTGCCCTCCTCTGGCTGCTTGTGGAATAGCCAGCTCATGCCATGGGCACTGTAAGCAGAAATCAGTCCCTTAAGCTATACGAGTGCGCTCAGAATAAACATAAACTGAAATCTTAATCATTACTGCTATGGAGAGCTAGAGAGCACTTCCATAGAGTATAATAAGAGCATTTTGAACCGCCCATTAAAAGATGTAACCGGCAGTTACGAGGCGTGGGATTCACTCAGATTTAAGACAGAAAGCTGTATTATTTGCCATCCATCTGTTTATTTGGCTTCCTTGGTGTGGGACGTTGTGACTGTGATGGGTAGGTGCCGGACGCCATTGGAAGGCGTGCAGCTTATCTCAGGGGACACAGGACACATCCTGAATGGGATGCCGGGCCACTGCAGCTCTCACACACATAGAGATGTGGGTGTTGGGCATTCTGCTGCAATGTCAATGCCAGTGAAAAGGTAGGGTGCAGACTGAAGACTAGGGGGCAGAGGTACGTACGTTAGAGAGCGCAGCGTAAGCTGTGCCCTGTCATTTAGTGACTGATGCAGCTTCATCCTCCGAAATACTGCTAGCTACCACAGATTTAGCAACAGCACTTTTGGAGATGCATGGTCACTGGATAAGCGATATTTTTATTTATTTCATAGGAAATTATTGCCACATTTTGTACACCAGCTCCATTTCAACTAGTACTCCAAGCATTTACAATAAACAGGACACGCCATATTTTGTTAATATGCTACAGTTCTTTTATATGTTTTACTTACTTTCTAAGTAAATTTCTAAGGTGATGGTGGGTATCCTCACCAACCATAGCTAATGACTCCTGTTAACAGGCCAACGACTGCAACTCAGCAAAACTACGACCGTTCGCACATTGTGACTAGAGGCGGGATCCACTGAAAAAATGAAACAAAGATTTATGTTCACTGTGTTTCTTCTCACTCCAAAATTTCCGTTTCTGTAAATGTGCTCTTGGATTGAGGAGGGGGGACATTCTTTGTGGATATTTTCTCTATGTCTGCAAATGTGCTACCTGGCTTACAGCTATTTTTCAGAAGTGGAGAAATTTCAGCTCGAAACAGACGAGCTTTGCCCTGCAGTTTCCATACATACAATGGAATATGTAATCAGTCTCTTTGTGGGCTTCTCCTCCCATGTTTTCCTGCAAAACTCCCAGTTGACCGTCCCATGAATACATATGCATGAGTAGCAAAAGCACCATTTGTCACTCTGTGCTCCGCTGGCACGCAGATTGCAGTTTTAGCCACTGGGTCTTCCTGCATCTGTATTTCAGCAGCATCACTGCTGAATGTGCAGAACATTACGCTTTGATATTGGACAAAGTAATATGTGGGGCAGGGAGGGTGTGGGGCCACAGGGCTCAACCGCCTGCCACATGTTGGTGTGTCTCTTTCCTTCTTTGGCTTGTCAATCAGCTTCTCCACTTCTGCCCAACAAGGCTCTTGTCTAGACCGCTATAATCACGCACAGACACACAGTGGGTGTGTATTTAAGGGTATGTGATGCAGGCACCATGTACTCCCCTGTTCTGTAAGACACTGTTCCCCGACCCAGTCTTTGGGGACCACCGTACAGTCCCAGCTCCTGGGATGGGATGGACCAAAAATGTAGACGATGAGTGTCTGGCGATGAGCTGGGAGGGAGCAAAAACGTCATGTAAAAGGCTTGCTGCTGGCAGCCAAGTGGAGTCGCCATCATTCTGACACAGAGCATGGCCAATGGGATGCAAGTGGGAGGCGGGACCATCAATCATGTAGAGGCAGGAGCCAGTGGAAGGCGGGGCCTCCAGTTATACGAAGTCATAGGTACGTAACATGGCACCACAATCAGTCTCTATTCTTACAAATCAATACAAAATCATGCTCTTCTCATGCTCTATGCAGAACTGTTAGCAACATTCACACCAAGTCCATCTCCAATCCCAGAGCCAGAGCAGCTGGGGATCTGACTTCTGACTCTTCCTCTGGTGGAGGGAGAGGGGTAGAGGCTGAGAGGTCAAAGCCCACTTCATGCTGGTGACCATCACTGACCACATTCCCCTGTCTGGTTAATAACACACTTTCCCTACTACTCAATAGCATGAAGTGCCATGTGAATATTTAATATCAGTGAGCAGGCTTCTAGCACAGGCTGAGCGATGAATGAAACTGACCACACTTCTGAATTGCATTAGTGGTCTCTTCAAAGCATGTGGAACTGATTATGTAAGAGGTATATCTGGGGGATATGTGTGTGTGTGAGAAGAGGTGTATGCACGGGGCAAAGCGCGCTCCACATCTGAACCTGCCATTCAGCAGCGCGTCATCGACTAAACCACAGTGTGTTTAGAAGCGGGTGTCTTTACAGGTCACACAGGCCAGTGGTGCATATGGAGCGCGCAGTGACTGGTCCTTCAGCAGCTGGGGGCAGAGAGCCATAGAGACACAACGTGACTCTCAAGTCCAAGACATACTGCTACAATCTCTTATCTCACAGAAACAGACCCTGACGCTGCATGAGACAGATTAATTTGCATTGCTGTCTCTGGCCTCCTCCCCCAAAAAAACACACAGAACCAGCATGGCTGTTTGTGCATGCCTTTATGGAACACCAGGGTCCTAATTTATCAGACTTTGCATAAATTTCATTGTGAAAGAATGCATGAGCACGGAAGCAGAACATGGTGTACGTGAAGAACAAATTAGATTTATCAAACCTGGTGTACGCAATACATACTTATGCAATCCTCCTTGATAAATCACAACTATCCTGTAAATATGTGTATGTTGCGTGAGATCCTGCCCAGTTGCCACCCACAAATAACCATAAATGGTAAATGCAAACAAAGTGCATGCTCATGTAATACAAAATCATAGCTTCCTGGTTACGAAGTCTGACGATAGTGACAGTAAGAGGAATTTTGAACAGTGTGAAGTTGAGGCATAAACAGTGTAAAAAGTGGGGACTTAAGCACAGGTACTGTATAAACAGTTTGCTGAATAGCAACACATCGCACTGCAGTAAATTCCATCAGCTTTACAGAACGCACTATACCCAAATAAAATGGTTGGATCTGAAGATAGAGAGAAAGAAAGGACTCGCTGCACTCAGGGCCAGCGTGACTGGTAACTCTAAATAAATAAATGGAAGATAAATAACTGTGCATTTTTTTCATCTTCAGGTTTTGTGTGATAAATCCTTGCTTCTTTCTGTGTGTACGCATAGGACCCCAGGCAGAGTGCCGCCACGCCTCCAGCACTCTCTTCCCATTACTCTTCTTTGGATTACTCACTTCCTCTTGGCAGCACTTCAAATTCCTCAAGCCACCTGACACTCCTACATGATGTGGCACCACAGCCCAATACTGCCTCCTGGTGGCTCGGAGTGAGAGCTGCAGCACCCTCTCACCTGGAGTCCTGCCGGGAGTAGAGAAAAGTCAATTTTCCACTTTAAGAGAATTGTTAATCATTCAGATGATGATTACAAATTTGTAATAATTAGGCAGTTACCCTTAAGGGCTGAAGTTCAAGTTCCAGAAGCAGACCTTCTCATTACCTTTGAGTTTACTGGAATGTGTGCAGTCAAATATAGAGCTTTGAGGAAAAAATAAGTTGCTTATAACAACAACAACAACAACAACAACAACAACAATAATAATAATAATAATAATAATAATAATAAAGAGAACGATGAGAGCTTCCTTGTGTGCAGAGCTGGCCCTGGCCCCAAGCCCTGGGTCCTCACTTCCCCCCGGGTGTGAGGCGAAATTCCTGCCACATGCACGTCTCTCGTGGGTGGGAGGGCCTCCTCAGAGAGCTGCTCTCTCATTCTGCTGTAATTACACAGCTCTGCTACATCACCCCACTCCCTAAATAACAGCAGAAGGGAGGCACTGGCTACGGAGGGCAGGGCCAGCCCTCCCAAGGAGACCTTAATGAAAGGGCCTGATTCGTTTTGAAGATTAAAAATAAAAAATTGGAAGGGCTCACGCCTGTCCTAAGGGTGGATACTGAACATACATGCCGACCTGATGGCCCAGATCTCTCATCTCCTCCCTATAGCACAGCCTTTCAAGGATTCACTCTGCCTGACGGGTTTAATTCCAGCCTCTCTTTGGATTACAAAGGTGGTTTTTCTTTAAAGAACCAAATACCTGGACAGAAAATGCCATGTTGGGTGAGAGGACAGGTGATGCACGCAGACGCGGAAACCACCAGGAATGTGGCTTTAAAAACACAGCAAATGTAGCATACAATAAAAGATACAGATGTGTTGCTACATGAGTAAAGGTGCCACTGTATAAAAACACAGCAAATGAATGACAGACAAAGAGGTGTTAGTGTATGCAAACACAGCGAACGAGAGCGAATGACAGAGAGAGAGGTGCTACTGTATGAAAACACAGAAAACAAAACAGAATGGGTGTCACTGTATGAAAACATAAAACGGAAACAGAATGATATAGTGCTGTCTGAGTATGAAAATACAGCAAACAAAAACAATGATATTGTACTGTCAGAGTATGAAAACACAGCAAACGAAAAAGAATGAGATAATGGTGTTATTGTATGACAACACTGAAAACAAGACAGAACGATTGATATAGTCCTTTCACTGTTTGAAAACATGGCAAACGAAAGAAAATAGATGTAGTGGTGTTACTGTATAAAAACACAACAAGCAAAACAAACATAATGACAGAGGGGTGCCACTGTATGAAAGCACTGCAAACAAAAGAGAAAATGACAGATAAATGGTGATATTACACAAAAACACAGCAAACTGTCTGCATAAAACAAACTGTGTTACTGTGGAAATCACTTTGAAGGTATAAAGACACATGGGACATGTGTGTTACTGCAGTTCCAGCACAGTAAAGGGATGCATATGCAGATGTTACACAGGCTTTAGTGTGATTCTGTCATCTTTACTATCGCCTTCTCCCTTGAGTTAGCAGATTGGAATCAATAAAAATAATTAAAAAATACTTGTTTCTGAAAGTCAAAATGATGAAGATCTCTGCAGGTTATGAGTTAGGTAAGGAAATATGTTGCTGGAGTACGGAGGTCTGTGGAGGGAAAGACGGAGAGGGCAGGGAGATAGACAGTCTGTTATTACAGGAAACAAGGCCCCAGTGAGGCTGCACCTCCAAAGAAAGAGCCTAGCTTTCTAATTTGAACGGCTGCTGAAAGTAGGCCACAGTTTTTCACCAGACTGGGTATACATGGTGAATAGGACTGGGCTGCTGGGGCACACATGGTGAATAGGACTGGGCTGCTGGGGCACACATGGTAAAAAGGACAGGGCTGCTGGGGCACGCATAGTGAAAAGGACAGGGCTGCTGGGGCACGCATGGTGAAAAGGACAGGGCTGATGGGGCACACATGGTGGAAAGGACTGGGCTGGTGATGCACGCATGGTGAAAAGGAGAGGAGTGATGGGGCACGCATGGTGAAAAGAACAGGGCTGGTGATGCATGCATGGTGAAAAGGACAGGGCTGGTGATACACGCATGGTGAAAAGGACAGGAGTGATGGGGCTCGCATGGTGAAAAGGACAGGAGTGATGGGGCATGCATGGTGAAAAGGACAGGAGTGATGGGGCATGCATGGTGAAAAGGACAGGAGTGATGGGGCATGCATGGTGAAAAGGACAGAGCTGATGGGGCACGCATGGTGAACAGGACAGACCTGATGGGGCATGCATGCTGAATTGGACAGGGCTGGTGATGCACACATGGTGAAAAGGACAGGGGTGATGGGGCACGCATGGTGAAAAGGACAGGGCTGATGATGCATGCATGGGGAAAAGGACAGGGCATGCGTGGTAAATAAGACGGGGATGTTGAGGTATCAATGTGACTGACAGCCAGCAATCCTGTTTCTGTGTGGGAAAGATGGTGGGAAACCTCTATCGTGTGGCCCATTCTGTGTTACTGAATACACAGATGTGCTCTGAATACTCATGGGTGTGTTTCTGGAGGATGATTGCTGATGTGCTAGTTGGTGGAGTTTGAGTGCTGTTAGCTGTGGTTTGACTCCTGATGGGATGAGTCTGCAAGGTGCTATGCAGGATTTAGGAACTAATGGGTGGAATCAGCATTGTTGGGTGTGGCTTGTGTACAGATAGATATGGTCTGATACAATTGCTCTGGCAAAAACTCAGCTGGGGGCTGTCTTTAGAAGCTCTGAGATACAGCAGCATACTGTAAGTGAAAGCAGCTGGCAAACGGCATGGCGTTCTTTAGGAACATCGGCAGAGTGCTTTAAACTCATTATTTGTGCTCTCAGCAGGGAGGCATATTGTATATCTCCTGTTTTGTTTTGCAGTTATTTCCATAAGAATGAAATCACTAACATGGCAAAACAGGCAGTTAATTAATTAATACCCTGATAAACTCCTATTAGCTCCCTAATACCCCATTACAGCCTGTTAGGTCCCTGATAGCCCACCAAATTCCATCCATCCATCCATTAATGGTAACACTTTACTTGAGGGGCCACAAATCATACAGTAGTAGTACCTCATTGACTACTGAAGTACTAATCATGAACATGAATTAGTTAATGATTAACTAATGAAGTTCCTGCAAAGAATACATGAATCATCATCATTAATTAATGATGAGGTAACGCATAGTTAATGGTTAATTACTGCATTTACTAAGCATGTATTACTGCATTATTTGTGGCCCCTCAAGTAAAGTGTTACCCATCCATTCATTCTCTGCCGCTTGTCCCGGTCGGGTCGCGGGGGCAGCAGCCTAAGCAGGGAAACCCAGACTTCCCTCTCCCTGGCCACTTCGTCCAGCTCTTCCAGGGGAATTCCGAGGTGTTCCCAGGCCAGCCGAGAGACATAGTCTCTCCAGCGTGTCCTGGGTCTTCCCCGGGGCCTCCTCCCAGTGGGACATGCCCAGAACACCTCACCAGGGAGGCGTCCAGGAGGCATCCTGACCAAATGCTAAGCCACCTCATCTGGCTCCTCTCAATGCGGAGGAGTAACGGCCCTACTCTGAGTCTCCCCCGAATGACCGAGCTTCTCACCCTACCTCTGAGGGAGAGCCCAGCCACCCTACTCAGGAAACTCATTTCGGCCGCTTGTATTCGCGATCTCGTTCTTTCGGTCACTACCCACAGCTCATGACCATAGGTGAGGGTAGGAACGTAGATCGACTGGTAAATCAAGAGCTTTGCCTTTTGGCTCAGCTCCTTCTTCACCATGACAGGCCGATGCTGACGCCACACCCATCCGCCTGTTGATCTCCCGCTCCATCCTTCCCTCACTTGTGAACAAGACCCCGAGATACTTAAACTCCTCCACTTAGGGAAGGACCACCTCCCTGACCCAGAGAGAGCACTCCACCAGCTGAGGACCATGGTCTCGAACCACATAATCTGCAAAAAGCAGAGACCTAATCCTGAGGTTACCAAACCGGACACCCTCAACGCCCTGGCTGCGCCACCAAATTACTGTTAGCTCCCTAATACCCCATTACAGCCTGTTAGGTCTCTGATAGCCCAGCGAATTACTGTTAGCTCCCTAATACTCCATTACAACCTAGTAGGTCTCTGATAGCCCAGGGAATTACTGTTAGCTCCCTAATACCCCATTACAGCCTGTTACGTCTCTGATAGCCCAGGGAATTACTGTTAGCTCCCTAATACCCAATTACAGCCTGTTACGTCTCTGATAGCCAGCAAATTCCTCTTAGCTTCAATACCCAATTACAGCCTGTTACGTCTCTGATAGCCAGAAAATTCCTCTTAGCTTCCTAATACCCAATTACTGCCTGTTACGTCTCTGATAGCCAGCAAATTCCTCTTAGCTCCCTAATACCCCATTACAGCCTGTTATGTCTCTGATAGCCCAGCAAATTCCTCTTAACTCCCTAATACCCCATTACAGCCTGTTAGATCTCTGATAGCCCAGCAAATTCCTGTTAGCTCCCTAATACCCAATTACAGCCTGTTAGGTCTCTGATAGCCCAGGGAATTACTATTATCCATCTATCTCCTACCGCTGTTCCGGGTCGGGTCGCGGGGGCAGCAGCCTAAGCAGGGAGGCCCAGACCTCCCTCTCCCCGGC
>JAODKM010000020.1:10898546-10909321 GCA_026780845.1 Petrocephalus sullivani
GCGAGGGCGGGGAGTGAGGAGTGCCATGTATAGATACCGCGAGGCCTGGGGCTGAGGAGTGCCATGTACAGATACCGTGAGGGCTGGGGCTGAGGAGTGCCATGTACAGATACCGTGAGGGCGGGGAGTGAGGAGTGCTATGTACAGATACCGCGAGGCCTGGGGCTGAGGAGTGCCATGTATAGATACCGCGAGGCCTGGGGCTGAGGAGTGCCATGTACAGATACCGCGAGGGCTGGGGCTGAGGAGTGCCATGTACAGATACTGCGAGGGCGGGGAGTGAGGAGTGCCATGTACAGATACCGCGAGGCCTAGGGCTGAGGAGTGCCATGTACAGATACTGCGAGGTCGGGGAGTAAGGAGTGCCATGTACAGATACCGCGAGGACTGGCAGTGTGCTGATAACATACCAAAACTCCCTCCAGAACTTCTGCAGCCATTGTCTGTGGCTTTTCAGTCACTTGACCTTTACTTGAAAGTACCATAAAAGATTCATTACGCATCTTGAAAGTCCATGTTTACTAAAGCAACAGCAGCCTGTGACTCATGGCCGGCACAGATGTTTCAGTGACTAACGTATTTTTTCGCCGGCCAAGCAAATTTCCCGCGAACGAATATGCAAATCGGACTGCCAGAAACCCATTTAAATTCCCCTTTTCTGCAGGTTTAACTGAATTTAAAGTGAAACTATGGCACAGAAAAAGAAAATGGCATCCTAATAGTATTTTTCCCTGGAAAAAATCCAGTCATAAAGCAATAATTTGCATGCGGCTGGCAGTTTGCATAAAGACAGAGCACAAAGACTGGACAGGAAGCAGATGGGATTGCAGAGCCAGGAGAGAGCAGAGGTTTCCGTGGTAAGCAGCATGTGTGCTGCCCCCAGACGGTATTCTTTGCCTGGTGTTTACTTTGGCACTGCCAGTACCTATAAGGTGATATATGGGTGCTCAAATGTTTTTAGGCTGAACCAGGGAAAAGTGAAAGGATTTAATGCAAGCTCTTTTCAGACTATCTGTGTCAGGACAGTGTCAGCTCCTGATTCATGTCGCTACATCGATTAGTGTGCATTTGCTGTGAATTTCATTAACTTCAGACGCTGATGGTGCAAAATGAACACAATTTATTGTGGATTTTAACTTGCCCTTGACAGGCGTCTTTGCCTTAAAATGATGAGTGCAAATAAGGATGTGATGCGAAAGTACTGATGCTTCAAGTAAGAAAATATAACCATTCTTAGTCAATTAGTATTAAAATGCAGAGGACCGCCTTTAACCGCGAGGGCCTTTGCTCTGTTCGGCTTGGAGGTATCGTAACTCTCATCACTATCATTATCAGCCTTATTATTATATTATTACTGCTGAAGTCATGATAAAAATGACAATGCACTGAATTCACTGTGCGCAGCTGCACCCCCAAATGGTGGAACTTAACATAACTTGATAAGATCTGACATCGTGTAGTGACATGGCCATGGCTGGGCACCGCGTGATGGGGATGCGGGTCAGTGGTATACAGCAGTCAGCGGGGGGGTCAGTGGAGGTGTGGAGCTGACACAGGTGTGTGGGACTCGCACCTGTATGTTCCCCGTGAGAGCGTGGAGCTCGCCAATGCCCCGAGCCTCACAGCTACGCGCTCATCCCGTGCGGCCTCTGCTCAGCGCGCTAGGGGCTAATGCTAAAAGTCTTGTAGCGTCAGCTGAGAGTTTGCCGAGCGAAGACACGGATTAGTGATGCTGGCTTTCTTAAAGCAGCAGTGCCCCTCGCTGATCTGTGCAGACCCCTCTCACACACCCATGTCGGCCGCTGTGGCCCCCAGGCTGGGCACAGGCCCCGGGGTGCCCGGGCTATCTCACTGTCCTATCTCCTGTCTCCAGACGCCCGTCTCGTATCTGATGCCTT
The DNA here is from genome assembly GCA_026780845.1 of Petrocephalus sullivani. Taxonomy (NCBI): domain Eukaryota; kingdom Metazoa; phylum Chordata; class Actinopteri; order Osteoglossiformes; family Mormyridae; genus Petrocephalus; species Petrocephalus sullivani. The sequence goes on from JAODKM010000020.1 coordinate 10,900,445, forward strand.
TGGCTGTCACGAATCTGCTCCGCTCTCCTGGAACTGGAGTATTTTCCAGGCTAATACTCTGGCGAGCTACCAAATCACGACGGTGTATATTGCCAGCCGGGAGGGGGTGGGGTGGGGAATGGGGGGGAGTAAATGTTTCTGATGGGCGGGGATTGGGAGTTGTTTCGACTAGAGATGTCTTGGCAATGGAACTGGCGGCCGCGATCGACCGGCTGGTGACGGCTGCTGTGGGCTGCCTTTGGCCTGTCGTGCCTGTCTCCGTCTGAGTGATTAAAACGCTGTGTTTCCCGTGGGCCGGATTCTGTCAGTGTCGTGCTGGACTGTTTGCTCAGCAGCTCTGAATGCAGGCTGTTCCCTCCCCACTTCTGTCTGTGTGTCTGTGTACCTTATAAACTGCCATGACTCAGTTGTAATAACACTGTTTAATTACGCGACGCCGTCATTAAACCCGGGAGCGCTTGGAGAGGGGTCAGAGAGACGTGGCAATGCACAGACGGCTGGGGCTTTCTCGGCCAAGGCCATCGTGTTCTCAGCTGCGAGGCGCGACTGCCCAGAGCAAACAGGACGCTCGCTGTCGCCTCAAACAGCATCCACTGTCTTTCTGCCTGATTTGCTTCTTGCAGAAACCACGACAGACCCTCCCTGTAAAGCTGTACTGTCTCTCCCCCTCTGCCCATACTGTTACACGGTAGGGCTTCAGATACGAGCCCTGCCTGAAGACTCCATTTTATACAGCATCTTTCACAAATGGCTACGTCGCCTTTATATAGAGGTCACAAGTTGCTCTTATGAAAGCCTTTTTTAGGGCTTGTTACCTAGCAACTGACTGTCACTGACAAAATCACATGAGTGTTTCTGTAGTGAGTGCGACGGTACGATGCACAGCCCTTTGGCTGGCTCGGCGGTGTCATTTTGGGAGGTGTTTCACAGGTGAATCTGCGGGAATAGCTGGTCAGCTCCTGACAGTTTGATTTTCTTTGGGACATGTCTAACATACTTTGTTTTATTATAAGCATCCAGGGAATGCATCCAATATTCCCAAAATTACCGCTTCCGTTTTTTTATGCATCTATTATTAATGGGCTGTTCTTCCGTGCATGAATTATTTAGGGCCCCCTTTCTGTGTGTGGGGGAGCATGTTCTTATACACATGCCTTTAATTGCACGCCTTCTGTGTTGTGTCGAGCTCAGAGAGTCGGGCTGCAGTCGCCCGTCCTGTGAATGGCGCTGTTGTGTCATGGAAACAAATCAGATTGTGTGACTTACACGGCCCATGGGATGCATCTGCATGCCAAATGCAGACATTGCCTGATAGGTTCCGGGGGTTGAAACCTCACTGCAAAATTTGTGATCACACATAATCCATGGTTGTAGGGAGAACTGGAAGATTAATTCCATGAGCTAACTATTTAGAAAATGTGAAACTCTAAATATTTGAAATACAATGCACAGAAAATACATTGAATAGTATCGCTCAAATGTTATGTGTTATGTCCTGCTACATTAAGGGAAAGCTGAATACTCAATAGTCCAATAGTCATGCTTGGTCATGCTTTACTGTAGTCTTACTCAGTAAAGACTGAGTCCTGTAGTCATGCTCAGTATAGACTGAGTCCTATAGTCTTACTCAGTAAAGACTGAGTCCTGAATTCTTGCTCAGTACAGACTGAGTCCTGTAGTCTTACTCAGTACAGACTGAATCCTGTAGTCATGCTCACAGGTGTAACTGAATTTATTTAAATTTAATAAATCTAATGGTCGCAGTGCACTCAGGAAAACGCTGGCCGTGATAAGTGTTTAGGGAGAACAAGGGCAGTGAGTTATCCCCAAAATTGCAGCTGTTCCATTGTTGGTCATTCGAGGGCTAACTGATGAGGTGTGTTCTGTGAGGCGTCGTCCTGACTCAGGGCTTCCAAGGAAGGAGGGGCAGGCAGGCCATGTTTGGCCCATCTTATGGCAGTGTCAGTGGCTGCTGTCGTATTGCAGTGTGCATGCTTGCTGTCCGCAGACCCAGCTCTGTTAACCACGAGAAAAGCCTCTCAGTCTGCTGCCTAGCGCCATGCAAACAGCAACACCTCAAGGCAGCTACCAGGCGGAGTGACCGGCCAGAAGATGTATAGCTCAAACCTTCTCGTTCATTAATTGTTTAAAGGTCAGTACAATGGGCACAAAGTTACTTAACTGTGACGCAATCCTGTCTCCATTATTGTGACCTTTAAACAATGCTGGTGTTGCCCCAGAGCAGAAATGACAGCGCAGTGTGAATTTCTCAGCTTTGTTAATGTTTCTGAAATGTAAGAGTCATGTCCCTTCCCAGGGAACCGCTGGCAAACAGCCTTCTGTTTCTCTCTGGAAGGTTCCACTTGGCCTGCTCTAGTTTCTGCATAGGCCCGTGTTACCCATAGTTTTCAGATAAACAGTGCTACTCAGTCTTCACTGGGGCGGGCAAGTCTTTCTAGCTGTTACATACTGTCATTGAATCGGTGTAATGTGGGTTCAGTTCCTACCCTGCTTTGTTTGTGTAGAGATTGCAAGTTTCCTCTCAGGCTCAAAAAATGGTCTCTAAATTGCCTAAAGTGTGTGAGTATGTGCCTGGAGATGAACTGGGAGGTACCTACTGGGAGCTTGGAGGGAGGTCAAAGGTGGAGAGTCTGGGGGTTCCCAAGGACCAGGCTGAGAAACACTGCTCTATGCTTCCCTGGGACTTCAAACTCAGTCTGACCCTATCCAGGATAATATGGCAAATTAATGGTTCTCGTTCTGTCCTCATAAAAATATCCACAATGAGGTACCTGCTGGGGGGGCTCACGAAGCCACAGAGGAAGAACAAGCACAGTGATAGGAAGTCGAGTTTCATACACTGCGAATCTGCAAACATGCAACATTTTACCCATAAGTATTGGCAGCAGCTAATCTTTCAAAATGTAGTTCTACGCATGTGTGAGACAAAAAGGCCTCATACTGTATTAAATCACATTAAATCGCACATTAAATCCAGGCCACTCCTTCTTGGGCTTTTTCAAAGGCACCTGTTGGCTTGTTTTTGTCATTATCAGTACCAGCAGCACATGGTTGTGTTATTTATTAAATTACTAAAATATGAGCAGCACTGCAATTTGGGATCTGTGCCCCCAAGGTCGTGGGTCCCAATTCCCTCGCTGCTGGAGTAATCATATCGCCCTTGGGCCTTGAGCAAGGCCCTTAACCCCGATTACTCCTGGGATGCTGACTGGCCCTGCTTCATAATTCTTGTTTCTGCCTCACTTTGGACCAAAGCTTCTGCTCAATAAATAAAAGTCAAACAAATTAAAGCATAGAAGACAAGTGAGGCAGTGAAAGGGCCTGTTGTCTGTGACCAGGTCGAAGTGAAAACACTGCGGTGCATAAGAGGCAGCAGACTTCTCCTCTGCCTTTTCCTGGGCTTGGCCACCATGCCACCTTCCTCTTTCAAGTATTTCCTACTGATGGGCATATTTGCGGTCATTTCTGCCAGCAGACCAATTAGTTTACAGTCAAATCAATGGAACGGAAGAAGAGTAAAATCCTGCACTGAGATGTGGTTAGTTCACTGCTTCAGGGAAACTTGTGGAAACCTAACTGCTCGTGGAAACCTAAGCCTGATGAGAATAACACATCAGCTTTGAGTGCATCTCCGTGTATTAATGAGGCATCTAATGGTGCGCGAGGCGGGCAAATGGCTTAAAAGCAGCAGGAAGTGACAGACGCGCTTTCCTGAAAACCAGGAGGGTGCGGCTGCCCTTTTCCAGCCGTGACCAGGAAAGTGCAGAAGAGCAGGCGGCTGACGTGACAGAACAACAGAACAGTGGGGTGACACTTTCCCGGTGCCAGTCCCAGAGTTTCCTGTCACGTGGACCTTGACACTGGTGTCTTTTGACAGTAAGATGATTCTTGGGTGAGCCTGCTGGGGGCTGTTGCAGATGTGGGAGCAGTGAGAGCAGCCATCGGGAGGTGCCACTGAGCCGACGTGCGAGATGCTCACTGACTTCTTCCCACCACGGGCCAAACATGCAATGCTTAATCCCAGCCAGACAACAGCACTTAAAGAAATGTGTGACTCGCCCTGTGCAAAATTCATCATTTGCAACATACAGAACATTAAAATGGAACTTAGTGCTTCTTTTACTGGTTGCAGGGGAACTGCGGAAGAGTTCACAGCATCATGAGATAGCATTACTTTCATGTGTTTACCAAACAGTGTTTTCTAGAGCTATGTACCAGTGGAGAACTTTTGGGGTCACAGAAGTTAAGGACCCAGCAGAGATATGATTTCTTGGCTAGCCACTGATGACTTTCCAGATGTGCTACAACCCCAGTACCCCAGCCTCATCTTGTAGGATGTAGTGAGAGTGACTAAAGTTAATTTTGAGAATTATTTGGAATCTTTTAGTTATGATCTCTTGATCACTCTTGAATTTATCTTGTCCTGATTATTCATAGGCTTACTACTGTGGACTAAACTCGTTCGCTCTGGATTACAATGGGGGTTTTTCCCTCGCAGCAAGTACCATACTTTTAGTACCTCAATAAAGTACCAAAAGTTCAGTACTTCTTTTGTGCTGGTTTTCCACTGCTGTAAAATCTGGTACCGGCGCTGAATAAAAGCACAATGTGAGGTGGGGCATTTAGATATTAAATCTTTAGTTCTTACATCACTATTGAGTTACATTAAGATCTGACTTTTTCTTACTTTCGGTTTTGTACGGACGGCGCAGGGGGTTAATGTTTTGCTAAAACATTTTTACTTTCGCATAGGGAAAAAGCTTAACTAACTTTGCAGTTACTATATTATATTTAAAGCCAATAAATATTTTTAAAATCAGTTTAAAGTTTACCTCCGCTTCCAGGACCGGCCTGAGCCTCTATGGGGCCCTAAGCAGAATTTGATTTCACCCCCCCCCTCCCCCCACCACCACCTAAATCAAGATATCTTGACATTTCAAGCGCTCATGGGGGCCCCCTGGTGGCGTGGGGCCCTAAGCGGCCGTTTAGCTCGCTTATGCCTTGGGCCGGCTCTGTCCGCTGCTTTTGTTTGGGCGCCGCATGCGTTCTCCGAGACGATAAATCATTCTCACCCTTGCTGTTTAAACTCTTAGACAGGTTTGTGAGGAATTTATGTTAACTAATTTATAAATACCCCAATATTTATTACAACAAAATCACACCGCTATATCTGGAGACCCTCCAGTACCGTGCTGCAGTGGTATATATTAAATAAAATAATTTTTTAATTTGTTGTTATGCCGTCCTTCTTGTTATATCTGTTCTTCCAACCAGATCGCTTTTTTTCTTTACTTCGTTTATTGCTGTTTTCTGAGTTTGGGACGTTTGTCAAGACGGTGATCGCATTGTGTTTCAGAATCGGGCTATTTGCATAACCAATCACAGCGAAAGTGCTGTAAGTTACGCCCCAAACTACCAAAGAAGTACCCCATGTCGCACAGGATTCACTTTTGGCTGCTAAAGCGACATCAGCGGATATAATGTGTAACCGTTCTGGACTTATCCAGGGATTGAGAGGGTCCTCGCTGCAGCCTGCGGGATGGGGCGGGGCGAGATGTGGGCGGAGCGAGATGTCACGCAATTACCATATAAGGATATATACACATGCACTAACGGTGACTAACCCTAACCTTAACCCAAACCCCATCCCGCCCCACCATTAATGTCATCACACCCATATATGGTAATTACGTGACATCTCGCTCCGCCCACATCTCGCCCCGCCCCATCCCGCAGGCTGCAGCGAGGTGTACTTGCAGGGACTGAGGGGATTCTACGGAGTAGCACAGTGTCAGCTTGGTCAGTTCAGCTCAGTTGAGCTTTGTTTAACTGAGTGATACAACTCAGAAGCTCGGCTTATCTACAGGTCGTTTAGTACGCTCAGTGGTGCAGCTTATATGAGCACCGCAGTTCAGATTACCTGCCCGATTCAGCTCAGCTTCTTTGTGGCAACCTGCCACTGTATAATGTAAGTGTGAGTTTGGGCTCCCATCCAGCCCTGCAGCCACGCCCCTGCACTGGTCTCCCTCACCGGAATACTGACAGCTATGTTTCTAAACTGCCAGTGATATTAAACTGGGTTAGCCGGCTTCCTCAGTGTGGGGAGATGTCAACCAGTGTCCATTACCCCTGAGTGCTTCAGTCTCCTCCTGTGTGGTACTGTGTGCCTGATAGTCCCAATTCCCTGGCCTGTAAATGTGTGTCTCGCTCCCTCTCTATGAACCACATGTGTCTTGTTTCTCCTGTGTCTGCCCATATGCTGACCCTGCACCCCCAGGACCGACCTTCTAAGTGTCTGACCCCAGCTTGTGTTTTGACAGCATCTCCTGTTGGCTTCCAGTGTGCTCCGCTCCTGGAGTTTTGTTACAATTTGGTGGCACCTTAAACCTTCACCGGAGTCAGGTGATTAGTCTGAGAGCCAGAGTTGCTCAGCACTATGCTCCTCTCCAGGCTCTGGTGTGTACTTAATCCTTAACCAGGAATGGTGGTAACAGAACCATCTCGGATCAGAGTTATCAGAGTTAGCAAATTTAGTCAAACAAGACATTATCAAAAGAGTTTATTTGTTGGGGAAAACAATATACACCAATTGCAATTCAAAACAAATTCATGAACCTAAATCTAACTTTACTAAGCTGAATCATACACATACAGGACAACCGAGATAGTGAAAGGTACATGTCCCAGAAGAAAATACATGTGGTGTATTTAGATCCGGCTACAGATGCTAATCACACCTACCATGTGGGGGTTATGGCTACAGAGTGTGTCGTCAGTATAATTTTCCATAAATATAAAACCAAATGATGAGTTTCCTCTGAAGATGGTGATTGTTTTACTTAGCGATACCGGTGAGGTATTGCTTGTGATCTCATTGTAAGCATGCTGATGCATTGCTTAGTTAACGGATTTCCAATCTCTCAGCCAGTTGGAACTTTACTGGACATGAGCTGTCTGGGCATCCCTGAAGAGAGGTTCCAACCAGTGTGGAGTCTCTGGAGGGGTCAGAGGAGGGGGTAAGCAGGGATCACTGCAGGAGTCAGTGGGGTGTGACATCCTGGAGGGGACAGGTGAGGGGGTAAGCGGGGCTCACTGCAGGAATCAGTGGTGTGTGGTGTCCTGGAGGGGATCGGGAAGGGGGTAAGCAGGGCTCACTGCAGGAGTCAGCGTGGTGTGGGGTCTCTGCCAGAAACAGGGGAGGGGGTAAACAGGGATCACTGTAGGAGTCAGTGGGGTGTGGCATCCTGGATGGGACAGGGGAGGGGGTAAGCAGGGATCACTACATGAGTCAGAGGGGTGTGGGGTCTCTGGATGGGACAGGAGAGAGGGTGAGCAGGGATCACTGCATGAGTCAGAGGGGTGTGGGGTCTCTGGTGGGGACAGGGAAGGGGGTAAGCAGGGATCACTGCATGAGTCAGAGGGGTGTGGGGTCTCTGGTGGGGACAGGGGAGGGGGTAAGCAGGGATCACTGCAGGAGTCAGCGGGGTGTGGGGTCTCTGGTGGGGACAGGGGAGGGGGTAAGCAGGGCTCACTGCAAGAGTCAGTGGGGTGTGGTGTCCTAGAGGGAACAGGGGAGGGGGTAAACAGGGATCACTGTAGAAGTCAGTGTGGTGTGGCATCCTGGATGGAACAGGGAAGGGGGTAAGCAGGGCTCACTGCAAGAGTCAGTGGGGTGTGGTGTCCTAAAGGGGACAGGGAGGGGGTAAACAGTGATCACTGTAGGAGTCAGTGGGGTGTGGCATCCTGGATGGGACAGGGAAGGGGGTAAGCAGGGATCACTGCCGAAGTCAGCAGGGTGTGGGGTCTCTGGTGGGGACAGGGGAGGGGGTAAGCAGGGATCACTGCATGAGTCAGAGGGGTGTGGGGTCTCTGGAGTGGACAGGGGAGGGGTAAGTGGGGCTCACTGCAGGAGTCAGTTGGGAGTGGGGTCTCTGGATGGTGGGTGGGGCAGGTTAGGCGGCCCATGGGAGGAGAGTCTGGCTGCTGTTCATTGTTCCACTTTAATTATCTTGGTGGTGGAAACTTTAATTAAAAATGTGTCCCCTGAACAGCCAACGGGCTCATAATTAAAGCTTTGCAAACCCTACGTTGGTCTCGCTGAGCCTTGCTTTAATGGTTTAATGAACAAGATGTGAGCTTCTGCTGGTGTGAGCTATAAAATCAGAGTGGGCTAGATTGTCAGACTCGTCCCACAGTGTTACTTGGATGACAAATAAAAATCGTTCTGTTTGGTTTAGTGTCAAGCTGGCTTTTATGTACTGGAAGCTCTGTCTTCATCCTGCGTCTGCTGTAATCCAAATGTTTACTAGGCTGCTTTATTTCTGCGTTTGACTTGCTGTTCGTATATAACTTAGGTGGACAGCAGTCTAAGATAAGCAGTCAAGCCTGGATCAGCCTAATTTGACTTTACTGGCTGGATATTAAAGACATCTTTCCCCTATTAACCCCTAGTTGAGCAGTATATTGCCATTGACACTGTGATTAACCTCTTTTGGACTCCTTTGAGCAACTGTAAATTGTCGAATGCACTTCACTCCCATTGGATGAGGCTCCACTGAAGCGTGCACACAGAGAGCAGCACACAACCCACCTACGCACACCTCGCAGGTGCTGGCTTTATTCCCAGCATGCCCTGACCCCGGCCACGTCGGGGCCCCTGAAACATTTATGCCATTGGGGAAGAGGAGAGTTAGCTGGGGGGTGTTGGATGGATGAAGAACCCGGTCAAAAGCACATCAAACCGATCTTCAGCTCTGTCCAGCTCTGTTGAAAAGCCTCATCTGCATTGATGGGGGTAGGAGGTCCGTGGGTGGGGGGGGGGGGGTTTATAAGTGTCATTATTGAATGGAGAAACTA
>JAODKM010000020.1:10918014-10932756 GCA_026780845.1 Petrocephalus sullivani
TCATCTGCAAATTTAACCAGTTTACTGTATATATCGGTGTCTATATCATTTATGTAAATTAGGAACAATAGTGGTCCCAAAATTGAACCCTGTGGTACCCCACTTTGAGCGCAGGCCCACTGTGACATTGTGCCTAGAACTCGAAGTGCCTGGTGGTTGGGCTTTCACCCATGGGGCCTGACCGAGCACAGCCCGATTGAGCCACACGGGACCATTGTCCTGTGGACTCACCACCTGCTGGAGAAACCATAAGGGTCTGGTTCATTGTAATTTGGCCAGCAGTGAAAGACAGAGGTCTTTGGTGGACTGATTTCTGGCTACTGAAACTGACTTTAGGTACATGGAATATGACCTCCCTGGTGGGAAAGGAGCTAGGGCAGAATCTGGTACCAAACTCCTGGAGAGTGGCTGGACTCTATTCTACTCTGTATTGACCCTTGCTGAGAGGCGCCAGGCAGGTGTAGGTTTACTCATAGCCCCCCAGTTTGGCACTTTTGGAATTCCCTTTGCTGAGGGTTGCCTCCCTTTGACTTTGAGCCGGGGGACGGGTTCTGACTGTCTGTGCTTATGTACTGAATGCCATTTCACAGTATCTGACCTCCTTGGAAGCCTTGGATAGGGTGCTGGAAGGTGTCAAGTCTGGGAACTCCATTGTTCTGCTCGTGCAGCACATGCCTCGTTCGGTCTGAAAGCGCCTTTATCCATTTGGCGCGGCCCAGCACAAAGAGCTCCACGGCCTGGTGCCAGTCCGCGGCCCGATGGTTGGGGACCCCTGCACCAAATTATGGGAAATTGCTCTCTTATATCATACACACAAAAAGAGAAAAGGGTCCGCATTTTTCCAGCACCCCAGAGCTGATTTTGGAATTAAGGGCCTTTGGAATTAAGGACCTAACAGTGTTATGATTACTTTATTGTCCGTGGGATTCAAACTGGTGAGCTTGCGGACATGCGCATAGGCTCCTGAGCCAGACACTGCCCCTGTATGTGCCCTTGTAGCCAGATGAGCATGTTATTTCCTTTCTTTCTGTGTACTTCCTGTTTCTCAGCGGGCTTTACACTGAGCAGGTTAAATAACTTTGTGGTCAATCACCTTCCGGGAAAAAAAGGCCATGTAATAGGCATTCAGCCTCTGTCTGGTCAACAGAACTGTCTAAATAAGCCTCAACTTTTATGCCCTCAGAAATTTTTATTTACTGCCTGTTGTTATACCCTGTTCACTGAACCTCTGATTACAGCAGATTAGGTCATATGTGATATTTTCCAAAAAAGCAGACAAAACAGATTTTATTTGATATCTGAGGAAACTGAGCTCTTAGAGAATTATGGAAAGTTAAAGCAATCAAGATGAAATCAGATGAAATCAGTGAGGTTGCCACACTAGGGGATTAATCTTCCAAGCCTGGGCCTCAGCACAATTTTTTGATTGGAAATGCTGCCCTTTGCCTGAAATGGAGCAAAGCTAACTCTGTTAGCAGCTTTTGTGGCGCTAGGTCAGGCTTCATCAACTGAACAGTTAAATCCCACGTCTCCCTGAAGTCCTATGAAACACCGAAATGTTGCGAGGTATATCTGGAGATGAAACAACACAGCTGCCATTTAATAATGCCACGTTCATATGTCTATTAACAGCGTCCCCGCCCAATGGGTACTTAATGTGTTTTTAGTGAAGTCACCTGCTTATTGTTGTCGGGCATGATCACACGGTTCAGCGTGCTGTGTGAGATCCTCATCTGGCCCTGGGAAGGGTTTGTGTTCACACTCCATCCCTGCCACAGCTGCATTATTTTGTCATGACAAATACACTGTCAGTAAACAGCTTTATGTCCAAGGACATGCAAAGGGATCTGTGGGTGTACACAGAACGAGAAACAGCCAAAGGTGCATGTCATGAGAGCAGGGTAGAGTTAAAGGAAATCATGGGTCCCTGAGCTCACTACACGGCCTGATGTGTGTGGGTGTGTATGCTCTGGAACCCTCTTGCAGTGGGAACCTGTCGGTCCTGGCTAATAAGGGGATGGATTCCTCTGAAAAAACACAGGACACAAGGATGGAGACAGATTACTTTGTAAACAGCACATGCACAGAACATCTACAGTGCCCCCCCCCCCCAACTTCCCTTATCACAGGGTCAGATGATGGATTTTACCCAATCGGAATTAAAGGAACTAAAGAAACCTATTTTAAACTTAAGATTCGGCACACTTCCTCAACCATCAAAATCACAGTACAAATGTAGAGACTTAACATCTTAATCTTAACAGTTCTTAACAGTCTACACTTAACAGCTTAACAGTGAATTATTTAATTATACAACAAAATGAATTAGTTATTAACTTGAAGTGTGATACTCTATGTGGATGGATGGATGGATGGATGGATAGATGGATAATAGATAGATGTGTGGAATGAAGGACTAATGGACTAATGGGGATATGTTCTGCTGCTTTTGTTATAATTTTATTGACTTGATGTAAATAGTTTGGAGGCCAAGCAGGGCATTACATTACCAGCTGCATTTAAACAGGTAGCATTACTGCTTGCATTTAGTGCTTTGACTGCGGAACTCATTAATAATTCACTTTGACTAACTGGCCAATTATCTCATTCTGCATTTGCAGTACCAAGTGTTCGATTCCCTTATGGGTGTGTTGTGTGGAACTCCTTCACCCTCCCCTTTCTGTTTACTCTCTCTCTCTGTCTCTCTCTGTATCAGCAAGTGCAAATTCTCATTTCAGTGTGAAGAAGCCATTAAGGAATTGGTTTGGTCACCAGTGAATTACAGGTTCATTCCTGAGGCAGCAAAGCACTCCATTAAACCTTAGCTTGATGACTGTTTGGCTGTAATTAACTTAGGCTTTTGCCGGATGAAATACGATCTGTATATTCCTGGTCCAAACTTTGGAGCCTGAAAAGAGCACTGTGGCTGTGTCTGGGTACCGGTTCTGACAGATTCATGGGGAACTGAGACCTGTCAGTGTTACTTAGGAGTTAAATGCAGAGGACACATTTCGCTGTTGTGCACTTTGTGCTGCGCTGTGTCAACAATCAGTTCACAATCTCCAGTTTGGTGCTGCTTACATTTTCAATAACCTTCACTTAAAACACTAGCATTTTTATGGGACACAAAGTGGGACAGTAAATAATTAGTGATTGGAAACAGAAACACTTGTCAACCGGCGTGTCCCCGGCCTTATGGTCTGTGCTGCCTTGGATAGGCTGCAGGCCTCCCAAGACTCTGGACTGGATGAGCAGGTGGAAGATGGATGTATCTAACCAGGAAAGATCTTTGAAACCAGGACAGTAAGCCAGTCTGTGAGCACTGATCGGTAGACTTTACTGTTTTGCCAGACATGGCCACATGATACCAGTAGGGGGCACCAAAATCATGCATATTGCTTTTTATCTTTTTTAATCTTTTATTTTTCACTGTTTAACCAAAAGAATTTCCTTTATATATCTCCTGTTAGAGATAAAACAGATTTTCTGTGTGAGTCCTGTGTGATAAACTGACTTTAATTTAAATAATCTTTCCATTGAGTGTGTCTCTCTTCCCTCTTGGGGGGCACAGTGGGGAGCAGCACACCTTCAGGACTGGGTTTCACATCCCACAGCTTGTTTGGAGTCCTTGTATCCTCCCCATGCTATACAGGTTTCCTCCTGCAGTCAAAAATGTGTCATTTTGCTCGTGGTATCTCTAAATTGCACTGTTTGTTTTTCTGGTGATGGACTGACATCCAGTCCAGGCTGTACCCCTGCCTTGTGGCCTGTACTGCCTGGGATGGGCTCCAGGCATCCCCAAGTGGATGTATGGATGCCCCTCATTCACAGGATGCCACTTGTGACTGCAGCTTGCCTTCAGAGAAGGCCTTTTAAGGGTAGTGTGTATCAGGGTGTATGATGAAGGCTATGCATGAAGAGCTTGCCTCTTGCCCTGCAGGAGATGCCTCGGTACGCTGCGAACAGCTGGATTTCCTGCTTGAGTGGGGTGCAGAGTTCCGGAAAGCCTCGTCTGGCCCAGCTCAGGATAAGGGCCTGGAGGACCAGGTGGCTTTTGATGTCATTCTGGGGGACCTGAACTTCGACAACTGCTCTTCAGGTACTAGAACATGTAATGAGCAATGGCTGGCTGCACTGTCTGAGTAGAAATCCTTGCTTGGAGAGATTAGTGTTTGTGGAATATGGTTTTATATACCAGTTTAGACCCTTGGAGCCAGTTGATCTAGGTTATGCAGGCACTGTGCTTGTAAGTCTGCTGTTAAGCAGGCACTAGTTCATGTGAACTGTCAGAGCCTGGTCGTCAAGTGTCCTGTTTATACATCTTCGCTCTCTCAGAGGACAAGCTGGAGCAGCAGCACGTGCTGTTCACGCATTACAAGGACCCCTGTCGCATAGGACCTGGCGAGGACAAGTCCTGGGCTCTGGGTGAGTATAACATGGTGAGCTGGGCTCTGGGTGAGTATAACAGGGTGAGCTGGGCTCTGTGTGAGTTTAACAGGGCGAGCTGGGCTCTGGGTGTGTATAACAGGATGAGCTGGGCCCTGGGTGAGTATAACATGGTGAGCTGGGCTCTGGGCGAGTATAACAGGATGAGCTGGGCTCTGGGTGAGTATAACAGGGCAAGCTGGGCTCAGGGTGAGTATAACAGGGCAAGCTGGGCTCAGGGTGAGTATAACAGTGCGAGCTGGGCTCTGGGTGAGTATAACAGGATGAGCTGGGCTCTGGGTGAGTATAACAGGATGAGCTGGGCTCTGGGTGAGTATAACAGGGCGAGCTGGGCTCTGGACGAGTATAACTGGGCGAACTGGGCTCTGGGTGAGTATAACAGGGTGAGCTGGGCTCTGGGTGAGTATAACAGGGCGAGCTGGGCTCTGGCTGAGTATAACAGGGTGAACTGGGCTCTGGGTGAGTATAACAAATCGAGCTGGGCTCTGGGTGAGTATAACAGGGTGAGCTGGGCTCTGGGTGAGTATAACAAGTCGAGCTGGGCTCTGGGTGAGTATAACAGGGTGAGCTGGGCTCTGAGTGAGTATAACAGGGCGAGCTGGGCTCTGGGTGAGTATAACAGGGCGAGCTGGGCTCTGGGTGAGTATAACAGGGTGAGCTGGGTCGGCTGGCCAGGGTGAATTGCGATATAGAGCATGCCGCAGGACACTCTGTGTGCCGGTGAGCGCGTGTCTGCACCAGCATTGCCAGCTGGTGAGTTAGATAACACCATATGGAGCATGCGGTCAGCTACGTGAACATCTGTTCAGGCAGAAACAGCCACCTTGAGTATTTCTTCTCCTTCTCCCCTTCCTGGGTGGTGTGATTGCAGAGCCTTGCTGCTTGTTGGGACTTAATTGTGCTTTGAGAAGCTCGGGTATAATGATGTGTGTTTATTGGCAGGTACACTGCTGGACACCAGTGGACTATATGATGAGGAAGTGAGTTCACCAGAAGGTCTCCAGAAGTGAGTATGACACATGAGTATACACTTACACATACAGATACTTATAGGAGACATAAACGCTCACACATACAGATACTAATAGGAAGCCTACACACTTACACATGCAGATACTGATAGGAAGCCTATATACTTACACATGCAGAAACTGATTAGCAGCCAGTCTATATACTTACACATACAGATACTGATAGGAAGATTATATACTTACACATGCAGATACTGATAGGAAGCCTATACTCTTACATATACAGATACCCACAGCACACTCACATGAGTATACAGTTATGCATACAGATACTCATGGAACACCCATAGGACAGTACAATTATACAGATACCCTTAAGATGTGAGTAATCTTATACACACAGATACTCGTAGGAGACTCAGTTAAATATATATCATTTAACACTCATTTATACATATCCTTATTCTTTTAATGTCCAGCCCATGACTCTTCCTTACTGTGTTTTTCAAGGGTGATGGAGAATGAGGAGTTGAGAAAAGAATACTTAGTATATCCCATTAGCAAGAACCAGTGTCCTAGGCAGAAGGGCCAAAAGATTCCACTGAAAGGCAATGGAAGACGGATCGACTACATCTTGTACAGCGATGCGGGCCTGCAGCCAGACTGGAAAGTGGTATGTTCCCATTTGAGGGTGGTACGACACAGTTTCTTCTTGAATTTTTTAGTATGGGGAAGATGGTTAGGTGTGGGTGTAAGTATACTCTGCACCAACATGATATCTGTCGCAACAAACAGATGTGGCTTTCATATGAAACTGGCATTATGAAAAGCCACTGTACAAAGATTAAGTGTATGACTCATTGTGTGAGGGTTTCACTTTGCATATGCGGGGGCTTGGGTGCACGCGAGTGTGACAATGGCTTGTGTCCGTATTGAGGTTGAGCCCTTAAAGAGGATAGAAACAATAGATTTACTTGATTCAGCAATAACAATGGTGTAAAATGGTGTAGGCTTATAGAGGTGTTCTAGAAGAGCTGTCGACTTTACTGTTTTGCAGACATGCTCTCATACAGGTATTTCTTGAAGGTGGAGAGGGAATCCCATGATCAGATCAAAATCAGAATCAGGTTTATTGGGCAAGTTCACATTAGGGTTGAGTACCTGACATGTACCAGACCATACTGCAATGCAGATTTCGTGTCTCATTTCGGTGCTACTTAAATGCCTGAGCTGTCAACAGAAATATTTGCCTTCTGGTGCAACAGAAGCATCACTGCACCTCACGTCATTGCTAGCTAACATTCTACTTGCAGTTATGTCAGCAGATGCCTAAAATTAGCTAAGAGATACCTTAAACATTTCTAAAATGCCTAAATCTAAACTGTCTAAAGTGTGGCGGTATTTCACTCAAAAGGATTCTGACACCTGGATGCTGTTATATAAAAGTGTTTTTTCTTTATTTACATTTATATGTTTAAGGCGTTGTTATTTAGTGTTAAATTATTGTAGTTGGGTTAGGTTTTTTTGCTTATGTGAATTCGTTGAATGAATACATTGCACCCGAAATGTGACTCAGTTCAGCAACACTGCTTCTTTTTATTGCCGGTTTGAAGTAACTCCACACTGGAGACATGCCGCCAGGTCTTGCACACAACAAAAGCTCTTATCACGTGCTGATCATGCTGTTCCTATGTGAAACTTGATGTATCTGCTTACAGCATGTTGCAAGGTTTGTCAAGCATTTTTGTGATTTTAATGAATTGATGAATGGATTTGAATTGATTACATTGAAATTAAATTAATTGAAATGAATAGATTACATTTTTTATTCCTCCACCATATCCGATCCAGTAATTTAGGCCAGGATCAGACAAATACTGATACTGAAACAGGTATTACTAAACCTAACCCTACTTCACACACACAGGGATTTGTTGTTGTACATATAGTAGATATATGCACAGTTCAGAAAAGAAAATGGTCTCATACAGTCCCATTGCTGTAAAAAATGTGTGATTGGTAGATGTACACAATAGCTATGCTAAGGCTTGTGGGTAACTGTGTGAGAGTGATAGCCTGTGCGGGGCTGCTTTTACCATCAGGGAACTACACATAAGAAAGGTCTGGAATGACACTTCTCAAGTGGTGGAGGGATTTCCAGACGGCGTTGGTTTGCTGACTGATAATATAAAGCATAATGAAAAAGTTTCCATGAGTTGGGTTTATCGATGAAAGTTAACTTCTGTGGAGCCACTGAGCCGGCACATAAAAACACCAGGACTTCATGCTATTCTGTGAAGCAATAAAACTGTGCCCTCCATTCTATGATTGGCAGCACTCACATGCTTGTTTTTCAGTGGTTGGGCTTGGTTCTTAGTTCCAGTGAAAGGAACTCTTAATGCTTCAGCTCACGAAGCCATTTTGCAAAATTTCATGCTCCCAACTTTGTGGGAACAGTTTGGGGATGGCCTCTTGCTATTGCAACATGACTGTGTGCCAGAGCACAAAGCAAGGTCTATTAAGACATGGATGAGCGAGTTTGATTAGTGAGAAGGTGTATGCTTATGGACGAAGTGCATATGTGTATGGAGGAGGTGTATGCTTATGGACGAAGTGCATATGTGTATGGAGGAGGTGTATGCTTATGGACGAGGTGCATATGTGTATGGAGGAGGTGTATGCTTATGGAGGAGGAGTATATGTGTATGGAGGAGGTGTATGCTTATGGAGGAGGAGTATATGTGTATGGAGGAGGTGTATGCTTATGGAGAAGGTGTACGCTTATGGAGAAGGTGCATTTGTGTATGGAGGAGGTGTATGCTTATGGACGAGGTGCATATGTGTATGGACGAGGTGCATATGTGTATGGAGGAGGTGTATGCTTATGGACGAGGTGCATATGTGTATCGAGGAGGTGTATGCTTATGGACGAGGTGCAAATGTGTATGGAGGAGGTGTATGCTTATGGATGAGGTGCATATGTGTATGGAGGAGGTGTAGGCTTATGAACGAGGTGCATATGTATATGGAGGAGGTGTATGCTTATGGACGAGGTGCATATGTGTATGGAGGAGGTGTATGCTTATGGACGAGGTGCATTTCTGTATGGAGGAGGTGTATGCTTATGAACGAGGTGCATATGTGTATGGAGGAGGTGTAGGCTTATGGACGAGGTGCATTTGTGTATGGAGGAGGTGCATATGTGTATGGAGGAGGTGTATGCTTTTGGAGGAGGAGTATATGTGTATGGAGTAGGTGTATGCTTATGGAGGAGGTGTACGCTTATGGAGAAGGTGCATTTGTGTATGGAGGAGGTGTATGCTTATGGACGAGGTGTATATTTGTATGGAGGAGATGTACACTTATGAACGAGGTGCGTATGTGTATGGAGGAGCTGTACGCTTATGGAGGAGGTGCATATGTGTATGAAGGAGGTGTATGCTTATGGACGAGGTGCATATGTGTATGGAGGAGATGTATACTTATGAACGAGGTGCATATGTGTATGGAGGAGGTGTATGCTTATGGACGAAGTGCAAATGTGTATGGAGGAGGTGTATGCTTATGGACGAGGTGCATATGTGTATGGAGGAGGTGTATGCTTATGGACGAGGTGCATATGTGTATGGAGGAGGTGTATGCTTATGGACGAGGTGCATTTGTGTATGGAGGAGGTGTATGCTTATGGACGAGGTGTATATGTGTACGGAGGAGCTGTATGGTTATGGAGGAGTTGTATATGTGTATGGAGGAGGTGTATGTTTATGTGTATGCGGGAGGTGTGCTTATGGAGGAGGTGTATATGTGTATGGGGGAGGCGTACTGTATATGTATATAAATCCTTATAGAATTTCAGATCACTGATGGTTTGTGCTATTTCTACAGGATGTGGAGGAGTTCAGCTTCGTCACGCAGTTGGCGGGACTCACTGACCACCTGTCTGTGGCCATGCGGCTGGCAGTATCCACTGGGGAGGAGGAGCCATATGCATAGGCCACACACCCCTGGAGAAGCCCTCCCTGACATCACCACAGAAACAGATCCAGAGTACAGAGGACTGACAGCCTGTCATGGGGGCAAAGACAGGCTCAGATGGGCTTCTGCACATATCAGCAGAACCTCCATGTTATGAAAGACGCGATCAGCTGCCCCCCCCCCCATGAATTCCTCTCTTCTTTTTAAAAGCACTTAAATATGGACACATTTCCTGGACTGTGTCACTTTCCCTGTTTATTTGTAGTTTTAGGCTTTTAATGGAATAGTCTGTGTTTCCTTTAAGCCTGTGCCGAAGGCTCCTGAATGCTACGTGACTGATGCCGAGATTCCCGCCTCCCGCCTCCACCCTAACGCTGAACTGGCTGCATTCACATGTTTGGCTTCATGTCTGTGAGGAGGGGTGTGCTTCTTCTCTCTCCGCCCCACATTCTGGCTCAGCCCTAACCCCGCCCTCAAATAACCTTAACAGAAGTGTCTTTTTTCTAAAATCTTTCTAAAGGTTTATACTGCCACTTTGCCATCTTTGTAGAATGTTTCTATACACAGGCACTATATGAAGGCATTATTATATACATACTAAATGGAATGCTGCATGCTGGGAATCTTTCCAAAGAGGCAGAGCCATAATTTTGAAGCATCTGATTGGCTGTTTGCCAGCGTGGCTTCATAAAGTTCCACAGGATTGGTGGAGAGCTGCAGTGAATAATTATAGGGGAAGCAATGTCCTAGTACAATGCTGGTATGGCTCTGATCCTTAATGGAGGTCTCTTCATGTTAGGGAGGCCGTTTCCTGGTCAACAATCTGATCTCTATGGTGACATGCATATCCTTCCCATGATGCTGCCATGCCCCCCCCACCCTTCGTAGGACTGACCATGCCCGTCCCAATCCCTCTGGTGATATCCCGGAAGAAGCTTCCCTCCTGCCTGCTGCTGATGCAGTATTAATGCTGTGGTTACTGCAGACCAAACCAAACAGGAGCAAATGTTTACATGCCATATAACTGACACCAGGCCACAATGATAAATTCAATACATTTTCTCACATGTGAACATCAGCTTTTATATTGAAATTGCCTCTATTATTATAATTATTATAATTATTATTATTATTGTCGATGTTGTTGTTGTTGTTGCCGTTATCGTTGTTGTTGGTGTTGTAGGTAACAAGCACCACGTTTACCATGAGTTCCCAGAATGCAGGTGTTCCCCAGGCCCTGCTCCTCTGTTGGGGGAGTGGGGATTTTGTGGGCTTCTTCTGCGCGCCCCTGACACCCAGCTGGTTTCACCTAAGGGCCACTCTGGGCACAGGAAAGGGGTGCGGTCTGCTTTGGGGCTGCATGCTTGTAGTCCCCCCGCTCCCCGCCATAGTGCCCGCCTCACACCCCCCCTTTTATTTCCCTTGCTGTTAATTTATTTTCTGTTATTTTTGCGGTGATAGAAAGCCATCGATTCACGCCGTTTCTGAATCTGGTGGCGGAAAAGCTTTAGTCTCTCTGCTAATGCTTGTCTCACACTTACACATTCTGCTTTTTTTTACAAAAAAATATTCCCTCCTAATCACTGAGTCCTTCAGTTTTGTGAGTGTCTTGCCTTTTTCCTTTCAATGGGGTTTTATTCTCTCGGTCTCCTGAGGAATTCACCATATTACCCAGCTTCATTACGTAGCTTTTCGATGTTAAAGGTCAGATGCTGCTGCCATTTGGATTGCAGAAGTGAAGGAGAGGCTGAGTGTGTGGATGTGAGCGAGTGTTTTCTGAGCTGAGCCACCTCTCCAGGTTCTCAGTGTCAGCTGCTTAACACCTGACAGATAACATAACATTTGGTTATTGTGCCCTCGTCCTCCCCTATGTACAAGTACACATAAGACTACAGGAAATACCTGTCAGTAAATTAACTGCATATGACTTAATGAGTTTTGTGTGATGCCTGTTCTATGACAGGCTTATAAGAAGTGAGCAGAATGAAAACATTTCTTTCTTTTGTGCACAGTCATTCTAGGTCCAGGGTCAGAACCTCTGCTAATTTCAGTTCATATCAGGTGCAAAGGGATACAGTCAGCCTGTTACACACTAGCTTCTGTCTATTCAGACACTGGCTTCCTTATTTCAGGCCAGATCGGGGTCCTCAGAAAAATTCCACTTGAAATATCACTAGAATTTTGACAGCAGACTCACCCAGAACTGACTTAACTACTTCCCCTCTCTTTCCAGTGTGATTTAGTGTGATTAGCAAATCCCTGTGTCTCGCTATGCTTGTGCATGCAATATGGAGTACGGTACTCAGAAAACCAAATGTTTTCATTTGTCAGCAGGACTGTGCTTTCGTGGCCATGGAAGTTTCCTCCTGGCAAGTTGTTTCCTTAATTAATGAAGTCTTTGGAATGAGGTAGTGAAGTCCTGAAACCTGCCTTATCACTCCAGGAAGGTCACTGCTTCGGCTGCGGTCTGTGGCTCCACTGCGTGTGCACACTCGCTCGTCGATGGAACAATTGTGCTCGTCATGATTCTATTTTAGTAGACACATTGACGACCATCTAATTCAGACAACACACTTCCTGTTTATAAACCACTTCTCTTATTGCACAAGCCTGGAGGCAATCCCAGGGTGCACGGCGCACAAGTCAGGGGACGTCCTGGATGAGATTCTGGTCCACATACACAGTTTCACCCTTTGGACAATTTTGAGCCATTGCTTTAGAGCAGGGAAGAACCCTGAGTTACCAGAGGAAATGTACGAAATATCAGGGAGAACTCCGAAACTCCACACAGCTGCAAGCAGGAGGCAAACATACAATGCTGAGTCACAGTGCCACCCAATGACACTGATATCTTCTAATGCTCAATACAGTGCTCATCCCACCAGAATTACACCCTAAGAACCTTCCAGACCATGCAGTGTGCCTCATAAAATGTCTCTTTATCATGCACACCTGGTATGCTGGCAGAAGGACGAGTGCAGAGGAATCTTCAGCATTACCAGTTATATCTGAGTGCCTATTACAGACACAGGCCCACCCACCCAGCCGTGCTGCTTCCAGTTGGCACAAAGCAGGGCAACAGCCAGAGTGGGATGCAGTACCCCTACTAGGAATTCTGGGAAAAGCTCATGCCATGGCCACCTGTTCGGGAAAATTGACATTCCAATGTAACAGTGTAAGCCCATCCCAAGAACAGGCATGTGAGAAGCACATATCCAGGCACCATTTTTGGGACAAATTACCCATCATTACCTTGGCGAGTGGTTCCCAAAGGACAAGGGGTAATGAGACACTGGTGATTATGGTATCGAAATGTTCAAAATGTTCAGTTTTCCTGATGTTCCTAAAATGTCATCCCACTACAACTCAGAATAACAATCCACAAAATGATGAGGAGCTTGGCAGAGTGGCAAGAGACACTGTCTCTTTACACCTCTAAGGTCATGGGTGCAGGGCTGGGCGTCCCTTTCGCAGTACATTTACATTAACAGCCTTTGGCAGGCGCCCTAAACCTGAGCCAGAGCGACTTACAAAGACACCATTAGTGAATACCTTCTGATAAGCACATAGAGCACTTTAATGTCTTATTCTACAACAATATTTTTCAACATTAATTAAAAGGATGTTCAGTTAATCGTGCTGACATTTACAGAACCTTTGTTAAAATGTTGAATGTGGAAATAATCCATTCACATTACTGCAAGAATGTTCTCTGCCAACTTTGAGAAGACCTTCGCATAATAGTGTCTAAAGTTCTGGGAACGATTCCTGTTCACTGGGTCAGAATGTGTATCTGACTGGAACAGAGACAGCCTCTGCAAGTTATTCTCCCCAAAGCATTTAAGGCTTTTTAGCCAGCAAATTTAGAACAGGCTGAAAAATGACTATAGGCCAAGGCAGCCCAACCCTTCTCCTGGAGATCTACCCCCTTGCAGAGCTTAGGTGGCGCTGGTACACCTGACACTGATAATTAGGCCCTTCAGTGTTACAGCCAGGTATGTTAAAGTTAGGTTTGCTCTAAAACTGAGAGGCATCTGAAGGGCCTGATTTTCTGTATCAGGTGTGTTAAATTACGACTGTGCCTAAGCTCTGCAGGGTGGCAGACCTTTTGGAGCAGGGTTGGACAGCCCAGCTATAGGCTTTAGGGGTGTTTATCACTACAGATATAAGAGCATACTCACTAGTAGCGAACATGGGATTTAATTCAGTATGATAGTTATGATGCATTTTTTTTTATTTTACATATTTATTTTTAGTATGCATTTCATTTATTATTCCAACATGTCTATGGACACCTCCATTTGAGGGGTTGTGAATCTCCGGTATTATAATTTTGGGGATCATGAGACGAAAAGTTTGGAAACTCAGGCCCTTGGACATAAATGCTGGTCGATGCACTTGACATCAACAGTGTAGGTTTTGACCTCCATAAATCACAAGGTCTTGAACAAGAGGCAAAATACAGATGCTGAAATGACCCATCCATCCATCTATTACCTGCCACTTATCTGGGGCTGGGTCATGGGGGCAGCAGTCTAAGTAAGGAAGCCCAGACCTCCCTCTCACCAGCCACCTCCTCCAGCTCTGGTGCCAGCTGTGCATACAAACACCCAGAAATAATTGAATAATTGGATTTGAAATTTTTTGCCAGCAACAAACAGATAGGTTGGATTGAATTGAAGTAAACCGCACATGGGGGGCAGCACTTCAGGGCCAGAGAGAGTGGCATTCTGAGCATTTCTGCTTTGAGTCATTGTTCTGCTTTCTATTAATACTCTTCATGTTCTGCAGAGGGCGAGTGAAGAGACTGCAGGGGAATTACTGCCGGATTTGTTTTCATATTGCACTTATTTTATGAGATAGTAAACTTGCCTTGAGTCATAAGGAAATCTGTCTCAAATTTTTTTGTAGTTTTTTTTCCACCCAAGATACACGTGTGGTATTTAGATGGGGCAAGAGAGTGTGAAGAACTGGCGGGTTGGATGTGTGATCGAGAGGCCAAGGTCACGGGCGGAGCACTCTCCGCGGCAAATGTCACTTCAGAATGTCACCGCCGCTGCTGGCACGCCCTCGCTCTGCGTGCTTTTGGTATTCTCTGCCAAGCTGTTTGGCAGAGCCAGGAAGCATCTCTTCCCTTTCACTGATACACACTCCCCCTTCTCCCTTCTGCCACCCACACAAGCCTCTGGTTAACCGAGGCTGCAGCAGCAGAGGCCGAGCTCAGGGCATGCAGTTCAAGTGCCAAGTGCAGAGTCAAGATTGGCAGGCCTGAGCTTTTCAGAGGGGCCTCCCCGCCTCCCCCCCCCCCGCCCCTCCCCCCCCACCCCCCTCATACTCCCACTCACACTAA
>JAODKM010000020.1:10935735-10945974 GCA_026780845.1 Petrocephalus sullivani
AATTAATAATTAATCAATAATTAATTCCCCTAAACATCGGTGAAACCCACCTCCATTTGAGCTAGTAAATTCCTACAGTCTATAGACTTATAATATCTGCCGTACACAGGCTTAGGGGATGTGTCCAAAATGTCTGGGTTAAATCATTGAGAGTAGGATTCTAAAAACAGTGTGCTATGCAATATTCAGCAAACAATATCCTCCGTCTCCCCAGTTGGGCCTGCTTCAGTAAGAAGTTAATCACTCATTAGACTTTTGTTAAATGAGGTGTTCCCGTGCATGCACACTGTAGCGCGATCAGGACCTGTGTGATACTGTAGGTCACCTGCTTTTGGAAATATATGGCAACTAAAAGTTTTTAGTTATAAAAATTAATTCAGAAGTTTTTTTTATTTAGATGTTACATTACATAATACACAAACAAAAACAAAAGAAAAACACTTGATCGTCAGGGTGCAATTGTTTGTCTCTTCACCATCAATAGAAATGATTATGAGAGACAGTTTTTGTTTATTCAGTCTATAGTTTTTGTTTATACTTTTGTATATTCAGGCTATATAAGGAATAACAATCAGTCATTCTATATAGCCCACTTTACCAAGTTTAGTGTTCTGTATGGCCACCTTTCTTCTTAATGACCATAATGAACCTGTTGTCCATTGAACCTAGGGCTGAACGATTTAAAAAAAATATTGAATTGCGATTTATTTGACAGATATTGCGATTGCGATTTGATTTGCGATCAGTATTCACTATATCTGTATAAAAAATTGTAATTGAGCACAACCGTACACAACTGCGCATTAATCCAAAGTTAAGAATGGAAATATATGAACTGAATCCAAAATATATTTATTCTAACAAAAAATTATATATAACATACACCTAATAAACCATAGAACAATTCTCTATCAACCCGAACACGGCAAAGTGATTGTATTTTTACATGCGCAAGTGCTGCGTTTGCAAACAGAGATCGATCGCTTTTTACCCTTAGTAACGTGCTTCCGGAAAGTCCCATGTACACAAGGGTCAAATTAACAGGGAACAATGACACATAAAACTACTATCACAAAAGCCACGACTGTGTTAAGTCAATTAATGAAAATAATTAAAAATTAGGGGTCTTGCGACTAATGCTGCTTGGACCCCTAATAATAAGACCTTTTTGATCTCTGACCATTACATATGTAGGTAATTCACTTGTGGCTCAGCATCGGAACCAATATTTTTTTGCATTGCGAATGTAACCTTTTCCTTGGGTTTCATGCATCTGTTGTTTGTGGGCATATACGCAGTCACTTTGGGTCACTTCTGATTGGTGAACATGATTGGCATGTGAGGAGCACGGCACTTCTGATTGGTGAAACTGACTGTCACACAAGGAGGAGAGAATGAATTTGCGAAACTATTCTCAGACAGTTTTAAACCATGGGTCAGACATGCTGTATAATGCATATCCTAAATCACAGCCTTTGCCATTTGCTAATCGTATTGTTTTAAAATCGCAATTTCAATTTGAAATCGATAAATCGTTCAGCTATAATTGAACCAATCAAGTTTTTGATGTGATCACATCCTGTATTAGCTGAGGCAGCGAGGAACACCTCCCAGCTACGGCCTAGTGTACTGCTTGCCACCTTGGTAAATCTCATATTTTAATAAGGTCCAGTAGTTCTCAGTGGGTGTTAAGTCAGATGATAGGAGGTAGGTCATAATTCAGTCACCTTTCAAGCCTTTCTTGGCCAACCTGTAGAATACTTTGACACATGAGAAGGGGCATTGTCCTGAATGAATGGCATAACCTTTCTGAAAGCTACTGACTTCTTCTTGTGCCAGTTTTTGAAGAGCATATCCTCTAGAAATTGGCCATAGATCTTTTTCTCTCCACATGCTGTTTCAGCCTTTGGCTGTTGGCTATAAAACACTTGCTTATGCAGTTTCAAAAGTTTGGCTGTTTAATTGCTTTGCTCCCCTCTGACTATTTGTAATGTCCTCTCTGTAAGGTCCTTTTCCAGCCCATTTTAGGAAAAGTATCTATGTCTTCCTGTTTTTCTCTAAACAGAAAGTACTCTGAGCAAATCCTGATACTGAACATGCTCTGCTTTCGAACAGCTCATTCTTAATAAGAGATTCATCTGGATTACAAATATTGGTTGCAAGAGAAGACAAGTAAAATATACACCTGCCTAATAGCTGTGCCTACAGTGTATAGTCTACATTATGCAGGCACTGGGGAAGATAGCCCAGCATACTGGGGAAGTTACCGGACTTCCCTATGGCCAGTCCGTGCCGTGGCACACAGAGCCAGAGCTAGTTAACGCCTAACTAGTCACATCGCACAGCATCCGTACTTAATCAGATTGAGTCAGCAGTACACAAAATGACAAATGTGATCTGAGCCATTGCTACTAGTTATAATTTACATATGATTTACAAACCAACATCATCAACAACAAGAATAATAATAATAATAGTAAAAAGAAGAACCAGGCATGTAATGTCAGCATGGTGGCTCAGGCGGTAGTATTGTTGCCTTGTACCTCCAGGGTTGAGGGTTGCATATTCTCCTTGGATCATGCAGATTAATACATGGCCTGAGACTTCAACTCCAACCAACACATAAGCTTCACTAACAGTATAACAATGTTGTCCATTGACTTGCTATAGCCTTTGTTTTGCTGTATGCTTTTAAAATTACACAAAAAAAGACAAACACGTTTTTTAAAAAAAAAAACACTGATTTTGGTGGGAGTCGCTAGGTCCACCTACATGGAGCCAAGGAAAGAGCGCGTCAGATTTTCACAGATCTCACGTCTCTTATATCTGTGTCTGAATCTGCTCTTTCTGTCAGTGGGAGAGTTAGCACAAATGCTCAAGCTGCCATTTGTCTCCTTAACCCATGGAAACTTCCAGATGTGACAGTCAGATAAACGTGAGCCAGCACTGTGGTTCTGTACCATGTTTCTGAGCGTGTCTGGAAAGTGTGTAAAATGTGGTACTCTCGAAAATGGGCTGGGCATCTTTGTGTGTGTGTGTGCTCAGATGATACAGTTCAAACAGTGCTGACATTTAAATTGAAAGAGGTACTGAAAGAGGGAAGTGAGAGCCCATCGTATGCTGACGTGCATTTTAATGACATCACCACAGCACAAACAAAGCTGTGAAGGAAGAAAGCCCAGAGCTCCAACCACGGACTGTCCCGCCCACTGACCCCAAAAATAACCTACCCCCCGTACAGTGAGACATGGACTTCTGCGAGAGAGTGAGGATTTCCCCCGCAAGTAAGGGATCTTCCCTGCGTCACCAAGAGATCTATATAACTCCATGGCCCAGAGCAGATCCTCAGACCAGCGGTCCTCTAAACATCTGAGTCTCTGCTCTCCCAGAACTACCATCAGCCTCCGCCGGCCCGAATCACGAGAAGCCCGTGCTCACACTCAGAGTCGACATGTCAGCTGCCCGCCTGATGCTGTCACTGGCCGTGGTGCTGCTCAGCGCCATGATGCTCACAGAAGGTGGGGAACATCTATTGTTGGAGTTGGAAGCTTTAGAAATGCCATTGTCTTTTTTTGGTCATGTTAAACCTGTCTATGAAAAATACTGTTAAATCTATGGGATTTCATCTCTGAGTTTGTCAATTAATCGTTAAGTAAGATCCATTATGTCATATATATAGTGTGCGCTTTTGAAACATCTCAGGAAGTTAACATGCCTGAAGTCTGTGTAAGGGAGCTTATGAGGGTCTGGTCTGACGAGGCATGTGGTGCCTTTGACCCAAATCTGGAGGAACAGTGTGTTGTGATGGTGATGATGATGAAGTTGGCTTGTATATCACTGTGACCCTATGATGGATACGTGGTGTGGGATATGAATAGATGGATGCATGATGTATCTTATTATACCTACAGAGTGCATAGAATGATTATTATTATTATTATCATTACTGGACAAAGGAATTTAGAAGATGGATTGAAGGATTATTATGAGTAGGATTATATCATTATTATTATTATTATTATTGGAATGCTTTGCTTGACCCGAGTCTTTGTATTTGTATTTCAGGTCTGCGCATGGCCATCGAACCCAAGAGCTGCTGCTTTGCCTTTGCAGCAAGAGAGTTAAAGCCACAACAAGTGGTCAGCTACAGAAAGACCAGCCAGCAGTGCCCCAACGCTGCCGTGGTGTAAGTCTGCCAGTCGCTGTCTGTCCCAGTGAGCACGTACATTAACTGTTCCACTGGATTTATGACAGGAATTTAATCAATGAGGTGACCTGATAAAAAAGCTGGCAGGGCAGCCATCCATAGTCCTTGTCTGAGACTATAAAGGATCCCAACTCATAATCCCCCAAAACAGGGTTTCTCAAACTACTTCTTCGCCTTTAAAAATTCTTGCGATAAATTCAAGTTCAAATAAATGTGCATAAAGAGGGATTCTGCTGTCATCAGTACTCCTTAAAATTAATTAAGCTTTTAACAATACTTGTGGGCAGTTTATTGATAAATTACCTTGAACAGTTTAATTATTCGTTGTACGTAGTGATTTTGCTGTACTAGGTCCAAAGACCTGACTGGGAATAAAAAAGCTCAGAAAAACAGTGTCTGCCGTGTGCTGAATTGATATACAGGGCGCGCCCTTTACACCCGTCTTCCTCTCTTTGACAGGTTCACCACCCGTCGTGGCGTCAAGGTGTGTGCCAAGTCCAGCGATGCGTGGGTGCAGACGCTCATCGCCAAAATGGAGGACAGAAAGGGGCCGCAGTAGGATGAGGGCCAGCATTCCGGTGGCCACCTTCTTGCTCCCCTCGAGTTTGCGAGGCACCCCAGTGTTTCGAGGCCTACAGGCACCATCCTGGCACTCAGTCGCTACGGAAATTCATGGCCTTTCAGGTTGGCGGCCTGTTCCTATGAAAACCAGCTTATCCCTCCCACCTGTGCAGTTATTCCCTCAGGAATCGTTTCCTACTCGCCTCTATACCAGCACGTGTGCCACAATTAAGCTAAAATTCATACATGTCATTGAAGCTGAGAGACTTTCGTGGATGTTAGATTAGGAGCTCTACCAATAAAATAATTTAAAATGTTTTTATATTTTTGTATTGTATTTGAATGTTTTTTTTTGGCAAATTTTTCTTAAGATAAAATGTTTTATCTTGTAAACCTTTCATACCTGATAATCACAAAAATGTCATTTTTTTCTCTAAGATATGTGTAATATTTGGTGATGTGGGAGTTAGAATGCCAAATAAAGTTTGGAAATGAAAGAAAACTTTAGTTCATTATGTCCAGGATGATTAAAATTAGTACTGTGAAACACCTATTTCTCTGTGACACCAAACAGCTCCATGGGACACAGGGATCGAAAGAGGAAACGTTACGATTTTATCGACACACTTCGGACTCCCTGGAAAAGCAAACTGAGCAACTCGCGAACCTCAGTTTTGCCCAGTAACTCTAAAGCCACCACTGCTCTTGGTTTGTTCCTTAGCTCACCCCATTGTTATTTTAGTTTTGATTTTGTAATTCAGTTTATATTTTGTACTATTTGCAGTAACCCAGTTTTAGTTTGGTTTGTATGTTTCTATTGCCAATTGCAGGGTTTGCGCTGGATTCTCCGGTTTCCCCCCACAGTCCAAAAACATGCTAAGGTGAATTGGAATTAACCAAATTTCCATAGATGTGAAAGGTGTGTGAGTGTGCTCTGTGGTCAGTTGGCACCCTGTACTGGGTTATCCCATGCCTTGTACCCTCCAGGATAGGCTCAGGACCTTGAATAGGGCAAGGAGGTATAGAGAAGGGATAGATGGATGGATGGATAGCTTATATTTTAAAAACACATTTATGTTTAGTAATTTTATCTCTAGGAATATACTGAAAGATGTTGAGCTGTTTTATGTATCGAGGCCTACAGGCACCATCCTGGCACTCAGTTACTACGGAAATTCATGGCCTTTCAGGTTGGTGGCCTGTTTTTATGAAAACCAGCTAGTTTTTATACATTTTACTTTCAGTTTACAGTAAGTTATAGTAATTTTATCTCTAGGAATATACTGAAAGTTGTTGAGCTGTTTTATGTATTTGGAGAATCCAACATGAATACTACAATGGGCAAAAATTGTATTTATGGTCATTAAGGAAAAAACAAATCATTAATTCAGCTACATATTAAAAAGACAGTAATGGAAAGCAATATTTGTTTTCATTAAGTTGTATTTTTTTGTATCTTATTTAATTTCAGGTTATAAAAATATTTTCTTATACTTTTCGTTAATAATTTCCCTTCTGCATACTTGCTTTCATGTCCAGTTAATTTTATTTATAAAGCACATTTAAAACAAAAACAGTTGACTAAAGTGCTATACAATTTCCACAAACAAACAAATACATAAAATGAACAGAATAAGACTAACAATAAACACTTCCGTGTTAGTTGCTCATCTGCGTCAACCCTGTCTCTGTTTGGCCAGCAGATGTCACTGTTGTGCCCTTTTATTGGTGTCTACCCCTGTGGTTTCCAACCCTTTGTTACTAGTTTGTTTTGGCCACACCTGCCCCTCGTGTACTCCTTGTTAACAGTTTTTATATGTGCTCCTCCATCCTGTGTTCCCCAGTCCTGGCACTGTTGTGTATTGCAAGTCCAAACTCCTTGTAGGTCCACATACAGACCAACTCCCCTCTGTAGCTTCCTTAATAAAGTCTCCTTTAAGGGTGTTACCTGTACAAAGTCTCTGGGGTTTTTTACTCCTCCTTACCTATAAGGATCTGAGTGACATTGACAATGGCCAAATTGTGACGGCATCTGCATAATGGCAGGTCCCATGGGGTGTTCCCGATATGCAGGGGTCAGTACCTACCCAAAGCAGTCCAAGGTGAACCAGAGACGTGGTCATGGGCACCTAACGTTCATTGATGCACGTTGGAAGTGACGAGTAGCCTGTCTGGTCCAATCCCACAAGATATTCCCCAATGGCAGTGGGCTCTTTCAACAGGATGTGCCCGACAAAAATTGTTAAGGAATGGTTTGAGGAACATGAAAGAGAGTTTACTTTGTCTCCAAATCCCGATCTCAATCCAATCAAGCATCTATGGGATGTGCTGAACAAACAAGTCCGATCCATGGAGGCTCCACCTCACAACTTACAGGACTTAAAGGATTTGAGGAATCCATGCCCGGACAGCAGGAGTGGGGTTTTTTGTGCTTTATGGAGCAGCAAGCCTTGAATTTAAATATTAACTGTTTGGCAGGATAAGGAATCCTCAGTTATAACAGATATGATCAGAAATGATAGGCATCAAAAGGCATCATCATAAGGTAAGCCATACGATTCCAAAAGATCCAATGTGCAGTTACTTTGTACTTTAATGCAGTCACTCGGGGGGGGGTGCCCCCAATCTCATAATTTCCATGAAACATCATTATGTGGTTCCATCCACTGTCAGTTTATTTTTATATAGCCCATTTTCATTATATTTCATGGTCTCAAAGCGCTCGCTATCCCTGCTGAAAGCACCCAGTGAGTAAGCCAGGGGTGACAGTAGCAAGGAAACCTCCTTATTAGGAAGCATCCTTGGGAGGAACCAGACTCAAAGGGGGAGTTCATCTTCCATGATACAAAATATCAGTCTCGATTTATAAAGTAGAATTGTTTATAGTCCGGGTGTAGAAGCGGGAGGTCCAGTGGAATTATGGAAGATCACATTGGGGCAGACAGGTGAGGAAGCTGCTTCCTATTGCAGGTTATCTCTGCTTAAGCTGCATACGTATCGATTTTTAGTTATAGAATGGCAAATGCACCAGTCAGTGACAGTAAGATACGGGGAACTTCCATTTCCAGTGTATCAGTGAATGCTGTCAAAACCCAGAATGCGGTAGGATGTGTGGCCAGTAAACCATATAAAATACCAGTCAGATCTTTGACATGTCACAATGGCACATATCACATCATGAACACTAGGATGACAATGACGATACTCTAAAGATAAATACGGGTGAATTTAAGCAGAAGATGTATCTCTATTCTGGCAGTGTAGCAAGGTCACACAATACATGGGTGTGGTCATTGTGACGATAGTGAAAGCACGTGCTGCCATTGATATGCTGTTTCCCAGTTAGTTCTTCTCTGGAACAATATACCAGATATTAATTAGTTCCTTTTGCATAATGTTGAATAACAGAAATACAGAAAATACAGAAGTACTGCATGACAGAAATTTGACCTTCCCTAACCTAATCTGATACAGGCATTGCCCAGTTTAAAGACATCTGACTTAGGGACAGCTCGCACTTACAAATGGACTGCCATAAAACTCATTATACAAAAAATTTGGAATACAATACTTGGTGAGACTTTGTGATGCTCATAAAAACATCGCTCATCTGCTCCAGGTACAGTAGTTACTTTTCTTATTATTGCATTATTATGATTGTTATCATGTACTGTATTATTTTTCTGACTTGCCTACAAATTTGAGTTAATGACAGACTTTGGAAACAGATCTTGTTTGTAACCTGACGATTGCCTGTATAATAAACTGAAAGTCTCTGTGAATTTAGTGAAAGTAGTATCAACTCATGTACTAATGATTTGTATCATTACCACTGCTTGATGTCACTTCGTTCCCCAATAAGCTTATATATAACTCCTGACCTTTTTCTATTTCGCAGCAATGGCGTCATTCTGTACTTGCTTGTTAATATCATTATGCACAGGCTCGGTTAATGCAGATACATAACATAATGTGTTCTGTTTGCCTTTTAAGACTGTCACTCCAGTGAATCTAGTAGCACAAGAGCTATGGCAAGACAAATTATCTTTTATTAGCATATGGCTAATTTGTCATAGCTTAATTCTTACTACTAAAAATACAACCCCAATTCCAAAAAAGTTGGGCCGTTGTGCAAATTGTAAATAAAAACAGAATACAATGAGATGGATATCTAATAAATCCATATTTTATTCACAACAGAACATAGAAAACATATCAGATGTTGAAAGTGAGACAGTTTTCTATTTCATGAAAAATATTAGCCCAGTTTGATTTCATGACAGCAACATGTCTCAAAAAAGTTGGGACAGGGCAATAAGAGGCTGGAAAAGTACAAAAAAGCAACAGCTGGAGGAACAATTTGCGGCTAATTAGGTCAATTGGCAACAGGCCAGTAACATGACTGGGTATAAAAAGAGCATCTTAGAGTTGCAGTGTCTCTCAGAAGTAAAGATGGGCAGAGGATTACCAATCCCCCTGATACTGCCTGGGCAGTGGATTACCAATCCCCCTGATACTGTCTGGGCAGAGGATTACCAATCCCCCTGATATTGCCTCGACAAATAATGGAGCAATTCCAGAAAAAGTTCCTCAGCATAAAATTTCAAAGCGGTTGAATATATCATCATCTACATTACATTATATAATCAAAAGATTCCGAGAATCTGGAGAAATCTTTGTGTTGAAGGGACAAGGTCGAAAAACCATATTGATCTTCGAGCCCTTAGGCAGCACTGCATCATAAACAGACGTGATTCTGTAATGGAAATCACTAAATGGGCTCAGGAATATTTCCAGAAAACATTGTCAATGAACACAATTCGCCGTGCCATCCACAGATGCCACTTAAAAATCAATCAAAGAAGAAGTCGTATTTGAACATGACCCAGAAGCCCCGACGTCTTCTCTGGGCCAAAGCTAATTTAAAATTGACTTGGAAAACTGTCCTGTGGTCAGACTAATCTAAATTCGAAATTCTTCTCGGAAACCAGTGACACCATGCCATCTGGATTAAAGAGGAGAAGGACCACCCAGCATGTTATTAATGTTAAGTTCAAAAGCTAGCGTCTCTGATGGTATGGGGGTGCATTTGTACATATGGCATGGGAGGCTTGCATATCTGGAAAGGCACCATCAATGCTGAAAGGTGTATCCAGGTTCTAGCATAACTTATGCTCCCATCCAGATGATGTCTCTTTCAGCTAAGACCTTGAATTCTCTAACATGACAATGCCAAACCACACATTGCATCAATTACAACGTCATGGCTTCGTCCGGGTACTGAACTAAGATATATGCATGTTTGGCAGACATCTCATCTTGGATGACCGCCCACCAACTGGTTTCTCCTGTTTCATATCAGAAGGATACGTCCATTCTTTTCCACACAGGCTACTCACTGGCATGTTTTATTAGATTATTAATGTATATTGCATTACAATTACTGATACACCGTAAAACGTAATTTACAT
>JAODKM010000020.1:10992214-11008921 GCA_026780845.1 Petrocephalus sullivani
AAAGGAACACACTAGGATTAAACAGAACACTAAAACAAAACCGGAGAACAGGAAACCAACTCATAAAATACAAAACAGATAAGACTTGAACCCATGCTGCTGGGCATTATAAGACACATGCTCAGCCTACTGAGCTAAGCAGCAGGCTAGGAATTATAGGGACCAGACCAGGGGTAAGCAACACAGGGGCGGGTCAGGATGACCAGCAACACCAGTTGGCCAAAGGGGAAAGGACCGGCACCGACCCTGACAACTACATACAACTAAACATCATACCCACAGTTAAATCTCCATTCCCCCCTCTTGCCCTGGCAGTACATGGTTGACTCCAACTCCAATTAAGAGTCTTCCACCCCCCCAACCACACCCCCTACACTGACTAGGAGAAGACCATCCCACACAGCCAAAGTTACTACCAACTCAAGGCTTAAGCAAACCTTCACACAAACTGTCCAAAATCAACACATACACTACGTATACAAAACTATACATTATTACTCTAAAGCAAGTTACTTACAGAAAGACAACTAAGGAGGTGGGACCAAGTTTACAATATCACTGTGTGGCTTTAGCCATCACAGTCAGTTTGTTTTGGTTACCATGTTGTTGTGATATTAAGTTTTGTGGGTTCTTTTGACCTCTTTTGGGCCCTATTACTAAGGTCTTATGTTTTGTCAATTGTTTTGCATTTTTGGGGGTCAATAAAACCCTATTTTTCGTGAGTAAAACTCCTGTGTTTGTGTTGCCTGACTGTTTGGTCCTTCACACGCAGACCAACTGGCAGAAGTGTTCTCCAATATCTTCAACCTCACCCTGAGACAGTCTGTGGTTTCCACCTCCCTCAAAGCAACCACAAGCATCCCTTATCTACATCAGCTTATCATCAGCTTAACTACATGTATACTGGGTAAACTGGAAAACTTCACAGTCAGAAAGTTTACAGTTTGACTGTAGATAGAGCCGGCCCAAGGCATAAGCGAACTAAGCGGATGCGTGGGACCCCCACGCCATCAGGGGGCCCCCATGAGTGCTTAAAATGTCAAGATATCTTGATTTGGGGGGGAATCAAATTCTGCTTAGGGCCCCATAAAGGCTTGGGCTGCCCATGACTGTAGATTTCACAGTAAAACCATGAAAAGCATGCCAAATCACTGTAAAAATTCATGGTCAAACTGTGAAATAATTCATGGTCAAACTGTGAAATAATTCATGGTCAAAACAAGTTTTACCATGAACGTTCAGAGTAATTTTTTTCCTGGGGTCAGATATGTTCCTGTATTATTTCCCTGTCATTTGAAATTTAGTATGGGAAAACGGCAAGGGCTAATGTGATGATTCTGCACAACAAACCTTTTAAAAGTACAGCTAGGTGGGTCGCCTGATATAATATAAATGGTTGGCAGAATTTCTTTTCTTAATATTAGATTTGTAACACTGAGTAGGAACCACGTAACCCGGTATTGTTTCCTAGCGGGCTGAAGAATGAGAACACAGGAATTAAAACAGCCCGGAAAGGGAATGCACTGCTAGCATTTATTTATGATTTTGGGTATATCGATCTAGTTAACAGAGATAAACTTCTGTTGGTCACTTAGCCATCCAAATAGGTAGCCATTCGAGTGATCCTTCTAGTCACCGCAACAGCTACCACTGCTGTTTAGAGAGCATTTAAACAGACTAGTTGTCTAATTATTCTTGAAGATGTCATCTAAACCGACATGTCTGATAGTGGCGAGTGGAGCTCTACATGGTTCGTTTTATACCAAAAAGCAGATCACGAAATATCCGGAGTAAATTCATAAGTAATGGTTACGATTTGAGTAAATGTAGAGATTTCGATAACACCAGTTCGTTGTTCAAATGTGTGTGATGTGGTCGTGATAAGGGCTGTTATGAATAACTATATATTTAATCGGCTGTATTCTTTTAGCTGTATTTTTGAACAATGTGATGTAATTTTGAGCAATTTGTGAATATTGTAATTAGGGTTGCCACACGTTCCTTATAATGCGGAATCGTCCCGTATTCGACGATAAATGTGTGCGTCCTGTTTTTAATCAATACGAGACGCGGTTTGTCCCGTATTTCCGAGTTGTAATGAAGGTGGCATCATCCTGTCCACATTTAGTATGAAAACGCAGATGGATTGAATAGATTCATTTGTCTTATAGTTAAGTTATGGATGACTTAACAATGTATATCCTGACGATTAACTTAATTTTGTTAACTGTTGTGCACCTTAAGTTTTGATATAAAGCGACTGATTTCATGTGTCAAAGCTAATTTCATTACCAATTGGAGTTTATAACAGAAATGTTTTTATTCAGTTTATTTTTATGTCCATTGATAGTAAAGTACTTCAAATATTAAGTATGAGTTGTAATACTTTCTTGAGACCATGATTTACCACCATTAGTGCGTCACTTGGCACATTGTGGCGAGGCCCCACTATGGTAGGCGTCCTTTATTTTTCAGCATGAAATGTGGCAACCCTAATTGTAATAGGTATTTAGCCTACTGGCACATCGTCTTGAAAATGGAGTGTGTTACTATACATGTTTCCGTCTGAGAACAGGAGTGACTGCACAGTCGTTTCTCCAGTCTTTCAGTCTGTGCAGCCCTGTCTTTAATTTACAGACAGCGACACCTGGGGTGAGTGAAACGAAAACTGTGTAAGTAACGGTGTAAGTAACTATATAAACTGGTGTGGGAAACAATTTTGATGGGTGATTGACAATTCATGATTGACGTCTGTTTCATTGTAGCAGTGCATTATAATTTTAATCTTCTTTTTATTGTAATGTAACTGATATATTGATCTATATAACTTAAATATTGTTAAATTGAGATGCCGATAATGTCAATAATTTGCCCGTGGTACGTTTGGTATTTCAAAAAAGTACCATAAATATGGTATATCAAGGTGTTGGTTTTTCACTTGAGTAAAACCTGGTATCAGTGCTGAATGACAACACAATGCAACAACAGGGCTTCATGGTATATTAGAGGGCTGCCCTATCAATGCCAACACTGCATGTTTTACACAGACTATTCTTACATCTCTAGTCAGTTAGAACGAGATGAGGCATTTTTGTACCTTCATGTTGTATGGACATTATAGTGAAGGGGGTTTACGTTTCGGTAAAACATTTGCTTTGTCTTAGGAAGAAAAACTTAGCAAGCTTTGTGTTTTAACGATTATCCCTTTCCAAAACTATGTAGTATATGTTTAAAAAATCAGATTAATATGTACTTCCCCTGCCTTTCCATGAGTGAATGTGTTCTCTAAGACACTCATAATTATTTTCTTCTATAAAACCCCCAATATTTATTATAACAAAATCACATTGGAAATTCTTCATTACCATGCTGTCCTAGTATATTATACAAAATTCTTTCCGAAGAACCAAAAAAACCCCAGCAATCAATGAAAAAACTAACGCACTGAAAGTACAAAACCTGGTGTGGTGGGAAGGCGGCCATAATGAGCTATGGATTATGCTAACCCCTCATGATCCAGTTAAACTCAACAACAAGCAGTTAACATGACCATATTCAGAATCAATACATAAAATGTCATTTGACGTCCTAAAAAAATATTCCTAATGTATTCTTTCAAGGGTGGTATTGTGGTGAAGGATGCTAGCCATTTAGACATATTAATGTTGACAAACCTAGTTTAATGTTCAGCCATTCACCAAGTACCATTGCAGTATAGGACTGCAGTAGGCCTGGAGCTTAATCCAGAAAGTGCAGGGCTCAAGGCAAGGGACACCTTGGATGGAATCCCACCAACAACAAGCACACATAGAGAGCAGGTGTGACATTTGAACCCTGAACCCTAGAAGTGCCAGGCGCTTGAAGGAAATTTAGGCATGTAGTAATAGATCAAAACATAAGGATTGCAAATGTAGAGAGTGCGTCTCTGGATGCAGTGCAATAGTCAATACCTTGAAAAAGCTGTACAAGTCAAATGATTGTAAGTGCATCCATAATAATTCTGTCTTGAGCAAGGCCCTTAACCCCCAGCTCCCTGGACGCACCTCGAGGTAGCTGCCCTTCACGGCCAAGCTTGCTCTCACAGAAAGCAAGGTTAGGGGAAGTGAGAAGCAGACAATTTCCTTATGGGGATCTTAAAATAAAAAAAAAATATCACAAATATCACTGTTATAAATATAGAAAATATAAATTAAAAAGATAATACATGATTAAATAAATACAGTATATATGTGAAATATATAAACTGTATACTATAACTTTTATACACACTTTTGAACTTTGAACTTTAATGACATCCCATTATTAATACATAGGCTTTAATGAGGAGTTGACCCATCCTTTGCATCTATAACAGCTTCAACTGTTCTGGGAAGGCTTAGGAGTGTTTATGGGAATTTTTGACCATCCTTCCAGGACAGCATTTGTGAGGTCAGGCACTAATGTTGGACGAGAAGGCCTGGCTCGCAGTCTCTGCTCTAATTTATCCCAAAGATGTTCTGTCAGGTTGAGGTCAGGGTTCTGTGCATTAAGAGTTCCTTTCACTGGCCAAGCCCAACCCCTGAAAACCAACCCCACACCATAATTCCCCCTCTACCAAACTTTACACTTGGCGCATTGTAGTCAGGCAAGTACCGTTCTCCTGGCAATTGCAAAACCCAGACTCGTCCATCGGATTTCCAGACAGAGAAGCATGATTCGTCAGTCCAGAAGACACTTCTCCACTGCTCTAGAGTCCAGAGTAGGTGTACTTTACACCACTGCATCCAATGCTCTGCATTACACTTAGTCATGTAAGGCTTGGATGCAATTGCTTGGCCATGGAAACTCATTCAATGAAGCTCTCGTTGCACTGATCTGTTTGCACTGTTCTGTTTGCATGCGATGTTTGGAGGTCTGTATTCTGCAGAAAGTTGCCGACAGCATACTCTGTGATTTTATGTTGCCTACCACTTCGTGGCTGAGTTGCTGTTGTTCCCAATTGCTTCCCCTTTGTTATAATACCACCAATAGTTGACCATGGAATAGCGAGGAAATTTCACAAATTGGCACAGGTGGCATCCTATCATGGTACCATGCTTAAATTCACTGACCTCCCAAGAGTAACCCATTCTTTCACAAGAAGCAGCCTGCATGCCTAGGTTCTGTGGCCATGGAAGTGATTGGAGCACCTGAATTCAATGATTTGGAGGGGTGTCCCAATACTTTTGGCAAGATAATGAATATAATTGTAATATAACCTATATATAAAACATTTAATATAAAAAGTAGATGTATATGAAATATATTTTACATATGAAATCATTGAAAATATAATTATATACAGAGTTTAAATAAAATGTGTACTAAACCAATGGTGCGAGTCGAGGTAAATAAGGATGTTTTGAGAGATATTGACCGCTGTGAGTAAAAAAGGGCTCCCCCTCCTTACAAAAGCTAATTTAACCACTGATTATATATGTATAACTATGCACTCTAAAATACTTGAACTCTATAAAATATAGTATATAAAATTTTACATTAAAAATACATTTTAAATGTAGAAGTAAAATTACTAAACATGGTAGTCTCATGCCTAGATGCCCAATTCACTCTTCCATCTCTGTGATTCATTGTAGAGCTGTATGGCTTCAGTCTTCCTCAGTCTGCCTGTTAAGCAGGACAGTGACTACAGTCTTCCACTAAACACACTACTCTGCCTGGAGATTGTGTTATACAAGGGGTGACTGTCATTGTCTATGATCAGAAGGTCAGAAGTTTGTTGAGGGTCCTCCTTTCTGCCACTGATGTAATAGTCTCTCTTCCTGATACTGCGTCCCCAACAGACCACAGCATAGCAGGCGATGACTGACTGGTAGAACATCAGCAGAAGTTTCCTGCAGATGTTGAAAGACCCCAGACTCCTCAGGAAATAGAGCTGGCTCTGGCCCTTCTTGTAGAGTGCCTTGGTATTTGCTGACCAGTCCAGTTTTTAATACCACATAGCAATACGATATGTTCAATATCCAGAAGTAATACTGCAATATTTATAAAACAAAAATATGAAATTGCCTTAAATAAATTATAGCCAAACTGAACTTATCTACCAAAAGAGTGTGCGGAAAAAAGTCGATGTTGCAGCCAATTGTCTCAGCAGACACAAAGCAGTGCTGACAAATGCGCTTTGATTATTACGAATGCACACATTGCAATGATAATGCTGAAACAATATATCATGCAACCCTAAATATTAGCTTTTAATTTTATGTTACAGGGTAAATCTATTGACTTTGTTGGGGTGGATGAAAGCTCATCCAGATGGATACAGGAATTCAGTGCAAAGCCATATGCCAACCCAGCAAAACTGGAGTCTATAGATGGTAAACATTGTATTTATTTAACCAACACTCGTCTATAGTGTCTTATGACATGACACTCAAGCTTCAGGGACTTGAAATATTGCTAATAGACATTGCTTACTTGTTTATGTAGTGTGTTATATTACATACAGAGATCTGAAGAAAGTGGTATCCTTACTAAACATACATAAACATTGGATATGTTGTGTGGTTTGTTTGGCAGGAGCACGTTACCAAGCCTTGCTGATCCCTGACTGCCCTGGTTCCCTCAGTGACCTGGCACACAGTGGATCACTGGCTCGCATTCTTACTCATTTCACTTCTCAGCAAAGTGAGTACCATCATCTAGGATTCCTGTACCCAGACAATATGCACTTCAAAATCATTAACCATATATAAGAGTTATGCTTTGGCTCCTAAATTCACTGAATGCGTAATGCTTTGCAGTGCTCAGAAGAATGTTTTGATTGTTGTGTTGTGTTGTGTTATGCTGTGCTGCGCTGCACATGTGCCTTACAGTGTCTTACCTCATGCCTCAGAGCCAGTGTGTGCAGTGGGCCATGGGGTGTCTGCACTGTGCTGTGCCACTGAGGGGCAGTGCTGGATCTTCAGTGGTTACAGCCTGACGGGGGTGCGTGATATTGGACTTCTGATTCATGTGCTGGCCTCAGTTCAGACCTTCTTTAAGAATATATACCTTGAAAGTTTTCTCTTTGCACTGTCAAAGTTAGGAATTTATCCAGTTAATCCAAATGAATTCCCCTTTCCTGTCTCAAATAACACTTATTTTTAAATAAGCGTAAGTGCAGTTAATAGTTTGTTGCTGGTACATGTTATGTTCTGTCTCCTTCAGCCATCTGTGTTTGAGTTGGTGCGGCAGACTGATTTTGCCAAGCTGCCTCTTATAGTGGAAGACTTTGTGAAGGACAGTGGTGGCTCTTACACTGGTGAGTTCTTGTGACTGTCAGTTGAGCTATTCCAAGACTAAACGTAGTAAGTGGTGGTTTTGAAGCATCTTTATGGTGCCACAAATATGAACAAAAAAAGAAATGCATTGCTAACTTTTGTGACAACAAATTTGACTAAACGTATATGTCCCATTCCACAGCCAGCATAGAAGATGCAATCCATGTGGTTCTGGATAGACATCTGGTCACGGGTCAGAACCAACAGTCGACTTGGGCCGCAGTAAACAACCTCATTATGCTTTTTAATGGCAGGTAAGTGACTATAAACAATATGAACTGAACTGCATTCATGGATTTTCACCCAGCAGTGGACTGCGATGCAACCTCTTTCTCTCCCAGTGTCACCAAAATACTTTTGGTTTTTCCCATCCATTCCATTGTCTTATTTTTATGGAATGTTTGGACATTCACTCCCACATCCTGAAATGAGTGTCAAAAAATCTTCTGTATATTCAATGCCAATTCAAAAAAGGTAATAAAAATTACTCTATTTTCAGCATCTGTGTTTAGATAAACACACAAACATTCGTGGTAATGTCACAAACTTTTTTTCTCCAACTAAGGACAAACTTGGGAAATGTATTTCTACTTCGTAATTATACTTTGGGGTTTGCAGCAGATGAAATTGGAGATAAACTAGCAACAATAGGACTAAAGTGTGAATTTATAAAGTTGTAGTCATGATTGTAATTTACACCTTGTCTTACATGAATTTGTTGCCTTTGTTTTAGATAGAAGATGACTGACATTGTTTTTTTAGTGTTATCTTTTAAATGCAAAATAACTTGCATTCTTTGACCATTCCTTAGTCATGTTATTCATGAAGTGGTTCTTCTCAGAAACTCAAAACCAAGGCTAATATACAAAACTAGATAAAAAAGTATTTAAATCTTTCTTTATTGCATATAACCTACAATATATATATATATATATATATATAATAAATAAACAAACTATTTGTATATATGTATATTTTTGTTCTGTTTTTTCTTTTCTTTTTTTGATATCTGTAACACTTAGATTTCATTAGACCTAGATTTCATTAAATGGTTTTGTTACTTACAGAAATAAATAAGACAATTTAGACAATGAAGTTGTATAATTTGATTTGTCTTCAAACTTTATTTTTAATTTATATTAGAGAGAAAATTGTTGTGCAACAGTAATTCATTTGTGAAAATGACCCATTACATAAATATACTTCCTTTAGTGTTAATTCAGCACATTACGTACATTAATTTAGAGATTGTGTAAATGTTTATAATTTTAAGTTTTAATTTTAGGTGCAAATAATCATGATTGATCACAGAAATCTATACAATTACTTTTTTTGACGAATTCACAGCCCTAATTAATATCCTTTGCTTTGGAATGAGATGTTGGACAAGCTGGGGTCCACATACTTTTGGCCATAAGGTGTATGTTTTAGAAATGTGTGTAAATTATATAAAATATGCCAGTCAACAGTATAATGGAAAAATAAATTGCTAACCAGACCTCACCATCATATTCTACTTATCAGAATTAGAACTTGTACTTTTTATTGCCAGTATGAATGAACATAATGGAATTGTTTGTGGTCTGGTACCAGATATGAATTACAATCTCATTGTACGGTCATGTACAATGACAGTAAAGATCTGGATCTTGAAAGCTTTGAGTTACACTGCTAAAATGTGCTCTCAGGTTGTTCTGCAGCAAACTAATGACAGTGTTGCCTCTTGGTTTGCTGTCTTTCAGGAAGTAACAGTGACTGCATGGACCATCACTTTTCTTCCACTCCGACTCGTATTGCCTGTTTATTTATTCATCCGTCACTGCTGCTGCCTGTTGTCAGCACTTCTGCTCTCATTTGCTGTGGATCTTCCAGAAATGGATCTGCACAATCGATGGATTTTCTCAGTTATAATGATCATTACTCTGTTGTACCCAGTATGGAAAATTGTCGTTCTTCATTCCTACACTTGGTCGATTTTAACTGTTTGTTTTTGTACTGTGGCAGGGAACCAGATAAACCAGAGTAACCTGCATGACAAAGGGAGATCATTTCGATCATTGCAAACTCCACATGTGCACACACACACACACATTTGTATTTCTATCTTGGTGAAGACTGTCCATTAATTTCATAGGAAAAACCTTAATCATAACGTGACAAGTTTAACCCCTACGCAACTCTAACCATAAGTAATCACACAAAGTACAAGACTTTTGGTAGTTTTACGTTTTTGATTGAATTCACAGATCTTAGTAATACTAGTCACATTTTCTCAGGATTTGCTATACTTAT
Source organism: Petrocephalus sullivani (assembly GCA_026780845.1). Lineage (NCBI taxonomy): Eukaryota > Metazoa > Chordata > Actinopteri > Osteoglossiformes > Mormyridae > Petrocephalus > Petrocephalus sullivani. Next base: position 11,001,808 of record JAODKM010000020.1, read on the forward strand.
GGGGTCTTTGGTCCTCACAAGTACAGCAAAATTCTGTACACAAAAACACACACCCACAATTACATAACCAACATTGCAATTTTTACTTTTTTGATCGTATGCACTGATTTTTATAAAATGAAATTTCAACTAGCCATGTTTTTTTGTGGATTTGCTGTACTTTTAAGGTCCTTTCGTCTTCACAAGTATAGCAAAACAAAGAACACACACAGCCAATGGGTGTGAACTGAACATAGAGCCCTGGAGCTTTGAGGCTGTAGAGCTACCCACTGTAGAGCTACCCACTGAATGCACTACCATGCCTATATTCTAAAGTGCAAAATTCTAGTATACGTACAAGACAGGATAAACAAAGACTATTTACTATTTAGAACTTTTCATTTTAATTATTAAACTTCCCAAATCAACTCAAGTCATAATATATGTCTATATTTATACTATTTCTACACTGTATGCAGCCTTAATGACCAATGTGGAATCGTCACAGATTTCTGCACAGACATAAAATGTAAAGCTGAAAATCCCTGTATGGTGTCATGTTCAGGATTGCTGGGGCACACTTCTGAAAGAGTGCAATAAAAGAACATCGTTTTACATTAGCTTATAAGAAAGAAAAAGTTACTGGTGTATATTTTTTTCATTTTTAAGCAATAACATTTATACAGATATTACAAACAGTTAATTCATGATAAGCCACGTTTTTAAACGCACAGCTGTGTAAGCAAAGAGTCACCCAATGCACAGTGGGGTGTGTTTTAAAGCACTGAGAGCATTATTTCACAACTACTACACATCTGGTTTACACCTTTGCATCTAATGACATTATTTTCATGTTTTCAAGCTGAAAAAAAAGTACAAATGTGTAGGTTAATGTGTAGTAACTGGGGTATTAGTGTTGAGTGATTCTTTGCCTCTGCAGCCATGTTTTTTTCCACTTAAACTATGACTAACAAACAAAAAAACTGTTAGAAGAATTTTCTGAAGAAAATTATTTCAATTAGCATTTAATAATAGTCCCTATAAGGATAGAATCTCTGGTCAGGCTACTCAATAGAAGCAGCAAGTCTGTTACCATAGAAACCATCAAGAGACAAAAGGAAACCTCTGCTGATAAGAATGACTGCTTATTTATTGGTAAAAAGTCACACAGGTATTTATATTAATTTTATAGTAATACTACTATTTACTAACTATTAAGAAGAAGACAGCCCAACAGCATGTACTTACTGGGCAGCTGTGACGAGGTCACCAAGTGATAAGGATGTGAATAGCTGCCAGAGCTATGAAGGTGACACTGATGGGGTCCCCAGCTGGAGCTGGAAGACAGACTGGACATTCAGTGGATACATGTACAAACTGGACGTTCTGTGCTTCATTGCCTCAGATCTGACCTGATTGGTGCACTAAGTAAGTATGTCGCTTGCTGCTTTAAGTGTCTGTGTTTGAGTAGTTAGCTTATTAGCTCTAATATAATAAAATGCATTTTAAGGTAATATTGTATTTGCAAATGGTGTGTGGATTGTAGTTTTAATTAAAATGCATATTGATACTGTGCATACTGTCATAGAGGGGGCAGGGGCTGGTCAATGTCACAGAGGGGGTGGGGGCTGGGTCTGGTCAGCATCATGCAGAGGGGAGAGGCTGGAGCATATCAGAGACAGCACAGGGACAGACTCGGGCTATGCAGGCTACTGCTGGGCACATAGACACACACACCCAGACACACAGTTGTACATGATGATGTGTAGCTTAAGTGCATGTCCTTGGGAAATGGGAAAACAAACTCTACACACGAAGAAGGAAGGCCAGATTCAACTCCCTGGCCTGGGCGGGGTGAGTATCGATTGAACCTGTTTGTGCTCAGGTTAACGTTAGTGTTGGAGTATTCCTTACCACGTGACTGCATGGTGGTCTTGGTGCTGGTCATGACCGGGGTCGCAGGGGTTACTGGTGGATTGGTACTGATCAGTGATACGGGGGCCGAGTAAACAATGTAGTCGCGGGTCACCAGGGTGTCCAGCACAACATCCTGCTTAATTTTATTGCAGGATGATGGGCAGGTCTGAGAGGCCAGGATGCTGAGGCACAGGTGTACCACACACCTTAAGTACATCTAGGGGAAAACAGAGAGTATGGGAGTGAGTGTTGGGGTAGGCCATCACAAGAGAGTAACACAAGGTGTATATTTATGTATACCTGAAACATACAACGTAAAGAGGTAAAGCTATAAGTCACTATGAAATTTTTCCTGTTTTTTAGCCCTATGTGTACAGCTGGATGATTCAGGTAAATGTGACTTGGTTAAGTGTACTTCTTTGTTTCAGTTCTGTTTTGCTAAGATGATTACTTATGGCCAGGCACATAACCTTTTTCTTGTCTTTTTTTCCCTAATTTTTTTAAACAACAGATTGTCAGTGCTCTTGAGATCAAATGTAATCGTAATGGTACAATGTCAAACAAGATTTACTGGGAATTGGTAGCATTTTGTGAATTATAACAAAGAAAATCAAGAAAAAAACATACCACGGTTCCTTCTATTTTCAAGGAGGATAAGTCCATTTCGTATATTTTTATGCTGGGGTCACTGGATGCCACTTCTGTTATTTCACTGTTATTCATACAGCTGAGAGAAATACAGGCATTATACGTGTTTTTCCAGTAGTGTGGTTTATGAGGAATTTGGAATGATGGTGTATGTGCTTGTGAGAAAGACCCCAGGTGGAAAGTGAAAAAAAAGTGTTTGGTTTGGTCTGGTCTGGTTTGGGAGCCCAATATGCTATGCTTTCATTGGGTCTAAAATCTCTAGCAGCGTCCCTATTTCATTTTGGTAATCTTTACTTCGTAAGAAAGCCATATGTTTTGCCCACTTCCCCAAACACAATCCGTAAGACTTGACAAATATTTTCTGGATACTATTAATGTATATTTATGCATGCAAATTCCAGTAGTTAATAAATATCCACATAAAGTGAATGAGACAAGAGCATGATTGTAATGAGTATTGTACAAAATTGTACAATCGTGATGTGTAAATTGTGACAGTAAGTGGAAGCTGGAAATAAGCAGGTTTACTAACCCTTCCTTTATAATGGTTTGATTAACTTCAAATCCAGGTGTGCTCGACTGAACACATGACCCCACAATCAGGTCGGCACGGCCCGCAGTGGAGTTGGAGTAGACATACATGTCCAGGACAGAGGCCTTGGCTCTTCTCTGACGAGTGTTCACCTTTCTGTCCTTATTCAGGGGCCCTTCACCAGGTGTGTAGAACGCAAGCCAGAAATGAGGAATGCCAAATGTCTCCTGCTCTGTCGGTAGGCTTATGCGCTGGGGGTTATCTTTGACCAGACTCTCACCGAAGCGACAGGCCAGTGGGAGAACAAGTGAGGGATGGCGGCTGATGGTAGACAGAGGGTGCACAGTCCGTAATGTGTTTGTGTAAATCAGCTCTGAGCCTGATTGCTGTAGAGAAATGGAGATATACCATGCAAGCATGAGGAGAAGTTATGAGATGTTAGCTGCCAAGTATGAGTCAATTTCTCATAAGGAATCATGGGATATGAAGCAGAGGACACCCTGGACATGATACCACTCCATCACAGCACAGGTAGCTCGCACCATCACATACTGACAACAGCTTAAAGCCACGAGTTTACAAACAATGCAAACTTTGCATGCGCACAGATGGTGTGATTTTGAAACTCTAAATGTCTATGTCAAAAATACTCCAAATACTGCCAAAGTTGTGTTTTTTTTTTCTCCAATGCACTTTAAAAAATGAATTTTGACATCCATTGAGAAGTCAGCAACCTCAAGATGCACATTACTACAGCATAAACGATGTCTTTATCGTACAAAGAAGAAACAGTGATGCTACCACAACTTTGGTACCACATCCTGTCAAGGAGATCACTGCTATCACATGGGTGTCGTTATGGGAAATGGGACAGGATGGATGGTTGAGTTGAAGGTCCATGAATGAAAGGTGACGGAGAGAAGTCACTGGAAGTATAAGATGCATTTCCTTTTTCAAGCAAAGCAGCACTGCAATGGAGATGAAAAACATTTTCACCATCCATGACCAGCAAGTCCTCATTGTACAGCTTATTATACATATGTAATTAAAACAAGGCAATAGCTGCAATACAAATGTACAGGATGCAGCAGGTCAGAGAACTGGTGCTTTTGGTACCTGTGCCTTCGGGTAAAATATCCATAGGCTCTAACAGAGATGGAAACAATAATGTGATTAATACATGAGTGGAAATCAAATAAAGTCATGTCAAGCTAATAAAAATGCAATAGCGATTCTCTTACTTTGGTCAATCCACAAACATCTGGTGTCGGACTGTGAGCTGATCACAGGAAAAAAAGTGCATTTTTAATTTCTGTGTGAATATAAAATATGATATGGGAAAAATATACCCATATATATATATATATATATATATACACACACACACACACACACACACACTGTATATAGTGTCATACCTCACACTATTGGCAGTAAAACAGATGGGTAGCAGCGGCGAGAGCTGATTTTGGGTTCGGACCCAGATGAGGTTGATCGATGCTTCAGCACCTGCATTCTGACCACCTTCAAGTGGTGACACCCAAAGGCCAGGAGGACCAACAACAGCTATCTCTAACACACTGAAAAATTAAGGGAGATGAATGTATACATACAGATATTGTTAACAGCTACTATGAGTTACATTTATAGACATTTTTAACATAAACATATACAAAGCAATATAAGAAATAAACATGAGGAACAATGATTTCTGTTATTATAGTATGTCATTATAGTTATAAAATTCTTAAAATTGTTTACATTGCTGAAAGTATCAGTGTTATTTTCGGACACCTTTCAGATAGCTGTTACCAGTTTAAATGCAAGCACCATTCACAGAATGAATAGCGATGAAAAAGTCTTTCCTCACACATCAGTTTCCAACTGAGCAGTGACTGTTATGTTGACTTCCTGAAATGGCAACACTGTGAACTGAAATCCATCTGGCGGAGTGTGTTCTGTAAATACAGGCATGGTTTCGCAGGGTCCCAGCCCACCTATCACTGAAAGACAGAGGGGCACTTAGACTGTGGATTCTTATAAGGACACACTCATCTTTATAACTACACAAAACAAAGAAAAACTGTGAGTGAAAATATAACACATTCAGGTGACATTTCAAAAGTTTTCCATTTATTGAGATGCTGTTCTGCTGCGCACAAGTAAGACTTAAACCATACACCATACATTTGATAATAAAAACTTTGATCCACTGGATCCCATACAGAGGAATGTGATACCTGTGATGGACAGGTGCAGGGGAATGGTGCTTAGTGCCGTAGCATTGTCATGGACACCTTCAAGGCCAGTTTTGGGGAAATCTTCCACTATTATCTTCACTTCATACTGGCCCTGATCCCCCCCTCCACCATAAGTCAGCCGGCAGTCCTGCCAAAAGAATAGGAAGAAAGTGTGCTGCAATGGATGGGAAATGCAAAGCCTTGGGAGGAGAAGAGTATTACAGGGCAATATTAGACAGATCCTAACACCAGAGTGCAATGAATTTCACAGAGACCCCCCTCACCTGACTGAGCTGCAGGAATTCTGGTGCCGTTTCCTCCAAGCGACAGCGGACCTGATCACCGTCTATGTCTTTCACACTCAAGGGAATATGGCGAGCGCAGCCCAAACTGACCCTGTCACAGAGACATTCACCTAGTCTGTAAACATCTTTGCTACAAATAGGTATACTGGTGGATATTTAAAGAACATGCAAAACGTGTCTCTGTGTAGAGTGTACTGTATGCCTTGTGCCTGTGAGTAGGACCTGAAGGTGTCTGCATGCGGTTTTATTAGTGTCGTACCTGAGTGGGGGCAGCAGAGCCACAGTGGGTGCATGGTTTACAGTTTGGGTGTCAGGGTGAACAGACGGTCCTGACCATATCTCCAGGCTCTCATTAACTGTCCTGTGAAAAGATAAAATGGGGCAGTAATAACTGACTGGTTTTGTAACATAAGGTAGGCTAGGTTAGTCAGCCACATACCCTTTGTTAAAGGTAGATGTGTAGATGCTGGGCGTCACATTCTGCCACTGACAGAGACACCAGCCTGGAGCAGGGAACAGACCCTGGAGGGGAGGAATGTAATCCAGCCCGGCATCTGCCGTTTGCGGGAATGAAGGACAGGGCAGGGGAGCCAGTATGCTGTACTGGGCCATCACCTGTGTAGGAAGGGGTGCGTATCAGTCTATCGCAATGCATTCCTGATCCTTTGTTCACAGGAGCACCTTACTTTAGATTTTACAGGACAGAAAATGTTTTATTTTACTTGGTTGGTATTAAGACCTCAGAAAGTAACATGATACTGAAGTTCAGAACAAGGCCATTCACCTTTGTGCCATTCTTGTTTCCCAGAGGCATTGTGTTGACCACTGCACCCAGAGAGGTGGACTCACAAACTTTGCTCAACATGAGAGCCACCAAAGTGACTCGCACTGGCATATACATCTGGGCTGGTTAAGTCAGACAGAGGATCTTTGATTACAGGGCAGAAGAATTTATTGCTTATTGGAAAGAAAAACAGCAATGTGTTATTTCAATGAAAAGGAATAGACTCGTATAAACCCTATCAATTCCATAACGCAAATTTTGCCATTTCGTCTCTCTGTGTACTGGTATATGGTGAGATGACAAGACTTTACCTTTAACTTTGACTTTTATGCAACCAGTGCTGCTCAAGGTATTCTGCTGTAGAAGGAATGCAGTCTATCCTAATGCAGTCTCTTCCTAAAACAGGTCTAACACCTCATGTTTGTTTAAACAAATAAAAGCATGCGTCATGGAAGTAACGCTGTAAATGACTCACTTCACCTGCATCATGCTTAGCATCAGCCAGTCATTAATACTAATGATTTCCTCAATTTTTCATAATTGCTGTACTACTGTAACTGTAAACTGTAAAAAGGAATATAATATAGTCTTACTCCTTCTAGATTGCACAGAGACCCAGTGAAAAGAGAAATATACACTCACCTAAAGGATTATTAGGAACACCTGTTCAATTTCTCATTAATGCAATTGTCTAATCAACCAATCACAT
>JAODKM010000020.1:11014107-11036780 GCA_026780845.1 Petrocephalus sullivani
ACATGAAGCTTCAAACGTCATTGATTACGTCATCGGCAAAAGATGATACAAGCTCCGACACGGGGCTTCAGGAAAGATAGCCCTGCCTACTCGATACGCGCTTCGAAGCTTCGACGCATAACTTAACATCACTAGTTTATTCTGTGTTTCTGGTTTTTGTTGTGATCCCTCGTGGTCTGTTTTCTTTTGTAGTTTTCCCCAGTCTTTCTGTTCCCAATAAACCCCTTTTTTTGTTCTGGAGCCGCAAGTGGGTCGTCACCTTTTTCCCCCCTGACTCTTGCCTGCGCCATGCCCCGCCATCACCGGATCCATAACATGCGCATATTCAGACATCACGCCACTTGTGATCTGAAAGTTCCTGAATCGAAGTAAGGACTCTGGGGTTCACGTGAAGACGGGATGTATTTGTCTTCTCCACTTTAGTGCCCTTCTCTGGGTTAATGGAGAATAAACACCTGTGGAAATACATGAAATACAGATTGTATTAATAACAACAGCTTAATTAACAACAAAGTTACAACAATCACTTTTTCAAGCTATAAAGCCAAAAAATAAATGGTAAAATGGCCCCAACCCATAAATAACTGCAATTAAAAGCAGAGTTCAGTTTGTGTGGAGTTTGTGTGTTTTTTTAGCAGAACCAATGGGATTGACAATTTCAAAAGCATCTTGGTACAGTATCAACTTCAGACATCCTGAATTTTCGATGAAGAACTGGTTGGGCTTAAAATTTTGACCATCACTTATGTCACAAAAGTGTTTCACAAATCATTTCCTAATTTTATTTATTTAGGCTTTATGTATTTGAACATGTTTTTGAAAGTCTCAGCTCTTGAATATGTTGTTCTCATTGGTCCTTTGTGACAGAGAGATAACAGATCAGAATTCAATTCAATTCAGTTTATTTTTATATAGCACCCTTCACAATAGGGTTGTCCCAGGGCGCTTTACATGGGTGTAGAATACATTGATATACATTGATAAAATACATAGAATTAAAGAAGACAGAACAGAGAGAAAAGACAGAAAAATCCAATTGACAACAAAGGAGAGGAACCAAAAACTCCCAAGCAGGGAGAAAAAAAAACACTGGGGGTGCAGGTCAACTGGCTGCCCAACCCCCCTGGGCATGCTAACATTACAGTAAATAAAAGAGTGAGCATGCTTGCTCAGAGTGAGGACTTGTTGGGAGTAAGCCAGAGTCCAACAATAAATAGATCAGTGAATACATGAGTCCTCCATGCCGGCCCTTGAAGGTCGCCCCGATGATGTTCAAGGTCGTAGTCCATCTCCACAATGTCACCCCATTCTTGGGCCTGGACTAGGACTGAATTATTTGATTCCAAGAGCAGTAATTTCACAATGCCAACTTTGGATATTTTAACTCCAAATGTCCATCTATGCTTGGAAAATTTAACTGATAAACGTTACACAGACCGTACTTTGAGTATGTGGTTACTGTATTGGCAGCAGAGCAGGGCAGATCATGAAAGAGACACTGCATATCCAGTAATTGCTGCGCAAAGAGGAAACCCGGTAATATATAAAGAATAATACGAAATAAACTAGGCAATACCACAATTTATATAATTACCGCAAACTTTGGTGAACGTTTGGAGAACGTGCCATGAACCGTACAGTTTCTCAAAAACGAACATTCCGGAAACGTTAAGAAAACTTCCTTGAATTACGTTAGCGCAACGTTCACTTAAGTAATCTTGGGAACGTTTCTGCCCCGTTCAGTGAACATTAGGGGAACATTCGCCGAATCGAAAATTGTTTGCTGCGAAGTAATTAAAACTAATCATAAGTTTCATAATCAATATCTATGCCTCAAATGGTGAGATTTCATTCAGATTTGGTATTTTCCGCGGCAGTTAACTCCACGGCATGGCGTTTTACCGCTGCAAAACCCTAATCTGTTTTATAGTTTGGGTCGCCTTTCTAAAATCCTAGGCTTGCTTTTCTAGAACAACATTTTCCTTTAAGGACACTCAGTTAAGTCTAATCACTTCTTTTAGTTTCCATCCAGTTTGCTTGATTTTTATTTTGTTGTTTTGTGTGTTGTTTTATGTTATGTGTAACGTTTATCCTGTATTGAGTTGTAGTTGTAGAAATAAATGCATGCTTTTTCACCTTTTCATTCTCCGTCTCACTGAGTGCTCACAATAGGTCACTTCAACGGTGTGAAACCACTACTAAGCTTTCTAAGTCCCAATTTCACCCAGAAGTATAGCAAGACTCACTCTGTGGCCAAGAGCAGAGTTCTGTCTCAGGGTTGCTAGGTTACCCAGTGATGTAGCATTATAACCCAAGTTAACTAGCGATACTATAATAAAGGAATTCCATTCCTGGGGATAGGGAAGGCCAAATCCAAGGTGAACTTCTGCAGGTTTCTCTTGGCATTGCAAGCAATATTTGCTTCCATTTGGCAGATGGGCATCATCTCAACTGAGACTTTGTGAGATCCCCCTCGAATTTTTGCATTTCATAGCTAACCTGTACATTGATACTGTGAGTGCTATGCAAAGTGGAGGCAGAACCTTTGTGTTCTTTCCATCTTTGATTTTGCCGTCTGTCAGGGGTGTGTTCTTGCTTCTACTCTGTTTAATGCTTGCATGGACAGGGTGTTGGGCAGGGTCATGGGGTCCAGCGACTGTGGGGCATCTGTTAGTGAGGAAAGATTCACTGATCTTGACTTTGCCAATGATGCTGTGATCTTTGCTGAGTTATTAGACACTCTGATTGGGGCTCTTGAGAGACTGAGCAAGTGTCCCGGATAAAAGCCAGGATCCAGGCCTTTAATGACCTCTTGGGCACAGCCATCAGTAGTGTGTCTGTCTGTGGAGAAAATGTTGACCGAGTCAAAAGGTTCACTTACCTCGACGGCAACATCTATGTCTCTAGTGACTCTTCCCATGAAATCAGTTGATGGATTGTGAAAACATGGGGGGTCATGAAATCGCTGGAAAGGGGTATATAGCGCTCCTGATATCTTTGCAAGAGGACAAAGTTCCAAGTATTTAGAGTTCTGGTGCTCCCTGTTTTGATGTATGGCTGCAAGACATGGATGCTATCCTTGAGATGAAGACTCTCTTCGAAGAATCCTTTGGTACTGCTGGTTTTACTTTGTGTCACATGAGTTGTTACTCAGGGATTCCAGAATGAGGCACATTACTTGCATTGTGAGGGAGCATTATTTTCAACACTATGGTCATGTGGTACGATTCCCTGACGGTGAACCGGCTTGCAGGATTCTAATTACTGAGAACCCAAGCAGCTGGACCAGACCAGGGGGGTGCCCACTTAACACCTGGCTGCAGCAGAGAGATGGCCAGTTCTGAAGGTTGGGACCAGGCCAAGTGTCGACCTGGGGGGTAGCCAACCAGGATCCCGAAGTGTTTTGTTGTGTAGTAGGTATGGCAACACGCTGTACCAGTGCATGCTCCCCAACCTGACCTGACCTGTACAGAGCGTGGTGGTGTATATGTTTGACCCCTACTGAATATTAAAGGAAAACCACTTCACCCACACACACTTACTGTATGTTCCTAATATTTACTTATCTTGTCTCATAATACAAAGGAAGATGCTATGGGTGACTGTTGGCTTGGATTTCCAGGGTAGGACACTCAAATCTGGCCCTATCTATGTGTGTGGAGTGTGCATGATCACTTTCTATCTGTGTGGATTTCTTTTGGGCACTTTGGAATTCTCACTGTTCTTCTGTATGTGTGTGAGCATCTCGCCATACTATGCGTGTTCTAGGATCAGCAAAGTTTCGCCACAACTTGGGCAGGACAAAGATTCACAAGGCAGATTGGATGGCACAGGACACACTTCTGTCCCCATCCATCTATCCAGGGAGCATCCTCAATGTGGCAGAGAAATTACATGATCAATTACATTAATTTATTTCCAGTTTTGGAGCGGATGCTAGCCCGAGTTGCTGCTGCTGCTCCCTGGAAATAAATGCATTGCATTCAAACTACAGATTTACTTTATTTTAATCAAGTTCTGACTTTTTAATATTGTGGATACTCTAATGCTGGCAAACGCTGTGACTTGATCTGGAGATTACAGCGTTGGCTGAAGGTGCTGCTGCTGTCCGCCGTGGATACGCAGACGCTGCTGAACGCTGGCTCGACTTACTGGCGTTTGTAGTGGATAACCTGGCTTGCCCATGTTTTGCTTACGATGTAGACTGGCAGGATGTACACCTGGTCCGTGATCTTCTGGTCATTCCTGCTGCCTGTGCACCAGCCTACAACTAGGTTTCTCTAAAACTCAGCTGCAGAGCTTCTCCGACTGTGCTTCCACCTGTCGGAGCCTTCACTGGCTATACTACATCACCACCTGGACATCATTTTCCAGTCTTGCCAGGGATATATTCACCGTGGGTCTTGCCCGAATATTCATCAAGAAACCTCGACTACAATAAGATCCTTCTGGTCTGCTTCACGTCGCCCTATATGTAACACTGGTAGGGTTATCAACCACAGCATGCTAGCCAGCCCAGCCCAGTTGGTTACCACTGCTGTTGAAAGCAGCTCTACCATTGTCAACTTTGGTCTACTGAACATCCGCTCACTTACAAGCAAGGGGTCTTATTCAGGACCTCCTCACAGACCGTAAGTTTGACTTTCTCTATTTAACTGAGACCTGGCAACAACCCAATGATTTTTCCCACTCCTCCGGGTTTTCTTTATACCTGTCAACCTCGCAGCTTCGGTAGGGGAGGAGGTCTTGTGATAATTAATTGTGAGAAGTGGAAAATCTCACCAGTGTCTGCATTGCAATTCTTTTGAATCTACTGTGTGTCAACTGTATGAACTTATTCCAACTATTATTGCAACTGTCTATAGCCCTCAAAAAACGAATACAGATTTTTTAAATGATTTTGCTGCCTTGTTAACACACCTCTCCACTCTTTCACCAAACACACCAAGTCTTTTACACCCCAGTTTTTCTCTGTTACCTCAGGGGTGCCCCCATATCTGCATGATCTCCTTCAAATTGCTACCCCCTCCCGCACCCTCATATCAACTTCTTTTATTTACTTGGCTGTTCCCTCTGCTCCACTGCTCTGGAACTCACTTCCACCTGAGATCAGAAACATCAACTCACTTTCACTCTTTAAATCTGCACTCAATCTTTTCAAATGAACATTTTCTCTCTAATTTTCTACTTATATACTAATTAATATTATTATTACAATTATTTTTATGAAACTCGTTTTATTCTATGTTCTCTGTATTTTATGGCTCTATGCAGTCTTGTACAGTGTCCTTGGGTGCTAGAAAGGCGCATTTAAATAAAATGTATTATTATTATTATTATTAGATTCATGCTACAACATTCTTGTTTGCTTTTTTTTTTTTACTATTCACATTGACTTTAAAAACAAATTTTCCACCCAGAGATCCAAATTCATTCATTTAATTTTTTATTGATGATTCTTTTAAAAAGTATGCTGACATTTTGAATGTCTACTCACATTTGTACAGAAAAAGTGACTTGAAGTAGGCCAACTACAGCAAAAAAAGAAGAGAACCTGTGGAGAGGCAGGCACAATCAAAACTAGGTCAAAAGGAGAAGTACACCATGGTGATTCTAAAGGTGTCTGATCCGCATTAACCAGTCAGATTAGTTCATGGTCATGGCACCTTCATCTAGTGAGAAAACAGACATTCAAAGACTTCATACTAGCCTTTAGATGTGGAATCCCTGATTTATAGACAAAGACAATTAAAAAATCTGGAATCTTCATATTCTTCAGCATTTAAGTGCTTTGATGCTATTTACAGCATTGTTTGTACAAACTGAAGTCCTAATTTAGCAAGGAAGTTATTTGTACTTCATCCTTCACCAGCTTTATGAAGATTGTCAGAGAATTAGACTTGCAAATGTCAATGGACTCTTACTTTGTTTCCAACCACAAAAAAACCATATCAGAATTGTTGTTTTTAGAAAAATCAAGCAAAAAACTACTGTTGTTAGATACAAAGATCAATCATATTAACAAAATTAGGGTCTTGTTACACTTTATGAAGCCACTTTCGTGAATGGTATCTTCTTGGAAAAAAAAAAGTTTTTTAGCCTCTGGGCTCACTTGTTCAGGTAGGCATCCAGCCATAATTCACCAGACATCTTCAGGGAGCTGAAAGACCAGAAATGAAAGTTTTTATGGCACATGTGTGTCTGACAGTACAGAACAGCAGGATGCTTAGCACACATGTGGCTCCCTAGTGCCACCTACCTCACGACATCAGCGAAACCCCGCCACAGAGACTTGACCTGATATGGAACGGCGTGTTTCTTGCACACATCACGCACCATTGGAGCAGCACGCCAATAGTTATGCCGAGGCATGGTGGGAAACAGACTGAAGAAGAAAACATGAGCATGAGCATGAGTTTGTCGCACTAGGAATATATCTGGATATAATTACACCAATTCATGTGTTGTGCTGGTGTGAGACTTACTGATGTTCAATCTGGAAGTTAAGGTGCCCGCTAAACCAGTCGTTGAAGGCTGACTGTTCGATGTTACAGGTGGAGACGAGCTGAAAAGGGGAAAATGACAGGAAAATGAGGGAAGTTTCACTGGTTTGATGTCCAAAACTTTATCCGAACCCAGACTATCACAACAAGTTTGCTCTTTTAGTTTTTACCCCAAATATATTTTTATGATTCAATGAGTGACATTCAAGATTAATTTTTGGCTCTGAAGTAACTTCCCAAGATGATTTGTCAAAACACACCAATAAGGACAGAAGAATGCTTTCTGTCACAATACAAACATAAATTAAATTAAAAATAGACTAGTGAATTGTCACTTGGACATCAATGGAGACCATGAGGACATGTGAACTACCAGGACGTGAACCATACTTGCATGGTCAGCCAGTCCTGGTCCTTCTCGTAATCAATGTCCATAGGAAGGTGGTTCATTTGTGTGACCCACACAAACCAGTGACTCTCCAGAAACCTGCACCAGATGAGAATGCACTTTGTATTGCAGCAGATTGTTTATGCATTTGCCAAAATTTCGATCAGAATAAAAACCAGGGGCCTCATTTATCAAACTCTGCGTAATTTCATTATGAAAAAAATGTGAACATGTGAAAAATATGAAAAAATCTGGATTAATAAAACCCGGCATATGCAGATTTCCTCCTGGAACTTCCTGGAATCTTGTAAATGTGCACACACGCAAAAGGCTCCGGCTAAAAATCTTGCTTAGCTCCCACCCACAATAACCACAGTATGCAAATCGAGCCATTCTGGTGATGGCAACAATAAATAAAACCAAGGAGAGCAATTTTGAATAGCGCGTGACAGAATGCATGAAAAAAATTTTACATTTGGGGGCTAAACAAGAAACGTAAATTTTCTAATGATTTACTTATTGCATATATTGTATATTGTGTATATTGTACAGCGGCTTCTAGCACATTCGGATTAGATGCCAAACTGCATTTCATTGTGAGAGTACTTATACTCTGTAAAATGATAAAAAAAAAAAAGTTAGATCTTAAAAAATGTGTTTTTTGGTGAATGGCAACACATAGTGGCTGCAGTAAATTCCATCAGCTCTATAAAACGCCTGCCAAAAAGTGGTTGGATCTGAAGAGAAAGAAATTACTTGCTGCACCCATGGCCAGTGTGACTGTAAGTGTCAGACTCAAACCTTCTAGTATGGCATCTATAATAGGGGATGCCCTCTTAGATTACATTAGGAAAACTGGACATTACTTAAAATGTTTTATGTTTGTCTGTTCACCCACAGCACAGAGAAACATACAGACATTACACGGTGTAAAAAAGCAAAAATAATCTTGGTGTTCCATAAAAACTCATTCCTTTCAACTCAGTTCATGGAAAGGGGTAAGATGATGTAGTGTTTTAAATAAATTAAATTATAAATGGCAAATATGTAGTCTGTGGCCTACACAAATAAATGCAATCGCAGATGAATTAGATAAATTTAATGAATAAAATAAAATACATACCAGTTCACATTTTTTAGATTTATTGTTTTTCAAGATGCAGGTTGACATGCACACGCGGACATTTCTCTGGATTACTTGCAGTTCCCTGCATAACAAAGGGTGACGCCTTTTCCCAATTTCTCCAAAATGTTACATACACCTCCTCCTGAGTTTCCGTAAATATACACATATTTCCCCTGGAAGTTTTGTTTGATAAATCGGGGATTTTGCATAAAAAGCTATGTCCATACTTTTTTGGTACGCAATTTTGACAAATGAGGCCCCAGACAACTCAAAGATGCATGCTGGGCACATTCCCATGTTATATATGAGTTTGTAGTTCAGATTTTTAAAAATCAGTTACATAATTGTGTCAGTTAAATGTGTCAGTAAAAACGTTAAAGTCACAAGCGTAAGAGTGCAAAACAAAATATTACCTTACAAAAGTGACAAGTGCTATGGAGCCAAGGAATCCATAATAGGGAACATAGCAGTAAAAGTATCGCAAGTAGTAGGTTATGGCCCATGCAAGGTCCTACAGAAGTGGGAGAAGGTGTCAGAGATGTCAAGGACATCACTGGCCACATCATTTCCAACTCTGGCAGGTCTTAATGTGCCAACAACAGCAAATGCATTGTTACTACCCTTATGTAATACCAGGCGTATCAACTTACCACCCAGTCACGGCGAGATAGCATGGTGTACATGATCTGAATGTTGAAATACACAGGGATGAGCAAAGGCGGTCCAACTAAAAGCAAGGGAAGGATTATTCTCGTTATTATAATTATTCCCTGTTACACTCGTTATGAATCAGTCTTCATTTTTAATTTGTGCACAAAACTGGATCCCAGTTTAGTCAAATTAAGAAAAAAAGACTGACTCACTGAAGAAAAAGTATTGGTGCTGATGATTGTAAGGCAGATATTTCAGCTTCTTTATCCCATACTGAAAAAGACAAACCAAAGTCAGTCACCAAAACAAGCAAATGTCCTCTGACAGCAACAGCAATCAGATTACAGTGCCACTCCAGTGTGTAATGCAGTGTGTAAAGCTCTGGGAAAGTACAGGCCCAGATCATTTTCCTGTCAGGTAATCCAGTAAAACTGGTGTGCATGGGAACACATACTTTATGGAAGAGTGGTGCCATGCAGCCATGCAGTGGAAACAGGAGCTGCCCATCATTTTTAGGTATTGTTGTTTTCATTTCTTATGTTACTGGGCATTTGTTTTGTAATTCGCCCCTGGCAAAAGGATTCGGTACCTGGGTTCTCTTACACCCATGATCGTATTACCCTGTAATACTATACTACCCCTGCAAGCCGAAATGTAAAGTAGCATGCCATCAGTATAACAGTGAAGCAGGACCTCGACTGGCTGCGTCTTCCCCAGCACTAGTGTGTGCAACATGTTTACGTCTGGATCCTTGCTGAAAATGTTGGGCTTGGCGTGATGCTGGAAGTGCCGATGGTTCCACCAGTTGGCAGATGCACCCTAAGGTGGATAGACAGATAGACCCAGTGAGAGTTTGCATTTGGACTAAACCAAACATCTTGTTATTAAGCTCAGGTTGACAGCAGAGATCAGAAAGACAGACAGGAACCCTCTACAATCTTTTTCCACACCTTTAGATGTCCAATGACAAACTTGTGAAGTAGGTGATTCCAACGTGATTTCTTGAAGACAGACAGGTGGCCGAAGTCGTGCTGAAGCCACCCAGCTTGGGACTAGAAGCAAAAATAACATGACAACAAGTGACTTTCACTAGAGCATAACCTGACGGAACTACAGCAAAAAGCCTTTTATCTAGTTTGTACACCTTTTGTTATTATTTATATACTTATCCCAAACTGCGTCACTTATTTATTGCTTATTTATTGTCCACTTGTTTTTATGTTGCATTGTCTTATCCTGTTTTTTATTGCACTGCTGTTTGCCCAGTATTGCACTGTTCCCTCCCCTGCAACTGTAGCATAAGAGTTAGGTTTGGGTGATATTCAGTTTTCAAACTCTGCAAAATGTTTTAAAATAAAATCATAATATATGATATTATCGTTTACATTACTGAGGCGCTGGGCAGACCAATGGGAGCACCGAATATTGAGGTGAATTGCTGACCGGGGAGAACAAAGCTCTTTTACTGAGTCCTTAACAGGAATTAACCAATTAAGACAGAGGAAAGACAAGGAAATCAGACATCGGACTGTCAGGTACACACACAGTGAGGGATTCATACAAAGCTAGTGACACAAAGGATCAGACAGGGTTCACTTATGACACGGGTAACATATGCTCCACTATCGGGAATTTTAAATATACCTATTTACAATAAAACAACAGACCATGGGGCAATGTACACATCGCCCACGAGCATGCTGAGATATGATAATCCCCCCGGCCCTACATTACTTTAAAAAAGAGCCTCACTCACTAACAAAAATTGCAGGATTTGTCCACAAGGGGGCTTTTAGCTGATGTCACTCCTAAGGCCCTTTCAGACATGCACTGCCACCCAGTACTTTTCTAGACATAACCCAGAGGGGCTGTATATCTGAACAGAAGTGTAAATGCCTCTGACGTGGAAAATCCTTGGCTGTGTGCTACACATGTGGAAGGGCATCTCATGTATGTATGAACATGTATGTATGTATGAACATGGGTTTAACTACAAGCATCAAGGGGTGAGAACAAGCAAGAGAACCATCTAGCATTTTTCTTCATGAGTGGGTCAGCCATCTTTGTTTTCTTCAGTGCGGGTGCAACATGTATTTGACGGTTATTGTTTCAAAGTGAAAGTTGATATCGTTAGTTAAGACTGCCAACATCGCCACGATAATACCGACATATCACCCAAGTGTAATAAGAGTTTCACAGAGTTCCTCCAAACACCACATGACAATAAAACATGATTCCTTCATTTACCTTTAGCTCTTTTGTGTCACATTCCTTCCTTTTCTGGGTATTTTAATGATAGCTACTTAAACTCTACCAGGACTACAAGTTCAAACAATTATTCTCCACTGAAGAGGACACCAACAAAAACACACTGGCTTCTGCACATCAGTTAGGCTACCTGGCAAATGGTCAAGATCAATGCACAGATAATGGTTTGCATCCATCCTGTGCCCCAAGTCCTCAGCACCAGCAGAGCAAGGGCCTCAAGGAGCAGGATATGCCCAAGGTAGAGACAGAAGAACAGTGGGTCTGTACGGAAGAGGCCTGCTTTCTCCACACGATCGCGCAGGTCCCGGAAATCCTGCACTATCACTGCCTGCAAGTGGATGAAAGAAGGTGGAAAGACGAAGGGAACAGAAGGGGAAGGGGTGACAACGTCACGGAAGTAAGGCATAAGAGGAGTGATGATAACAGGAAAATCAGAGAGCAAGAGAGAGAGAGAGAGAGAGAAATCATCTATATTTATTACAATGTGGGTGACAGCTACAACTTTCAGATAACTAACCAAAAAGACCTGCGAAAGTCCTGGATTTCTGTCATATGTGTGATTAAATGTAGTTACTGATTACAGCAGAAGACTGATTCATAAATATAGCTGTTAATTCTCCCTCTAAGAAAGGGAACAGCATGAAATCCACTAACTAAATTGTCTCCCGTTTTCTTAAGAAATCAGCAGCAAACATCACCAAGGAGACATGGCCCAGATTCACACAGTCACATTAACAGGCATCAGGCAGAACCTGTTATGTAATCCTGCGGAGGAATTAAGCTGATCAGCCAAGGTCTGGGCTCGGTACCCCGGCAAACATATGGTAATTAACACTCCTTCTCAGTGTTGCTGATGTCTTAATGATTAAGAAACTCAGAATATGGTAACACTTTCTATGAAGCCCATATTCATAAAGCCTAGTAAGTATTCTTATAATTCATTGTACCACATTCATAAAGTATTATAAACATGGCTATACATATTTATAAATGGGCAAAACAACAAATACTTTCATAATGCATTATAATGGTCTGTATATGAATAAAGAATGCTTTGTGCTGCATTATGAAGGTATTTATAGTGCATTACAGATGAGACCTTCATAGAACATTCATAATGCATAATACACATGACTATAATGTTATGCCTTTTTATAAAGTTATAACCGTGTTTATAATACTTTATGAATGCATTACAATGCTTTATGAAGGTATGTGTAATGCAGTATAATGACTGCTTTAAGTGTTACCAAAAATGCTTTCAAGCATGCAACAAAATAATGGCCAATTGTTTAAGCTACGACAGTATTTGGCAAATGAGTATTAATGAAACACTGCCAGTGTTTAAGAGAAACAGCAAACGGCAAAAATACCCAGAAAGAGCATGCAAAGTGCAAAGCTCACATTTTTCGGGTGATCTTGACTAGGCTCCGATGGCGACAGCTCCCCAATCAGCAGTGGCTTCAAAAACTTGCGCACAAAGTCTGGCTCTGGGTGGAATGCATCAAATGCATCCTAAAAAGGGGTTATTTTTTTTTATTCCAGAAAACAGTGAAAAACACATGCTAGAGAAACTACTTGAAATTACTTTAACTTTGTATTACTTCAAAATCACATAAAACACTGTATGGAAATATACAGGATACACTATATTGCCAAAATTACTGCCTTTACACACACAAGAACTTTAATGACATCCAATTCTTAACATATAGGCTTTAATTTGGAGTTGGCCCACCCTTGGCAGCTATAACAGCTTCAACTCTTCTGGGAAGGCTTTCCACAAGGTTTAGGAGTGTGATTATGTGAATTTTTGACCATTGTTCCATTTATAAAGTCAGGCACTGATGTTGGACGAGAAGGCCTGGCTTGCAGTCTCCGCTCTAATTCATCCCAAAGGTGTTCTGTCGGGTTGAGGTCAAGGCTCTGTGCAGGCCAGTCAAGTTCCTCCACACCAAACTTGCTCATCCATGTCTTTATAGACCTTGTTTAGTGCACTGCTGCAGTCATGTCACAGAAAACTGTCCCCACAAAATTGGGAGCATGAAATTGTCCAAAAAGGCTTTGTATGCTGAAGCATTAAGAGTTCCCTTCACTGGAAGGGTTGAAACAATCCCACACCATAATCCCCCCTCCACCAAAGTTTACACTTGGCACAATGCAGTCAGGTAAGTACTGTTTTCCTGCCAACCGGCAAACCCAGCCTCGTCCATCGGATTACCAGACAGAGAAGCATGATTCATCATTCCAGAGGACACGTATCCACTGCTCTCGAGTCCAGCAGCAGTGTGCTTTACACCACTGCATCCAACGCTTTGCATTGCACTTGGTGATGTAAGGCTTGGATGCAGCTGCTTAGCCATGGAAACCCATTCCATGAAGCTCTCTACACACTGTTCTTGAGCTAATCTGAAGGCCACATGAAGTCTGGAGGTCTGTAGATATTTACTGCAGAAAGTTGGTGACTTTTGCTCATTGTGCGCCTCAGCATGTGCTGTCTCCGCTCTGTGATTTTAGGTGGCCCACTACTTTGTGGCTGATTTGCTGTTGCTCCCAATTGCTTCCATTTTGCTATAATACCACTAACAGCTGACCATGGCATATTTATAGCGAGAACATTTCACGAATGGACTTATTGCACAGTTGGCTTCCTATCACAGTACCACACTTGCATTCACCAAGCTCCTGAGAGTGACCCATTCTTTCACAAGTGTTTGTAGAAGCAGTCTGCATACATAGGTGCTTGATTTTATATACCTGTGGCCATGGAAGTGATTGGAACACCTGAACTCAATGATTTGTCCCAATACTTTTGGCAATATAGTGTATATCCTATTGCAAACAGCACATTAGGCCATGTGCAAACAAAGACATATATTCAATTAATTTTTAGTATTCAAGAGAAGAAATAATTTATGTTTTAGTATAAATGTATATATATAAATATACAAAATTATATAAAATAACATAGTTGTCGGTACAAGACTACAGTTTTATCCAAACAATACTATTTGCCTAAATGTCATGATAACATGAAATGACAACAGAAAAATGAACTTAATACTTAGGTTGATGGGATGTTTCTAGGGAGTGACATACACAGTTTGGATACAAATTAGGTGTCTGAAACTGAAGAAACATACTAAAGTACAGGTTTGCGACTGGTGTTAAATATTAGAAATTAAATACCACTGACCTGCAGTATAAGCCTACACCAAATGTCAGGGTGATGCAGGTTTATGCTGCTGATGGGCAAAACTACTGTCTGTCTGTTAAGTTACATTCAAGTATTGTATTTTTGTCTTAATCACCATGCAAGTTAATGATTAAATGGATACAATGTATGTCTGTGAACAAATACAAAGAATTAATGGACAGGTAAGGTATAACAGATATAAGGTGAATTGTGATGAGTACCGTGGCATCTTCGCCGGCATAGTGGCTGATCACCCGGACGCCCCCCGGGTGCCTCTTGGCCCACTCGCTGATGTTGTACACTTTCCTGTTGATAACCAGCCATTTGTCATTTCGGTGGCAATGCCTCTTCACCTCCTCCCAAGTGTACAAACTGCTGCCACCACTGCCCCGGCCGCTGCTGGCACCAGGCTCTTTCTGTTGTCCTCCGCCACCCATGGCTTTTCCCACTTGCTCACTCTTCTCCCAAGCCGTGCAGTCTTCTCAGCTATAAGGTCAAAGGACCGAGTCCATGTGTACTTTAATTCCAGAGGGACCTCCCATGCACAGCATTGGTCACAGGGGATGTCGGCTAATGCATGCAAATCACCTCCGAAATCCAATGAAAAAAGTACTGATAAAAAGCAGAAGGCCTGTGGACTCTCATTCGGTGAACTGAGGATACGTGATATGCATCATGTATGGATGAGGAGTGTCCATCATTGATAAACTGATTAGCTACAACTAACTCCCCCTTAACTGAATAAAATGCAGACACAAAATAAACACACTTGGTGTGTGTATGTATGTATACACACACACATATTTATATATATATATATATATATATACACACACATATATACATATATATATGCACACACACACACACACACACTTGAATTTATAATATATAAAATACAAAGTTTAACGGTCTATCTAAAGCGTATTGTGGAAAACAGCAGTAGTGTCACTGTATCAGCCTTAAAGGAAATAAGAAAAAATTAGAAAGATTGCATTTGAGTACCTAATACAGTTAGCTGCAGAACCGTATGCTGTGGATACGAACGGCGCATAAGCATGAAATTATAGCATTATAAGACCAAAATTAATACCACTTCTCAGACCGCCCTTTTCAAACTAATATTTATTATTTTTCGTTGAAGAGCATTAACTAGAAACTTACAAAATTGGATGAGTCCCTCCGTAAAACCGTTATTTAAACGTCACGTCACAGGATAATCAGAATAACGCGTTTTCCCAAGAAGCATTTTCCCAGTCGACAGCACTCACCTGCCGTGCCCTACCCTCACACTCCCATTCTCCGCCAATATGGCTATTCTCTCTATCCGAGCCGACACAAAGTCCACGGAGCCCCGGTCTCGCTGACGCAAGCCGGCCCTTCACTCTCCGCTCGCGATCATTCGAGCACCGCTAGTCCAATCGGCGGGCCCTCCTGCGCCGCTCGCGCACTCGCAATTGGTGCAGAAGTGCTCTTCCGACTTCAAGGGAATCACGGCGAGACCGAGGGGATGAAAGGAAGTGGGTGGGATATGGGGATGCTGGAGGGAGAATGTCCGCTAGTCTGAAAGGAACCTGAGAACGCGTTATGGCACATCGGTTTGCCCTGCGTGCCATTTTTCCGATAAGAGCACAGCCGCTACTACCGGGGATAGGAGGTACTGCGTACATGCTGTGTGATGTGGAATTCTCTTAGCATTTGATAATAGTAATGGAGAAGCGCATTGACACTGTCAGTGGACCCAGGGCTGTATGAGGTTCCAGAGCCCCCCTACTATTTTGTACAACGGTGTAGCTCTCCGCGGGGAAGGGGTGTAGTAGTTTCCTAAAATTAGGAAAAAAAATATTAAGGAGTTTTCGGTCTGGAAAATACTACACAAATCGCATCCCATATAGGATCAAATGGGACATTTTAATTAAATTTTTTTATTAATAATTTTAAACCTGTTCTAGCATTGATAAAATACGGACATTTCTTCAAACCGAGGTAGCTATTAGGAAGGTACTTGAATAACTGCTGTCTTTACAAAAGCAGTAGATTTATTTTCAAATAGATTTTTTTTTTACTTTAAACCTATTCCAGCATTGTTAAAATACGGACATTTCTTCAAACTGAAGTAGGAAGGTATTTGAATAACTGCTGTCATTACATAAGCAGTAGATTTATTTTCATGTTAACCAGTAGTGTCCTGCATGTCAGAAGCATTTTAATCTGGATAAGTGTCCAAAATTTTTTGCTTGTACATTATGTGGCTGCATTGAAAGTGACTTGATAAATTCTGTTTCGATCAACCTAGCTTAATGTGGGGAAACGTACTGAAAAGGCACCATACAGTAATCTGAAAAGGATAAGGATATAATAGATGCCAGTAATAAAGTAATTGGCAGAAATATTACAACAGGACAATCATCTGTGAATGGTGGTAATACATGGACATTAAGCACACAAACATAAAAGGTCAGATATATGGAGGCGAGGGCAGGCCCGTAGACCAGCAGATGTGGTGTGAGGCTACTTGTCCATTCAGCACCACGGACAGTCCCAGTCCAGACCACGCCTACATACTGAGGCAGAGCAGACCACTGCCCAGGCACTACATATGGAGAAACTTATGGCAAGAAATTAAAGTGCACACAACGTTTTGCTGCTCTGTTTCAGTAGCATAGTCCACAGTTAAGTCCAGTTAAATCAAGACTTTGCACAATCGAGTCAGTCTTTAAATGATGAGATGATAAGAGAAACATCTGCATATTTTCAAATGCACACTGGCATCTTTATTTACAGTAAATGGAAACTGTGTCCCACTGTGCAGGGAATACAGCAACAGAACTAGACATTAAGAATACGCCGGGAGTGGAGATTGGGTCTATGCCAGGCCTGGGGCAACTCTGATCGTGTTGATACGAAGCACTGTCTGAGGCTGCACGATTACTGCAAGACAAAGCAAATCACAAAAAGCCTTAAGATCACAGTAAATTGAGAGCGGGGAGAACAACAGACATGAGAGAATGTACACACACACAACACCCTTTTACTTTAGCAGCCTTTTATGTTAAATGGGTATCAAAAACGGGAACACAGAATGTCAGAATACATACTTCTTTTCCTCTGGTATCTGTGGCGCTTCCAAAACCGCATGTGTACCATTGGCCAAGACTCCGTTTTTTCAATGATTGTAGCCTGAACTCTGACCAAATTTCGACTGCATACATGAGAAGGAAGGAAAATATATGTAAATAAGTAATATCCCACACAAAAACCTTTGGACTGTGTTAATTTTAAGCTGGGTCATTCCATTTTACTTCAACAAATGGCCCTTGCATCACCATTTTTGATTTTGATTAAATTTGTCAAACCTTATAGTTACAGAGCTCAGAAATGTTTTCCCTTCTGAATTCAGTGTGTTCTACGGTGCATGTAATAAAAAAGAGTGTTTTTCCCTATGTAACTACAATTACCAGTCCCTGTGGGTCTTTGCAGAGTTTTTTGTGATTGACGCTTTTCTCAAAATTTCTGTGCCTTTTTGAGGAAAAATTGCAGGTTCAGGATTTTTTTAAACTATTACCAGGATAAGAAAAAGGCATATGTTAATCTTTTCTTTGCATGTTTTATTTTATGTCACCTAATCACATTTGGTTTGGTTTCAACAGTAGAAGGGACCAAATCAGTACCGAATCCCCACGCCCCCTAAACACACGGTACTCACAGAATATGGCCAGGGACATGTCCCTACTGTATATATGTTGATATATGATCTTGGTAAAATAAACTATCAATTCAACAACAGGCAATAAAATCCAATACCAGTGATCTATTAGGGTATTTACGGCACAGGTTTACATATTAATTAATATTCACAGAAGTGTGGCCGTGAGATATTCCAATCTCTGGCACAGTCAAATACACCGAAAGAAAAATTTGTTTAATTTCCAAAATGCCCATTGTTTTTTACGTAGACTATGTTCATCTGGGCTCTCTATAATGCCTCAACAACTTACAATGCCTCAACTCCCACAGCAGATCCTAGTGAAAAACACAAATGAATGCGCACTGAGATGTCGCCATAGGACTAAATGCAAGTGGTTGGTTGATTGGGTCATTTCTTGCGGAAAAGGTGAAAAGTGCAAGCTTTTCCAAAAATGGCGTTATATGGAGTTACCTTGATTTTGCATTAAATTCTTTGATTGCAGAATCATGAAATCCTGGTGGGACTGTATTACAGCCCCATGGCTATACTACAACACGGTGGAGCGCTCAAAAATTGTACTTTTTCATACGGTCAACGTAGGTATGGTCAACAGTATTTGCTAAAATATATATACGCGTTTCTATTTTCAAGGTCAAAGTTTGTGAATGGCATTTGTTTACTACAAATAGTGAAAAAAAATAGTTTACTACAAATAGTGAAGGGCTTGGATCAACAAAATTCTTAATAATGTCGTGCCTTCTATATACTGTTCTGTGCTGTGGAGCAGGGTGAAGGTGCTGGATGCCAACAGACTCAACAAGCTGATCAGGATGGCTGTATTGGTGCCACGGGAGGACCTGGACAATTTCGACACTGTGGTGGAGTGGAGGATGCTGTCCAGATTTCAGTTGATCATGGACAATTCCACTCACCTGCTTCACTATCAGTGGCAGACTGATCAGCATGAAATGCACTACAGAATGCCAGTGGAAATCATTCCTTCCATAAAAATGTAAATAAAACTGTACAATTGGTAAAACATCCAGTACATGTGCAACTATATATATATATATATATATATATATATGCCTATTTTCTTTATTATGTTTCACTGGAAATATTTACCATATTTAATCACCATAATCACCCACCTAATCTCTAAATACTTATTTATTCTTACACACATATTGTCGTAAGTGGTTCTGTGTACTGTCTATTTTTCTCTTGTTGTACAGATATGTAATGTGCAGTCTAATAGTTTCCTCTGGGATAATAAAACTGTTCTGATTCTGATGTATGTGAGCTACTTATAAAACAACATGTCACTTGGTCCTATTAATGAGAGCAATGTGTTCAAACCTCAAAAATTAGGAGTATATATATATTTTTTTTTACTTAATTGGGGAAGAACTCTTTACCTGCTTTCAGAAAAAACAGCACTATTCAAAGGGGTGTAGGAGGTATGAGGCTCCGAACTTACAAAAAAGAAATATAAAATAGCCTAAAATATGTAGCTTTAATAGTAAAAAAGTTACAGTTCACTATGAAACACCCTGAATTATCATATCATTTGTTTTTTTTTTGCTACCAGTGGTGTAGAAAACATGCTATACCTCAAAGGGAAAAAAAACTAAAACATTTCTGAGCTTTGCTTTTGTTATGTACAGCAAACATTCTCTGAATTCCTTAAAACCTCAATTGGAAATAAAAGTTTCATATTGGTTAGGTCCAAATTTGTATTAAAATTATACAGTAATTTCCAGTTAAATATGTAACTAGTGTATAGTGGTTGACAGTTACACAATACATAATGTAAAGCCACATTAAATACAACAGGTACTGCTGATCTGGTGTACTTGTATAGAAAGCTTAATATTCAAATCATTTTATTTGGAATAAATGTGTTAAACCATTATACACCAACACTGTAAATTGAACACAACATAATGAATGCATATAGTGAAAATAAAGTACAAACCCAAGAAGAGGTCTTCCAATTAACGTGAAATCTTCACCACCAACCAGCAAAACCTAATTTAAAATAGCAGCAAGGAAAACTGTAAAAACATTTATAAAATCACTAACACAGTAATCAGCACAAATATTCATGGCTACGCTACACAATCTACCTTAGAAATGGGAGTTAATCAAAATGAACCAAAGTAAAATAATAAACAAAACCATATTATGGTAATATTGACACAAATTCGACTTTTTTGGCATAGAATGATGCCTTTTAAAATACTACAAGAATATTATCACACAAGGTTTAACTGGAAAAAAAACAAACAAACCTTTTCAAATGTTATTCGTTCTCCACATTCAGCATCTATGTGGTTTTCAATGAGTATGAGGTCTTCATTTGTTACTTTCCACTGCCGACTTGCAAAATGCACAACAGCAAATAGTCTTCCATATTTCTCTGTAGCAAGGATGTTGTTCACCTTAGAAATTACCGCTGAAAAAAGGAAAGCAAAGAATTTTCCTCAGTACTTTCAGAACAGCACAGCTGATAATAACCAAGGAGTATAAATATATCAAACTACATTTCACAACTGCAGACAGCTGCATACATATCACAGGAAAACAAAGATTTCGCTACTGGAAGTAAAACATGTGATTTACATGAAATCGACTGTGCCGAGTCCAGATCTGCACTCAGAATTTTCCAGCATGTCCAGAATTTAAGTTATAGGCATAGTATTGTTTTGTGATTCTCTGTTACTTTGATACATGTATTGTTGCATGGCAACATAACAGCTGTTTTTGTCATGCGTGTGCCCACTATTGCCTCGTTCGAAATATGTTTCCTGCTTGCATTCATGCTTCTGCATCATCTGTGCACATTCCCACAGAGTACACCATATAGGGCGAGATTCGGGGCTGCCTTCGCACGACTTGCACGTGGCTCACGCTGAGTGTATGGCTAGCGTCATGTGCTGTGTGGGTTTAGGCATGTTGGTGAGCTGATTTCAGCTCAATTTAAGTCAAGATGGGCCACAGGCCGCCGTAACCCAAACATGATGGCCGATTACTGTTGGTTTCTGCAGCGGGCAACAACAGATACAAGCGCAAAAACAAATGTCTAAAGCATTTTTGAACAGTACATTATGTCTTGATTAAGTCTCAGGTGAACTTCTGTTTTTACTATTGTCGCGACTAATACATTTTTCAAACATCACACGTTCCAAGGCAAACTTTCCTTATGTATGGGATTTCTATACAAATAATTTTTGGTCCTGCATGCATAACTTAAGATACTGATGTGATAGACAAAATACGTTTTCAGATTTCAATTCACTGCACTGGAATTAATGTAGAACACATTGATTAGACAAAGTAGCAGACAGATATTATTTTTTTGTGATTCAGTGTAATCAAAGAGAAACTGAGAACAACTTGATAAAACCAGTAATAAGCAATACTTTAAAGCACAAAACATAATTGTATTGGTCATGACCCACCATTCAAATTCTTGAAAACAGATTTGATATACAATATAGGAACAGATTTAAAATTAAATGCATCCCAATTAAATGTGCTATTAATGATACAACAAGCCATACATTTGCAGAATGAATAAAAATAAAAATTTCTACCTAGTTGTCGCTGTTCCTCTTGAACGGGGTCAACGACTGACAGGTCTGGCCAGGGAGGCCTTGACAAAGATGTTTCTGGAACATAATATCTGAGATGCAAGACTGGGATTAGTCCTTTTTTTTAAAAAAAAAAACTTACACAACAATTTCTTGTATTATTTCTGATGTACTGATAGTTATGTCAAGGTACTTATTTAAAACTGCCTAATTAAAAGAAACACTGAACATTGCAGGGTTTTATATCAAACACAGGATAACAGTAAGGTACTGTAGATTGAGAGTGAGTGTTGGGCTTTACCTTGGAGGATCTCTAATGCTCTGGGAACTCTCATGACGTATTCCTGTAAACCCAGCCTCTGAAAAGACACGTGTGTTACTGGTGGATAAACACTAAACTAGCAGAACCAGAAAAGAAGAATACTCAGAAAATAATCCTTGTTCACAACTAAGTTAGTAATAAATAAAGATTTTATATTTAATCCAGATAAGACATATCTTGGTGTTACACTAAGAAACCAGTGATACATTATACAGGTGTTATGCTAAGAAAGACTGTCTTCATCTGGATATTAGTTTATGCTTAATGTTAACCCAGCTTGACTGTAATTGGTTAGAATTAAACTATAAGACGCTTAGTATAGAAGCCATGGACACTGGCTTTTATCACGTGGTTCCTCTAACAGTCAAAGTAGTCTTTAAGCCATTCATTGAAAAAATGTGTCTAAAAATCAAAACTGTAAATTGTGGAGCTTAAAAACTAAAGGACTGCGCAAACATCATGAATGTCATGGCTTCAAATTCGATGGAGCACATATTAATTGCAATCATTCCCTTTACTGTAAGCTTGAATTAAAAACGTCAGATATATTAATTATGTAGCTGATACATTTACCAGTGTTTGACGGAATGAGTAAAGCTGATCAAATAATCTACACATTGCGCCCCTGGTAAATTATTAAACAAAAATACCTTTATTCTGTTTTTGAAATGCCGACATATAATTCCGTCCGGTGAAGCTACAGCATGCCCACAATACTCGAAAGGCTGATTGACCAGCACGCTTCAGAGCCACCTCCATCTTCCCGAAAGGTCACAAAACTGTAAACAGTAGCGGAAGTGCACCGGGGTGTTACAGCGAAACGCTTCCGTCTATGTTAGTACACAGCGTCACAGCGTATTGCATTCTGGGATACGGCGGCCATTCTTTAGGGCCGACACAGCCCAACAGCGAACTACAACAGCGAAATCAGTAGC
>JAODKM010000020.1:11049770-11061108 GCA_026780845.1 Petrocephalus sullivani
AGTTTCATAAGGCATGTGCTCTACAAATCCCTGGTTTTAAACAAAGCATAAAAACATCCACCTTCTAAAAACCATTGCTTTTGACCATTTTAAGCAGTTGTAGAATGCTGCTCCAAACATTTCAATTTCAAGGTCAAATTAAGACAAGTATGAACATAACTGATCACCAATTCATCTTATGACTGATACAATAGTTTGTGCTGCAAGGACAGTGAGTACTCGAACATGGAACACACCAAGATGAGAAATCTGTGCCTTTCCAAGATCAGAACACACTTTACAAATTTCAAAAGATAAAATCAGTGTTTCCCATTCAAAAAGCAAAAGATGTGAATTGTAGCAAACACTTGCGCTATGATGTCTGTCTCACCTAACAAGCGATACACATTATAAAGCTCTTTATAATGCTGTTGAGCTAATTACTTAAATTTCCTCAAAGCAATAACCCATAATCTTTAAAGAACAGGGTCAGTAATGACAAACATGAGTTACAGTATGGCAGGATGGATGTTTTATTTGGAGTCCCAGCATGAATATATGTGGATTGAAGATTTGGGCGCATTTAAGGGGGGGGGGGGGGTCGAACCTATACAGGTGAATACATCACTCACACCAGCCACAAAGTGACTGGAATACTGATCTTCTGAGTGAGATTTAGTCCAATGAAATGCACACTAGCCTCCTTCCTAAAACCAGCCACACTGTACCCCATACAATGCAAACATTCATTTCAAAGACAGTATACACAAACTCTTTATACTGGAGCCCCAACATAGTCAACTCACCTGGTAAGAATCTGAATTGCACCCATTTTGATTAGTCACTGCAACACTAAGTAACCTCAAACAGAAATGAAACCACCTTTTGTGTTTATGCAAAGTTTAACTATTGGGAAAGCAACAGGAGATACAGAAAAATGTGACCAAACATGCTAACTTTTGGCACTAGTTTATTCATTTCCAAATTTCTAAACAAAAATAAATCACATTTTGCTGAAGATTTCAGTGCAGTTACCAAAATTATGCATGCAAGATACAGGCTAAACTAATAGTGACAAGTAACTGAATTGTGCCCACTTTAGATTTTCATATCAAACTTCAGACAAATGCTGATTTCTCAACGAAAGCAAATTATGTGCCTATGGTGGCTGGACACACGAGACAGAAGAGGCAATCCATGTGTCTAATGACATCACCATTTATAGGAGCTCCCAAATGACACATTACAGTCAACTAGCCTAGCACATTTACAAAGTCATCCTCAGTTTAAGCATAATGACATAACATCCTAAAAAAAGTTAACAGGAGAATACACAACCACACGTGCGTGTGTGCACACACGAGCGTGCGCGCACGCGCACACACACACACACACACACACACACACTCACACAAAGTAAATTCTATAAATCTGTTTCTGACAAAAATGAATAGGAAGACTGCTCTAAACACAAAATAGGGAAAAGAAATCCTGTAAACAGGCTAAACTATTACAAAAATTTTTTTTTTACACTTTTGCAATATCTAGTGGTTACCTAAGGAAGTTCTAGAAAAATAGATTTTTTTTGCTTGTAACAATATTTAAATGTAACTTTATACATTTTTTCTTGAAAGAGCAGTCTTTCTAACTCACTATCAACAGTAATGAACACACAAAAAACAAAAATCCTTGTATAATTAATAAGCGTCAAAAGTTAAGTGTCAAAAGATGAAAATTTCAAGCATCAGAGAAGCGCAGAGGACAACGACTGGACGATGAACTTTTGACGTCACATCGACATGCTAGGCAAACGATGAACAAACGGGAACGAAGATATCTAGAATGAAACAAAACAACAAGGAGAACAACCTAGTTAAAGCAGCGATGAAACAAGGAAAGGAAAAAAGGAAGATCACAAATGATTATCTTTGCATGGGACTTTTACGGGCACACATCCTAAACACTGAACAATTAATGCAGAACAGAAGAAGAGGAGGGGGAGTTATGAGTAGCGACATGCTAAGGGAAGCTACAGATGAGAACTGACAGCACACGGTAAGACACCACACAGACTGCCTAGTCCACACTGGATCGGGACTTGGTGCTCTTATGGCAGGTATTGCTTTGGAGGAAATTAACTTTCTAAAAGAAAAAATGCAAAAGTGAGGGTTGTCAATGAATAAGAGTTCTAATTTTAATTGCGGAAAGGTACCTTAAGTTTGAGGGGCGTGACTGTCTTGTACATTGAAGTATATACAAGATAAAGCATTGAAACATTCACAAAGTGCAATTTCAGAGGATCATATTCAGAGTAGCAGATCTGCACTGTATAAATATGCAATAATTAGCTAAATTAATTCATGACGGGGGAGACTATTTGGCTATGCAGATCTGTCAGAAGTACAAAACCTACATTTTTACAAATGAATTATGTACCCTAGCATGGTAAATGGCTATAGTAAAAAAGGGACATGACACGAAAAACATTTCGACCTGGAATTTTGGCAACATTTTCAAGCCTTGGCTTTAAGACCACACTCGCCTTTTTGCCCGAGAATTATTTTTGCTACGTGACAGCATTTGGCACATTATTTGCCCACCAAAGAGGGGTCAGAGTAAGGCTGTCTTCAGGCCAAAAAGTCACTGCGATCTCATTTACATAGATTCATCTGAACTGTCAAGTACGTGCCGCTTTACCTGCACAGCTGAAAGCACATGTAAGAATTTTGAATTAGGTATGCAGTACAGTACAGTGCGTATGCCCCACTCAATCTTAAGCTGATTCAGTCTATGCTGTTTTCTGGTGAACGTTATCATTCTTGTTCATTACAATGGCAGGGGCAGAAGCACTGTGGTGGTCACACAGAACGTAATATATTGTGAATATATAGCCATTTCCAGCTATGATGATTGGCTCACGTTTAAACCCAAGAATGGTCTGAAATATTTAGCAGCATGGTAAAATTCTTCCATTGATAGTATTCAGCCATTTTGACTTGCGTATCAGTAATAACATCACTCAGAGAAAAGGCTAACAAGTCATTGTCTTAAACCTCGCACACCCAAATGCATTATATATTAATACATTTACCAATTTAAATACTACAATTCTAAAAAATACTGTTTAAGTAAAAGTTTAAGTAAAAATTTTTATTAATTTAATTCAGAGAAATAATTTACCCAATAAATAGTCTCCAACACTCTGGAGAAATATAAAACCCCTATAAAAATAGAAAAGGTATAATTTTGTAATATACATCTGGACAATTTCCATTTGTATAAAAACCATTTGTATGACCCTGGATGCCTAAGAACTGCTTTAGTTATTACATAAACACTTACATCACCAATTAGAAAGATTGTAGGTCACGTCAACTTCAATATTAAAACACACTTTAAAAAAAAAAAAAGTCTACAGAAAAACCAGAGGATGTTTTGGGGGGTATGTCTCTTGTCTGAAAAGGCCAGAGAGGTAATAGACTAACTGATGAGAAATCTTCCTGGTTACCAGCAAACAAGAAAGGAAAGGGGAATTCTAGAACTCTGATATGTTTGACCAAATTAGAAAAACTGCTGCCATTTTTAAACCTAAATATCCTCCTCTCTCATGTCAACTGGATGAGATAAAATTCAGAATTATTGCTGTAAAAATGGTCAAACGTGATTATATTCAGCATCAAACAGCAGAGTGACATTACCACAGCTGAGACAAACAGTTATGAACACAAGGAAATTGGATACTAATCAGTTTTTTGACAGGAAGAATACTAGCAAGAACTCAAAGGTAGCTAATGTCTGAATGGACCTAACTAGTATGGTGTTCTGCAAAATCTTCAGCCGTTTATATGAAAACAAAAGAGAAAAATTCAGCTGAACTGATTGTGGATCCCTGAAAAAAGTCAAGTGCTCAGCAAGTGTGTGTGCATCTATATTAGTGCGAAATGTAGTACAGGTGAGCAAAACACCACCTTGTCACAAAACTACCAAGACTGAGCAAAGTGGCAAACCAGGGTTTAAAAAAATAAAAAATATCAACCTACTACCCAAAGTCTAAACAGTCCTCAGCATTAGGTAAAATACTTCAGTGAACAGACAATACATTCTAATAAGCCTCATAGCATCATAGAATCCATTAAATTTCGTGTCAAACAGTGAAAAATAGAGACTTCTGTGTTTGAGGAGTTGTCTAGGTGTCCCATGGGCTGCTCTGAAATATAATTTAGGGTATGGACAACCCTTCATTAACATGGGGAAAAGGCAGTTTGTGGGAAATCTTGCTTTACTAGATATGGAGGGGACTAATCAGTTTGGTAACCAAACTCAAGGTAAGATGATCAAACTAACTGAAATTTGGGAATAATAACAGTAGTAATATTTTGGTTACAGGGGTCCGTTTGAATAACACCCTTTAGAGTTCTACTGCTACACAGCAATCTATATCATGTGGCATCTTAAGAAAACATTAGGGTTTTTTTTCCAGTTCAAAACCACAACAAAGTAGTACCCATTTTCAGTGAACAAATCCTAAAAATTACATCTGTTGCTTTTAACTTATTCCTCCTTCCTTGCTAATACAGTGAACCAGAAAGAACCCCAGAGGAATGTAGCTAGGTTTGTGTAATACTCAATGGGGCTCTCACACCACACTCCACTTACCAGCAAACAATTTTATAACAAGTCCATTCGAGAGAAAAAGCACTCAGTATGGCTTGCTATCATTTTTGGAGCGCTTCAGCTGAACCTTCAGTCGCTTCATGCCGATCTGGAAACCGTTCATTGACTGAATGGCAGCCTGAGATGAAACTGGATTGTCATAACTTACAAAGCCTGAAAAGAGAAAGGAGTGTCACGCTGACAGTTCGACACACGCAGACTATTCTTAAATGTACTAATTATTAGTCTGAGATATGGGCAATTTAAATCTGAAATGCAGGAGGGTTGGATTTCACCACCAACTTCATGTTTTAACATTCATAGGGCCACACAGGGCCACCAGCCACACTACTCATTTTCAATAACTCTCAAAACAATTACTTCATTTGTGGCATCAGACCGGACTACTTATACTGAAACCAGGACAGCATGCTTAATGTTCTTCATGTATGCTGTTCTCCATTTCTCTTACCAAAACACTTGCTAAGGTTGGTCTGCTTGTCTATGAACACCTTAGCTGAAATGACATTGCCGAATGGCATGAACATCTGGAGCAGATCCTGATCTCCAAACTCCTGGGGTAGGTGGTAGATGAAGAGGTTGGCACCTTCGGGACCTGGGTTTTCAATAAAGAAAGGAAAAAAAAGCCAACAACCATCAAATGTTGCCATGACTGAACCTTTTAGGAAGATCAAACCAAAACTATAGTAATCCAGTGGCATTCTTCTTAGTCAATGATATGCACTAATGATTTCAGGGTTAGTATCTGCAAGAATCAAAGTATAAATGCCTAATGATAAGCATTTCCTTGTTTTCCTGTAACAGTTGCAATACGTGTTGCAACTCATTCTCCAGAAGTTTGAAACCCAGACTCTAGTTCTTACTTGCTCATGCAGCCCATTGAAAAGACAGAGGGTGACAACCACCACCCCCCAAGAAAAGACATTATAAAGACAATTGCCACAGCAACATATACACTAGCATACCATTATCAACAATTTGCAAAGGAAGACTGAGAAAGCAAACTACAAACATGTGGAATCAAACATCACTGTGAGACTCTGAATGCAGCAGCAGAAAGAACATGACAGACACCAACAACGGCCCCTAAAGCCTGGTGCCAGCTGAAACACACCTTCCTTCTGGCTGCCAGCGGCACCCATGTTCTGCTGGGAGAGTAAGTTCTGGTTGTAGAGGCTAGGCAGGGCGGCTGCGGCATACTGCTGGATGCCCGAGTACGCCTGGCTCAGTGCCTCCATGGTGCTGCCTGTACCGTTGGACAGGCCCCCACTGCCAAGCCCGCCATTCAGAGCAGCCATTCCTGTAGATTCAGGACAGGGTGAGATTGACAGCGAAAAAAGGCTTCAACCTTAACGCACATCCACCAGTAGAAAACATGAGACACAGGCAGCTGACTCTTTAAAGCATGCATTTCACTCCTACACTGTAGCTGACCAGATGGACAGCATTTCAATAAAACTTGCAAACTCATGACATGTTGTATTCATATCCACACACTTATCAGCAGTCTCATTCAGAATAAAAGTGAACACACTTAACCATGCAGATGAGCCTGGAGAATCTAGAAGTTGGCATGCTCACCTGCGAGAGACCCCATGTTGAGCCCAGCCCCAGCTCCTGCTGCCAGGGACTGTAGGGCCCCGAGGGAGGCCATGGGATTGACTGAAGAGTTGGTGCTAGAAGTCGGAGATGACCCTGCTGCAGACACAAGGAAAGACCTGAGAACTGATAATTACAGCAATGTAAAGTATTCATATCTAGCTGGTGGATGTATTGATGGGCAAGAAGCTAGAGAGAAGAGGAGCAAGTCAGAAGCAAGGTTATCATTAACAAAAAAAACTGCTAAACTGAAATAAAAATCTCCTAAACTAACAGAAAAGTAGAAACAAAAACTTGTTTTATACGTTTAACTTATTTTTTGAGTTTAAAAGCCTGTCTGTAGACTATCATTTACCAGACATCACTTATCCAAAGGATGAGCATAGCCAATATCTTAAATGAAATGTGTACCCTCACAAGGTTATACAGTTTCAGTCAAAGGGATGGGTGATAATGAGAGATGCACACAGGGCAGTGGTGGCCTAATGGTTAAGCAAATGCACTTTTGATGGAAAGGTTGCTGGTTTAATTCCCCAACCAGGAAGGTACCACTAAAGTACCCTGAGCAAGGGACCACCCCCCAAGCACTGCTCCCCGGGTGAATTAGCTGCCCACTGCTGTCACACTGCAGAGGTAAAATATAGAGGATACATTTCGTTGTGTGCTGTGGTGTGTCAATGACAATCGCTTTCACTTAATGTAAAAATCAGAAATTGTGTTATAGGAGCTAGTCTATTATGACAGTTTTATCAATATTCAAAGTTAGCATCACCAGAACTAAAGACATAAGTACTACAGTAATGGATATGATGGCACTCGATCGGCCATTTTCCGCAGTGGAGGATGAGGGTTTTCCTAGGCTCATTCGCCACTCAGAAGAGTACCAGCCTGCGACACGGCGATAATTCATTATTTGGTCGACACTGCGATAATTCATTATTTGGTCTGGCTGGCATATTGAGCATTCATTTTCTATAGGATAAAAACAATGCAGGTTATTTTGCCAACCTGCGCCTGCAAGCTTGGCAAGTTTCATGGCCAGCAATCGTAACAGCTAAATCCATCTATCTGTAAAGGTACAAACACTATGCGCATCTGTAAAATTACCTTGTTCAGAAGATTGGCACATCAAAGCTTAAATGACCTTAAAATGAATTTACTGAATGGTGCACACACCCTACTGCAGAGCTGCATTCTATCAAAGGAAAGGCATTCAAATTCAGGTCACCCTTTACTGCTGTGCCTAAGTGGGCTTAAGTGAAGGGGGAAAAACTTTGATTACACATGTAGGTTTCCCAAGGGGACTGTCCGTTGTCAGGGTGTTGTGCCTGTACACTGTCTCCACTGTACCTGAGCTGGTGAGCACGCTGAGTGGGCTGCTGGAGGTGGTCAGGGCGCTGGAGCCTGTAGGTGTGGACTGGGCGGCACTGGCCGCGGCTGCCAGGGCTGCCAGGTTCTGCATAGCATTCAGGCCTGGAACAGAACACCGGGAAGCATGCTTACTCGCACAGCCAGCTGCACAGCATACATGATTATGCAGTTTACAGGAGTCGAGAGGCCAAGTCTCATAAGTTCAAAATAGGGCTGCAACAGCCAATTGATTAAAAATCGATAAAAATTGATTATTAAGTGTTGGCGACAAATTTATTTAACAATTTCTTGTGTCGTGTTATTAGTGTGGCACTTGCTGTGTCGCAGAGAAGTTAACTTCACCTGCAGACAGAGCTGAACAGAGCGCAGCCAACGGCATGGTGGAGGAACAGCAGAGGCGGTATTTTCCAAATAAAATTAAACAAATGAAACATGACAGGGTGGAGAAAAATGTCCGTTGTCAAAAATGTGGGAGCACTTCACATGACAAAAATGTGAAAAAAGGTGTGTGTTTTACTCATTTCTGTTTGATGGCGTTTTTGTATAGCACTTACTTTAAGCTGTGTTTAAATGTGCTGCATAAATATACTTTACTTATGTAGAAGGTCAGAGTGAAGACTGCACTGTGACTCACTGTGAGCTCACGCTCGCACACACACGCTCCAACGGTTGCACATATACGCGTACCCGCTCACACAATCGCACATATGTGCGCACACACACACACGCTCCCATACGCATGCGCAAACCCCGTCTGCCGAAACGAAACCTATTCCCCAACCCATTCTGTTTGTCCTGTTCTTATTTCAACGGCGAAATACCATGTTAGGTAGCCAAGGGTGCACACTTGCCTTCCCAGACAGTCCCATCTTTCACTATGTGTGAGGGTAGGATGAATTGCATTTAGACAGGGATGAAAGTAACTGCATCTGTGAGTATATGTGATAGCGCCAAGATCACTTTTGTGTATTACTGTAAATATATAAAACAAGCGTTAATGTTGAACCAAATTGTTTTATTTTGTGCACTTTTTTGCTCCGTCAATTTATAAAACGTCCTATTCTGAAAAGACATTAAAAATGTCTTTTATACGATTCATTGAGTAATCGAAAAAAATTATTCAACAGATTAACTGATTACCAAAATAATTAGTTGCAGCCCTAGTTCAAAATTAACAAACAAAGTCCTAACATAACAACACAAGACTGAATTGTTTCCACTTGCACGTTAACCTCTTGAACTCCCTCACACCGATACAAGTCACAAGGGCAGGAAGCAGACAGGCGTCCCAAACTACAGCAGAGGTACACTGTCCTGTGAGCCGGCCTCAATCAGCACAACTGACCCCCTAAGAGGTGATTCATGAAGGCACAAAGCAAGTATGCATGGCCACCTGCAGAGCAAGCTGGAAGTGCCCAGTGGGTGGTAACCACATATAAGGGAGGGACCCTAAAAAATCCACAGTCTGACATGGGGGGAGGGGGCTTGGGGACAGGAGGAGAGGTTTCTACCTGACATGGGATGCAAGTTGTTGAGTGTGTTCCCAGAAGAGGCGGACTGGAGAAGCTGCAAATAAAGCTAGACATTACACCAAAACAGAGAACAGAAAGCGTTAGGACTGCTTCCACTCTGGTGAATACTGGAGAGAGGAAGAGAGAGAGAGAGGGAGAGAGGAAGAGGGAGAGAGAGAGAGAGAGAGAGAGAGAGAGAACTGCTGAAGGAAGAGAGGCAGGGGAGGCAGGGAAAAGCCAGAAGAGGGAGAGAGGATAGGGAGACTTCCACAGCACACCCATGGAGCAGCACTAACAACATCAAACAAGGCCTGACGTCTATGCTGGACTGCGTGATGGTATGAGGGCCTAAAGGGGACAACCAAAACTCCATCAGGATAAACATGCTAGATTGTTCTGGATGCTAGATCGTCAGAAGTCACTGTCCAACATAGGCATGCAGCCACAGTGGCAAAAAACTTTTTAAAATGTAAGTGAGTACAAGCCGAAGGGGACTGCACTGGCTTTCCATGTGCAGCATTTTAACTGCCAGTGACCGTTTTAAAGTCCAGTGGGGCAAAAAATACATTATATACCAAAGCTTACAGCAAAAAAGAAACATGCAAATTATCCAAACTATGCTCAACATCCCACTGTCAGAGTTGTCAGCCATGCAAGTTTAAAAGAAATGGACCCCACCAGACAATGGCTGCTCTGAATGGCGGGCTTGGCAGTGGGGGCCTGTCCAATGGTACAGGCAGCACCATGGAGGCACTGAGCCAGGCGTACTCGGGCATCCAGCAGTATGTCGCAGCCGCCCTGCCTAGCCTCTACAACCAGAACTTACTCTCCCAAGCATTTTGATTCACCTAGTAGTGTTTACATTTCAAAGCCGTGTACAGGGCATATCAATCCAGTTCCTTAATATGGTTTCGCTTAAGCTGCAGAGTGGCAGTAGCAGCACTTACTGCGAGGTACTGTGGCCCGAGTGAGTTCAGCCCCGTCAGGTTCCCCCACATAGATGCAGCGTTGAGCTGCTGCATCTGCTGCTGGAGCTGCTGGGCGATGCGCTTCTGCTCCTTGTCCTTTTGTGTGTCGGCGAACTTCACCACGATGGGGGAAGAGCAGCCCTGAAGGAAGGAAGCCGTCAGTCTCTGAGCGGGCAGGGAGGGGGCAGTGTGCCACGGGGCTTTGGGTGCATGGGTCTCTAGTGAACGCTAAAGACTTATGCATTAAGGAGAAAGGTATACAGACAGACATGTGACCGGGTACAGGTTCAAGAGGGGAATGGAAGATGCCAAAGCAGAGGGAAACATCGGTGCCATTTTATTTGTGTTGAGTGTCATGGCTGCCTGGGGGTGGGGGGTGCCATTGAAGGAGGAAATAAGGCACAGCACTGTCTATCCTGCCCTTACCTCCATTGTCTGTGACTGATGCATTGCTTTAATGGCCGTCTGTGCCATCTGCCTTGCTGTATAGGTGATGAAAGCACAACCTGCAACATATGCACTCGTGAGCTTCCCCTGATGGCCAAAAAAAAGTTTCTCTGTAACGGCAAAGCAGGCTGTTATAGGTGTGGTGACTATCTTACCACGGCTCAGTCCATCAGGACCACGCAATATTCTGCACTCCTCAATCTGCCCATACGGTGAAAACATAATCCTGATGTCATTCTCGTTGCACTTCTTTGAGATCATTCCTATAAATAATTTCCTGTCTTCTACTGCTGAAAGCAAACCAGAAACACATTACGGGCTGTTAGTAAATACAGTGGTGAATCATCTTCATAAGGAATACTGACCACGTACAATCAGCCAACTGAAGCAATCAGGTTTTGTGCAGAAGCTCCATTAACACGAAACTCAAATGCACTACCTCAGGAAAAGCACAGAACATGAACAGCACAACATGGTAAATTAATATTTACCATTGTTCTTCTCACTGTCTGCTGGTTTCATCTGGATTGGATGATGCATCTGCACAAAAAAGACCAGTTTATACCATGAGAGAAAAATTGCAAAGTAAACTTCACAGCCAGTTTTACAGAAACTCTGATAGATAATGACAATTGGCAATATGTTGTGCTGTAAATCCAGCAAACGAGAAGCTTAAACTGGGAAAGTAAAAAATTGAGCAGGTTCAGCAGACCTTAGATCTATGTGATATTAATGCCCCACCCCAATGAAAACCTGATAACTTCAAAATTATACACACAAACTCCAATG
>JAODKM010000020.1:11063908-11076465 GCA_026780845.1 Petrocephalus sullivani
AGAGAGAAGCAGGCGAGCAAAACCTGAGCAGATGGATTTATTTTTGCATCTCAGTTACATTAAATGCATTAATGAATACCTTTTTCTGCATGCCTCTACATATTTCTGCATCAAATACCCAATATACTTTTTGCTGGTGCCTGCGGTGAAACTTACCAGTGTCAGCCAGATTAAATAATGAATTATAAACATGTCGCGGGCCGTTTAAATAAAATTCTAAAATCGACTGTCAGTCATATCTATAATGCTAGGTCAATTGATCATGATCGTATCTAGTCGGAGAATTCTCTTCTTGGGAGAATTTACTGTCATAAACGGCGTGCTGCAGTTAAGGTACAGTCAGGGGTACCTTAAGTTATTCTTCTCACTTTTGTGCAACCGCTAAGGGAACTTTAAGGGATTCCATAAGTATAAGACCAAGATAAGGAGAAAAACTTAAAATACTTACGTGAACATTGTAGTAAACCTTAAGGAGGACATTTAAGGATGTTTTGTGCAACGGACTTGATTTTAAGGAAATCTTAACTTAAGGCGTTTTGTGCAATCGGCCCCATAATTTAAGCTCTTCTCTCCCTGGACTCTTATAAATTCTGGCTGGGGTCCTCAACAGGCGGCAGCATGGGTCACATGTTCAACAGCAACTGGGCTGCCTGCAGATGTGCCCGTCTGTAAATCGGCGTACTACACTCGGATATCAGCTGATACTGATACATTAAAAAATGTCAAATATCGGTCCGGTATATCGGTTGAATTCTACTGTCAATCAATGTAGAATAAGCCCAGATTCTAGCGAGAACATCTTCATCAACATTCAATGGAGAGTCTCAGGTAGCAGGTAGATGACTATGGCTTTAATAAAGGGTGTATTAGTAGTTGTTGTAAGGACAAAGGATAGCACGCCATGCAAATTTAACAAATGACATTTAAGGTGATTTTGCCTTTGCCTTTCTGGCGGTCCATCAGCCAGAATGGCGCCTGTGCATTTCCTCTTCAGGTACTCGTGCGTAGTGCTAGTGCTGCTGTGGTATGCCATTGAAATTTGCACAGTGTACAAACCACCTTATTGTTTCGTGAGAATTTGAATTACTTACATAATTACATAGTAATATTGAAGCAAAACATTTGGTATAACGAATTAAAGCATTTCAGAAATCAAAAAGCTAATTTTATTTTAAAAACATAAAATAATGTTGCTGATGCATTTTCAGCATTGACGTCATCGACTATGTTGACTAATTGCGGCAGCCCTACTTATCACAATTAAAAATTTCATATAATTTAAAAATTAAATACACTAATATTTTGGGGTAGCCAACAATTTATGAATCAATGTACTGATATTAAGATCAGGAAAGCTTTTGTGTTCTGCATTCATAGATTAAAGAATTTCCTCCTGGAATCAAAGTTCACCTTTCTAGGTCACAAGCTTATTTCCTGATATACAAGCATATAGTGAAACTGGTTGACCTGGACATCCATCTAGAACAAAATGTTAGTGTTGGTTTCCAGAAATTTTAATTAAGCTCAAACTGCACATGTTGCTGCCAGTTCTGATCTGTGTTTGGTTTACAAACTATATAAAACCTCCTAACAATGCATTCACAACGCTTTGGGAACAAGAATACAAGTACAATATGACACAAGCAAAACCCATAGCCCTACTTGTAGAAAAACAGCAAAACAATCCTATAATAAACATTCTTTTTTCGACATCATGGATAGCAGGAGCAGCCGCCTGCTGAAAGGCCCTTGCCTGACCTTTGCTTTGAGGGGGGTTCTGACTCCGATCTCGCAGCACATTGATCTCATAAACGGCACCATAAGGCTCGAAGAGCTCGCGCAGCTGCTCTTCGGTCCAGGATCGGGGGATCTGCCCCACAAACATCTTGATGGCATCAATGTCAGGCTGGTCAGGATGGTCCAGAGTACCATTCATCTTCTTTGCTCTGAAAATACAAAACCAGGTAGATGGAGTCAGGGTCCAGTAAATGAAGTAAATCATTGAAACACGGAAGCCATTCATTAAATTACTGTGCAAGACCGTGTGAACCAGCTGAAAGAGCACATTTGTGTCTACAATATTTCATACACACTTACAATTAGTTATCCTAATAGAAGGGGCAGCAATTTTAAGATTTGTTCAGACGTGCTTAAGAAGGCAAGTACAAGTACTTTCAAAAATCCTAGCATTTGAAGATGGGGGTAGATGCAAAAGTAAAAGTCATTAACGGGGCATATATGTTTTAGATATGTTTTTCAAGGGGCTTTAGTCTATCTGTACAGAAGTCACAAGTACCCCGGTGATATCTTCTGTGCAGTTATACAGATGGAGTGTGGAGATCAGTGGAAGAACCGTAAATTAAACTGCTCACTACAAAGTCTATGAATTACCTTCAATAACCGCGTCATGATTTCTGGTAAGTGACAGAGCTGTTGAATTTTTCAAAATATATTTTTCTGGTGCTTTAATCACCAGAAACAGAATGCCATTTACTCCCATCATCGAGAGAAACCCGACATTTATACGGCCGATATCTCCAAAACTAGACAACTCCCAGCAGAACAACATAGATGGATAGATAACACTAAAGATACCACTACAGATTTGGGATGAACTGTCCCTTTCAACTGCAAGAGTATTGGTTCCATTGGTCAAGTACTCATGCTCAACCTGCATACTGTGACAGAAAATTAAAGCAAAGACAATACATTTCACTTCTCAAAAGTAAAATTCAATCTCCACTTGACAGCAGAAGAATATAAACAAGAACAATATGGGCCTTTCATTGAAATGAATAGGCCCATAATTAGAGCCGCACAATAAAAATCTAAATCGTGTAATGGATCTGAGTAATTATCTAACCATAACAGACTGCGATTAATTACTGGAACCGGTAAACAGTCAGCACAGGAGTGCATTTCCTGAGCCTGGGCCCATGAAACTTGCTGATCTGCAGCCCATTTGTTCCTTTAACTGACACGGGCCTGGCCCAATCATATCTTTAAACACCTCCCCTTTTTGGCCCTGTGCCAGCATGGTGTCAGTAGATGTATGCATCTATCAGAATCATCTGACATGGAGAGGAAATGCAAAGGAGGCACAGAGAAACTGCGGGAAAAAAGGAAATTGGCTCTTCAGGCAGACGCGTCCAAATGTGCCAAAATGACTGACATGTTTGCCGCAGCAGGGCCTTCATCAGCTCCCATGGCTCTGGCACTCAGAGTGAACAGGATAATATAGAATCTGCGGTAAGCTGGACTGCTTTCAGAACACTTAGGGCTCTCTTATGAGGACGAGAATGGTTCCACACCATTTTCATACGTATTTTCGCATAAATGAATTGTGCCTTCGGCTGATTGCTGCCACGTAGTGAAACCCATTGGATTGCTTCAGTGTAAGGTTGTCACGAATGTTATCAAATTCCACTTGAACAACAAAATTCTTAACGATCAATTAAATCGATAAATTGATTAAAATTATGCCATTTAAACACAGCTTAAGCTGAAGTGCTAAAGTGAAGCGCTAAACAAAAACAATAGGTGCCCATGCACCCTTTGGTGCTTGGTCCCTAATGAGTAAAACACTCACACACACCATTTTTCACATTTTTGTGCGG
Source organism: Petrocephalus sullivani (assembly GCA_026780845.1). Taxonomy (NCBI): domain Eukaryota; kingdom Metazoa; phylum Chordata; class Actinopteri; order Osteoglossiformes; family Mormyridae; genus Petrocephalus; species Petrocephalus sullivani. The sequence goes on from JAODKM010000020.1 coordinate 11,067,526, forward strand.
TTTTACGGTTGCCGGGTCCCAAGATTATTGGCTGGATGGAGAATGAAACTGATGTTTGAGGATTAGCTCGCACACGTAATCAGTGTCCGTGCGTGGAAATCCAATCAGCCATGGCCTCGCCATTCATGGATGAGCGACCAATCGGTCGGTGTGTGCGTGTGTATTTGTATTTATATTTATAAATATTTGTTAATATTTATAAATATTTACATTTGGCCAGCTTTTTGGTGCATTACGGACTTTTGCTTACGCCCACACCTGCTTTTATTCATATGGAGTGTTTTGTTGTTAGTTGGCACTTTTTGTTTACAAAGGTCCTAACTGGTAGTTTTGCCCGTTTTCCCTGCCTAATGTTTAATATTTTAAGGGTGATTTTGTTTGCAGAGACTTCATAATCAATTTTATATTTATTGGTTTTGGTCATTTTCTTTATTTTGGATATTAAAAATGTCTTCCAGTCCCAGTGTTAAATGTTCTTTAGAAATTAAAGTTTATTAATCGTGTACTTACATTAATATGCCATTATCATTACATCAGTAATCAGTTTCATGATCATGAAAATGGTCTCACAACGACAATATTGTTTATCGCAATAATTCCTGTGACAATTTATTGTCCAGCAAAATCTGTTATTGTGACAGGCCAAATCATGCTCACCAATCAGAAGTGGCCCAAAGTGAATGAATATATACCCACAAACAGACACCTGAAACCCAAGGAAAACATTACATTAAATATTGCAGAAAAATATTGGTTCCGCTGCTGATCTGTAAGTGAATTAGCTACTTACTTCATGGTCAGAGATTGTTTACAGAAAGGTCCCATTATTAGGGGTCCAAGCAGCGTTGGCTGCAAGACTGCTATTGTTTATTTTTATTACTTTATTTAACTTAACACAGTAAAAGCTTTGTGATGGCTGCTTTATACGTTATTGTTCTCTGCAAATTTGACCCGTGTGTATGTGGGACTTTCCGGAAACATGTTACTATGGGTTTAAGAAATGAAAAAAAAAAAAAAAAAAAAAAAAAGAGGTTGAGCGCTGTTCGCAAACGCGACACTTAAAATGTGCCTGTAAAATACAATCACTTTACCATGTTAGCTAGTGATCCAGAACATTTTTGGCAAATGAAATTAATATAAAATTCAATACATTTAAAGTAAATTGGGCCGAAAAGAACGCAACAATCTGGTGACAGTATTCACACCGAATCATATTATCGGTAAAAAGTTCAGATTGTTTAGTAGCTGCTCTTAGTGTAAATGTCATAGTGATTACTGAACAGATTAAATAAAAAATATATATAAATCGCAAATAAAATTGCAATAAATCGCTCAGATAAACTGAAATTAGATATTTTCTTAAAATCATTCAGCCCTACCTGAAATGAAGCTCAGCTTTGGATGTGTAATTTGATCAAGAATATGCAGATAATCTGATCGCTGTTGCCAGAGGTAGGCAGAACAAGGGAATATAAGGTCTAAGTGAAATCTGAACAGGAGGGATGGCAAAGAATAAAATGATGCATTACTAAGAGCTGGTACTGGAGGAAAAAAAGTGTAAAAAGGCGGAGCATAGCCTTGTCTTGGCAGCATACGTGAGCACAAAACTATAGCCATCTTAGACCCATGTACAACCACTTTAGAAAAGTCAGCACTCATTGGACCTACCATCCCAAAACCTACTGTAGGAAAAAGTAGGAAAACTTCACCAGTCAGGACTGTACAGACAACAGCTGAAAATCCTCAGCTTCAGGACCACTGCAATGGGCCAAAGTTCATACCAAGGGACTGGAGGACCTAAAATGGCCGCAATGCTGAGAGCCAAAGTTCCTGCTGGTTGCCAACTGTGCAGCAGCCCTGACACAAGCATGCAGTCTGAGAGAGTGCTCAGTATAGAAGATGGCAAGCTGAACACAGATCACAGATCATTTTAATATTGGTGCATAAATGTGGGTAAGAAAAAAAAAATCTATATACTAGGGCTACAGCTATCGATTATTTTAGTCATCAGGTATTCTATCGATTATTCCATTGATTAATCGAATAAGAAATACTGTTGTCTTATTAAAGTGCTATAGTAACTACTCAAGAGAAAAAAAATGTAACTAAATGAGAACCAATGAACAACTCATTGGTTTTAATGGTTAAACTGCATATCATAATTAGTAATTATTACTAATAATTAGCAATTAGTAAGTATAGTATAGTAATAATAGTAATTCAACATGAGGGAGATTAAATACGTGCTGCAAATGCAGCACTTAAAAAGCACACGTAATGATACAGACATTATTGAAACAGTTTTTTTTGGCAAATAAATTACCACAAAATAATGTAAGCCATTTTGCCAAGAATTTGGCAGTAAATTCACACTGACCCATGTGACCCGAGGAGAGTTGTAAACTGATATTTTAATCAGCTGTATTAACATGGTAGCTGTGTAGCTAACTAATCATGAAGCAGTTCATAACCAGAACAACTTAATATGCAACGTTACCCTGCGTCAGTAGACAAAATCATCAGTGAAATGGGGACGTTAGCCTCGATAGCTGCTAAGCTACCTTCGGTAATAACTATTAATTATGATAATCATTAGCAGCTAATGCAGCACCAATAGTATATTAATGACAGCCAATGTATTAAATGTTTTTTTTAATCTTTTAAATTTTATCAACATACTGCTTAAAATGCTTGGCAATTAGGAATGTAAATGGCCGTGATTCTATGCAGTGAATGTTTGTAACTATTCACCACCTCCGTGACTCAGAAGTTTGGCGAAAATTTCTCCGCCATTTATTATTTTTTTTTTTAGATCGGAGTGCTATCAGATCTGTTCAGCCGTGCCACTCCGTTTCTTTCTTTTCTGTTTCTACCGCTCTGCTACACGTAATGCAGCGTAAGCAGACTGTGCAAGAGTAATAATCTTCCGTGTGAAACACAGTGATCTGAGCAGAACAGTCGTGTGGATTAAACGAAGCATCGAAGCAAAGAATTTGCATCAAGGATTTTTTGTAATTGAGTTATTCGAAGTGTGTGTGTAAAGGAAGGCAAACTTTAATTCATCTCATTCTTAATACATATTTCATATGGAGCTGGCCCACCCTTTGCAGCTATAACAGCTTCGGTTCTTCGAAGAAGGCTTTTCAGAAGTCTTACGAGTGGGTTTTATTTTTTTACCATTCTTCCAGGAAAGCACTGGTGAGGTCAGGTACTGATGTTGGATAAGAAGGCCTGGCTCGCAGTCTGCGCTCCAATTCATCCTAAAGGTGTTCCATCGGGATGAGGACTGGTCTGCATAAAGCCCCGACAAGTCCCTCCACACCAGACTCGCTCATCCATGTCTTTATAGACCTTGTTTTGTGCACTGGTGCGCAGTCATGTTGGAACAGGAAACTGTTCCCACAAAGGTGGGAGCATGAAATGGTCCAAAATGGCTTAGTATGCTGGAGCATTAAGAGTTCCTTTCACTGGAACTAAGGGGACAAGCCCAACCCCTGAAAAACAACCCCATAGCATAATCCTCCCTCCACCAAAATTTACACTTAGCACAATGCAGTCAGGCAAGTACTGTTCTCCTGACAACCGCCAAACCCAGACAGAAGAGTGATTTGTCACTCCAGAGGACGTCTGCTGTAGGAGTCCAGTGGTGGTGTGCTTTATACCACTGCATCAGACACTTTGCATTGCACTTGGTGATGTAAGGCTTGGATGAAGCTCTTTATGCACTGTTCTTGAGCTAATCTAAGGCCACATGAAGTTCGCCGTTTATGGCCGTAAATGAAGAAAATGAACGCATCCCGAGAAATCTGCGACTGGATACGATTAATCATGATCAATTGATCTAGCATTATAGATTTGACTGACAGTCGATTTATAATTATTTATACGGCCCGCGACATGTTTATAATTCAGTATTTATTGGTTATTCGATTGAATTTTCGATGCAGAAATATCTGCTCAGGTTTTGCTTGCCTGCTTCTCTCCCTCTTTTTCCCCCACACTTTTGCGTAATTTCTAAGTTGCCACTGGTGAAAATTCAGCTTTTTATTTTATTTCTATTCGTCAGATGCAAAATATGTTTAATGTCATTGGCAGTATCTTACTTAAGGGGAAAACTTAAGGTGTTTTATGCAACCCACCCCTGATCTTTCAAAGACCTCTATATTTAACTGGTTTGCTATGAATTGTTGCTTTGAAATAACGCAAATAGTCAACAGAACAGTCGGGAAGTGGCGTAATGCTAGCGAGCCTTCAACCAGCTCTACACTGAAAAAAGAAAAAAAAAAAAAAATCTGTAAAAAAAAATCTATAATATACTGATAACTGATAATTCCTGGCAGAAAATTTTCTTCCAGATTTTTTTTTTTGTTAAATTTACAGACATTAGTGAGTTTACTTGCTCCTACAATGCAACACAAATTTCAAATTAAAGGGTAAAACACCTTTGCGTTACGGAAAATTGGTTCATATTAACAAGGTACATTGAACTATTTTTACAGACATTTCTTACAGTGTAGCTTACAGGTAATGTTAAGGATGGGTATTAAAACCATCATGGACAGAGAACTTTCGTGCATTTATTTAAGTGTATATAGTTTTTTATATGTAGGATGACTAGATAATCCATGTCATCCTGGAAACTTTGTGCTAGGACAGGATTTGTAAACTACCATCCAGGACCTGGATTTCACTTAAGCTCTGCATTCTTGCTGTGTGTTGATTGGTCAGCCTCCTATAATCATACACTTAACTAATGTGAATGTGAAACGGCTGGATGAGTCAATCATCGAAACAAACCAGTCAAAGCACAAGAAGAAATCAACTATTAGCCAAGCAAAGGAGTATTTCAGGTTTAAAGTAGTTTGTAAAACCTGAAGTAGCTCAAAGTGTCTGGGATGACATGAAATATCTGGTCACCCTATTTATATTTAAGTTAGTGCTGGGCGGTATACCGGTTCATACCGAAAACTAGTATTTATTTTTGTTATGATATGGATTTTTCGTATACCATAATACCGGTTTAAATAGCCTAAACAATGTTTGGAAAGGGGTGCAGCAGAAACTGTTTAAGGGGCCCATTTTTACTGGTACACCGCTGAACATGCATGCAACGGATTACCTGCATTATGGTGTGTTCAATTATCCAGACGAAGTCCGAGGTGCGACACGTCACAACTGACCAACTCGGAACAAACATGGCTGCTTCCACGAACACGCCGTTACTGTCATGATCTGAGCATGTAAGCTCATGGAAAGACATTTATTACTTCACATAAAAGACCGCGTGCAATTACATTCACAACTAGTAATACATTTAATAATATAAAACATTTTAATATCTATAAACAATATCTATAAACTAGAGAAGCAGTAAAGCACTTATTGACTGTGTAAACTGCCATGTTGAAATGACGTCACTAGGAATCTCGTACAAATCCGACTTCAACCTTGGAAAAGGGGCGTGTTTCCAGAAAGATAAACACAGGAAAAGACAAATGAACGCAGGATAGAAGAGTTACTGAGCGGTGAAAATGGACAGAGAAGCTGTAGAAGACACAGAAGAACTTTTGCTCAAAAAAGGAGCCATATCTATTGTCTGGAGATATTTTGGTTTTAAATGGTCGTGTGTGGAACAGACAACTATTTATTGCAAACACCGTCGAGCTAAAGTTGTCGCCGGATTGTTTACATTAAGTGTAGTTGGTTTACAAAAAAAATTTACTATTTATTAACTTTTCTAAGACTTGTTCAGTGCAATACAACTTTTGACAAGCACCTCTGGATGTATTACTAAATCTAAATGCCTCTTTGGACGCTTGAAAATTTTTGTTGTTTGCAAAATTCAATAAATAAGCTCTATATTTTGACTGCAACAGTCATGCAGTGCAATTCCTTCTCTTCATTAGTGTCACCCGCTTGAAAACTATCACTTTATCGAGCCATGCAAACCTGTATTACTTATGTGCAAATTATTATTTTTTGTACAATGTATAATTCTCTAGGTTATTCCTAGCCAGTCTACTGCAATAATTGTGGAAAATATGGTTAACATCTACTGACGCATGGGGAAAAGAATATCGCTGAATACCGTGAAACCATCATAATTTTGAAAAATACCGTGATATAGAATTTTGGTCATACTGCCCAGCTCTAATTTAAGTTTACACTTATGTTCCAAGTCAGTGTTCAATAAATATTAAGTTGAGAAATGTTATTATTAGTGTGGTATTTTACCATGCAAAGAGAGGGGAAAACGTCCAATTATTGGCAAAAAAATTGACAGCATGTATCGGCCATCGACTGACCCTGACTTCTAAATATCGGCTTTGGCTATAGAAAAATCCATATCAGTCGACCTCTATTTTAAACACCCCTTCCTGATGATGCATTGGGAAAAAGGTCTGTGTTTTACTTTTAGAAAATATCCAAAAGAAACAATATTTTCATGTATCATGTACAACAACAACTGGCTGTCGGCTGAAAAAATAAGCCAATATTTACCACCAAGAATTCCCTTTAAAATGGTGACCTATATTTTTTGCACACGCAGTTTCCAAACAATTCAAAAAATGTCAACTTCAACATTAACGTTAACGCATTTTGCAAATACAGCCGTTTCATGAGGAGGACCTACTAATAAATATTAATACAACAAATTTGATTGCTCACCTTAAGGTGAGACAGTAAAAAGAGTATGAAGAATTTATGAAAAACAAATCCATTCAATGATTCTTCAAACCCATCAAATGAAGAAGCCTACAGTACTGCTGAATAATGCTAGTCCCTCAGTAAAGCAACAGTTTGATAGCAAAAAAAAAAAATAAATGTGCAAAGTTCAAAAAAGATACTACTTGCTATCGTCTCTTTAAACCCATTTATGCAGAACCTCTAAAACAACTGGTATCAGTGTTCGAAATAATCGGTATTGGCTGGAAATTTCCTTATCGGTGCAACACTATTTAAATCCGACCATAAACAGTGGATATTCAAAGGAATTATTTAAGGGACATTATTTGAATCACACTAAAACCACACAAAACATTTTAATACATGACACTCACAAAACTGTGGAAGCGTTACTTACACTGGACTGGTGTGTAATGTACAATGATCCACCATCATGTCAGGCAGGAAATCCAGTTTAAAAGAGGCCATGCTTCTAAGACAATACAAAACCAAAACTGGAAATGACAGTACGAAAAGGAAAAAAGCGCCTAGTAGAAAAACCAAATCAGAAAGACTTTTCGAATTTTTAAGAAGCCAAAAGCTTAACTTGCACCCCAATCTGATCACAAGGAATGAAAAGGAGGAAAAACAAACAAAAAAAACAAAAAAACAAAATAACGATCAACACACGGGTGGGAACACTGAAGTGAGCCTTCAGCAGGAAACTCCCTGTCCCAAACATGGATTGGGATTTCTGATAGGGAGACCAGCTGCGATCTGAATGCTGAATGCGATCGTGCATGGGGCCACAATAGAAAATGCTGATGGGTTTGGTTTTTTTGTGAGTGTTTCCCCTGTCCAAGCAGTACGGGGTGCAGTGTCAGATAAACAGCGTCAGATTAATGTCGATAAGAGCATGTGACAGCCTGGAGTGAATGAGGATGACAAGCCCACAATCCTGAAGTAATGCATGACACTAAAGAGCTGAGGTTGCCATTTTTCAGAAGCACGAGTTACAGGAATGGCGAGAGCACTTCTCAGATTACACAGATTGTGTTCAGGCAGCACTAGAAACTACAAATGATAAGTATTTCTGTATAGAACATCAGAAACATCAGATTCAACCAGTCGTCATCAATTCCAACTCTCCATATTTATTTACACCAAGCTAACAGCAAAGTACACCCTAATAGGAACATTTACTTTGCCAGGGTGGGGTGGGGCCTATAAAAAGGCTTAATTTCAGGAGCACAGAGGTGGGCCATTTTGGAGACACATACCTCTGTGGTGCAGTGCAGAATGTCACAGACACCCCCACACAGACGCGCACACACACACACTGCAGGAAAGGGGGGAGGGGAGGAACCGAGGAAGTTCAATCTTACCACCCAAGGACGGATGCCGCCAGGGCAGTGAGGGGTGCATTCATGGTGCATTCCATTTGCCCTCGGAACTCGGATTTCGAGTTTTGGAGTGATGAAATGTGCGATTCGAGAAATATCTCTGAGCAGCCCAGAGTATCCGGAGTTTCTGATTCAAGATGGCTGCTCAGTGATATTTAAATTTTTTAAGCACTTTAGTGCTGTTTGAGTCAACTTCGTTAGCTGTGTACACCATACAGTGTTATTGTATTCGATAGATGTGTTGCTATGGTTACGTTATACGTGAAATACTGCATTGCGTCGTTTATCTACTGGCAACGCTAAAGAATTGTTTGGTCCATGTTGCAAACAAATGACTAGTCAAACCATAGGTGCGCAGGACCTGCGACTCAAGCCGAAAAATTTCGATTAAGTGCAGATGCATTAGGGTATGCCTAGCTTTAACCTTGAAGCAGAGTATTTTTTAAAAGTAGACCGTTCAAGGTTTCTGGGGGTGTTTTTCAAATGTTTCTATGACAAAAACCCACAGAGTTATTTAAACGGTTTGGAGAAATTTGTTTGTTCCCGCCGGCGGGTCCGCCGACTCCAGAGGGTTAAACTGGCTAAATTCTATACAAAAACAATATTAAACTGAAATAAGAGTAAAACACACACTCACACACCATTTTGCACATTTTTGTAATATGAAACTCCAAAACCATTTAAACACCACCCTTTATTTCCAGTAACAATATTCTAAGCATTACCTTGACTTCAGCACATCATTAACTTCCCAATTTGTCATATCATAAACTAAAGCAAATTTCTGCAACTGAGCCAAAAGGTGAAAGCTATACCCTAGCACTAGAGAAGCAAATGTGCCGATGAGCAGAGCCGACCATTTAATATATAT
>JAODKM010000020.1:11078406-11108141 GCA_026780845.1 Petrocephalus sullivani
AGTGGGGGGGGAGCGGGGAAGGGGGGGGGGGGGGGGGGGGGGGGGCGGGGGCCGGGGGGGGGGGGGGGCGGGCGGGCGGGGGGGGCGCATGATCCAATTATTAAAGATTCTAACAGGACTGGATGCTGTTCAATCTAATAGTTACTTCAGTATTAGCTAGATTTCAAACTGGAGTTGAGAAAAAACGTCTTCAGACAGCGTGTAAAGTATGAAAGAGTCTTCCTGTTAGTGTACTACAACCTAAGATCTTGGGTTCCTTTAAAATCTGAGCAAGATAATATTTTAACATCTCTAAGGTATTAGTGTAATTCTCCCAAAACAAGCCTGATGGGCGAAATGGCCTACTCTCGTTTCTAAATTCCTTATGTTCTTATGTAACTGGCACTCTTTAATATAGCAAATTCATGATTTGAAGAAATCTGAATAATGATAAAAATTATACTACAGACTCAGCATAACCAGCCATAGTATGCAATTGACTATAAAGGGTAAAACCTGCAGCGTTATCATACTACTGGACTTAAGTGAGGAAAATTAGACAATTATAAAATTATTTAGCTACCCACAGAACAGAAATGCCTGCAATACCAAAAAGTTGTCTAAATTGTGGTGTGAAAATGTAAATTTCAAGAACATCTGCAAACAACTGGTAGAACGGCGATTCGCAATCTTTGTAAAAAAGTTTTGAGAGCTGGAAGTAGTGTTTAGTGGAAACTCCCACAAAAAAGCGCACAATGTCAACAATTGTGTGATAATGATCCAAATAATATGAAAAAGCAAGGGATGATTTGAGAGTCTCTAGTTCGGCCCATTTTGCACACTTCACACAGCTTGTGATACAAAAGCGACTGATATCACAATGAAGTGTAAATGATGCTGTTGCCAGTGGGAGAAAAACTGTGGGGAAGTTCGCCACTTGCGTATACTCTCTTGAACGATATTTCAATTGAACTGCAAATACCTCAAAAAAATCTTAAAATAGGATCTCCAAAGAAGGTGGAACAGTAAGTTATTTATGTTTCTAGTAGCCTAATTAAAGCTATTTTGGCATACATTTTCCTCTTTTCAGATCTGTGCTCATATCAGCCAATACCCTCTGTTCAAGTATCGGGATTGTATCATCACTAAAAAGTGGGATCAGTGCATCAGAATCCACAGGATGGGTTCAACACAATAAAAAAAACTGATGAAGAAATCCAAACAAATTTCCAGACTGTGCTCTTCACACTTTTGGGAGTTAGTGAATTATTTCACTAGCTTCCTTGCAGGATAGTTTCAGCCATTCTGAAATATTGCTGAATTCCTTTACAGAAGACTGCTCCTGGTGGCATATCCCGACAAGGACCATTAGGCAAAACAAAAATAGTGTGTGTTAGAAGACTAATAACCTAGATAAAGCTTAAGTACAAATGTGGATTTCTGCTGCCAAACATGTACATATTTTTAGAAACTGAATTTTATTTGAATAAAGTTCGACCTCACACAGCACACACAATGATCCTATGCACATACAAAGGTATGCAAAACTTTATCCAAAGCATCCAATACATTGTCCAGTGTAACTGTATGCCACTAATTGGAAAGCCTTAGAAAACAAGTTTCAACAACAGATCACATGACCTGTAATCAACATGACTAATGCGATGAAAGGGGCTCTAAAATGGAGAATACAAAAACTTTGGGGTGAAATAATTACTCAAATAATTAAGGTAACTGGATTCATAAAAATCCTCAAGGCAACTTCTCTGCCTCAATTCACCCATGCCACCATGGGTAGACGAGTGATTTTTTGGCAGTGACTAGCAATTGTTTTTCCACATAAGCTTGTTCAGACTATGCAGGTGATTGTATCATCTGTTACGCATTCGAAACTGTCAGTGCTACTAATAAAACTAACATTTACACAAAAATAATTGGTGATGTGCTTGTTTACAGAACTGTTCTGATGAAGAAAAAAAAAAACCACAGATTCATTCTGAAATAATATGGATCAGGCTCACAAACCCATATCAAATTTCTCAAATTTTTTTTTAATTAGTTTGACAACAGACTCATTATCTGAAATGATTTCTCCTCCTCTGAAGTTAGTCATTTTATTCCACAAGCAATTAACAATACAAAATAGAAGAAATGATGATGAGGGGGGAATACGCTTAACCCAAAAGCATGTGCAATCTATATTCTTAACCTGACTACAGTCAATACTCTGTTCAAAGAGACTAAATGTAATTGAAAGAGAATTTAGTCAACAGTCTCTTATAGTGAACTTTATGAAGATGGCTGAACCATACATAGATTTTTACTGACAGTATTCTGAACACCCATCATATAGCATTCATTTTTCATATTTTGATATATAATATATACAGATGCAATACAGCCATTAATGCACTGAGCAGGAGTGGACTGAACTTTAAAAACAAAAAAAGCCTTCAGTTTTGCTTGAATTTGCCCAATACAATTTTGCTTTTGATTACATGAAAACCACAATTGCATTTCAAAGATATGGTTTGCTTAAGTTCTCATTTATCCTTCCATTTGCACAAAATACATATTACACTTATACACATATACACTTACTAAATTGTAAAAATAAAATCAATAAGAATAATAGGATAATCAACTATAAAAACTGATAGTTGCAGGCCTGCAAAGAATGATATTCCTAAATGGCTGGTACTTCTAGCAGTTTCATATGCAAGATTAATTTTGGCCAAAGAATGTTGTAATCTATACCTCAAGATGGCTGAATTTCTTGATTATAAAATGGCCATGCAGTGAAGTGATGAACAGATAAGGGAATTTCTGCCTGATACTGATAACCAATTCTGAAAACCAATACTGACTGACTGGGGTGGGGGTTCTGCATAAATAAGTTTAAAGGAACACTCTACCCAAATACCTAAAATATATGTAAAAAGCTGAAACTGGGTAATAAATGTGTTTTGGCAGGGAAAAAATAATTTGTTGTAATATGCTAGTTTAAGTACAAGAGAACTGCATTTTATAAACATCTTAGACAACTGTTTTCGGTTACCATTGCACGTTTCAAATTTGTTACTTAGTTTAAAAAAAAAAAAGGCGACTATACTAGGCCTGTGCAACTAATCAAATTTGAATCACGATTATAATAATGGCTTCCCACAATTATGAAAAAATGATAAATCGAGGAAAAAATATTTGTTTGCATCTCATATTAAAATGATGGCCTATTTTATCTTGTGCAATAAATCCAGATTGGTGCACTCATTTTCCAGTGGTGTGCCTTGCCCCTCCCTAAGCGCCGTTAGTGAATTCCCTACAGAACAGCAGTCAAAATGCGTTCATGGTCCAAATGGCAGGGCGGGTACCTTTGGTTGACAAAAGAGGTAAACACACATCTGTTACTGGGAATTATTTTGGCTACAACGAATTGGACCAAGAACAGCAGAAAATAATTTGCAGAATATGTTTTAAAGCAGTGTCTGCACCACAAGGCAATACAACCAATTAATTTAACCACTTAAAGCTTAACCATAAAGTGGTCTATGACCACACAATGTGTGAATAAAAACACTCAGAAAAGTGAGCCAAGCTCATCAACTCGTACTTCAACACAGTTATCTGTTAAGGGCACTCTTTATAATGCAACCGCATATCCGTCAAGTTCTAAAAACAAAATGAAATCAAACACGCTGACCTAAACAATGCTGCATACCTAAAATGATGGTTCCTCCTTGTACGTTGTCACACTACAATCCTAGACCAGTATTTTCTCACACCAGTCTTTGAGGACCCCCACACAATCCACACATTTGCTCCTTCCCTGATCCAAATAGTTCACAAACACAATCGGTGCATCTCTATTTGTTATGGAAAGGGGGCTCAAATATTAAGCATTTCCATAGTTTTGCTTGTTACCTTAATTACCACTGCAATAAGTTACTAATGTCACCTTTGTATAAGGCAGCCTTTGCAAAGATAGTCAAGACCAAGTATTTTAACTTCACAAAAAGGGTTTAAACTGGGATGGACAATAGGGTTGGGCGATGTCAACCAATTTGGCATTGTACGATGTCTAATGTGAAACATCGCGATGGACGATGGCATTGTTAATTCGTTAATTAATAACGAATTAATTAATTGTAGCCTACCATTTCCACTACCTGACCCGCATGGTCTTTGTTTTACCCATAACCAAACCATAAATAAAGAAGTTACACACAAATTACCACCTGTCAATCACTTTTTCCGCGGGACTCCGGCATGAAGGTACAGTGATGTGTTGTTTCACATTAGACATTGTACGATACCAAATTGGTCGACATCGCCCAACCCTAATTTGCTACCAGTGCTCCGTCCGAACGTGTGTTCAGCACAGCGGGTAATGTTGTTACTCCACTTCGCAGCTTATTAAAGCCAGAAAAGGTGAACGTTAGTATTTCTGTCCAGAAACCTTCATATTTAAACTTGTTTTTTGTTCCAAGCTCTATTCGTTATGGTAAAACCATGAAAAAGGCATATTTGGTGTAGTTTATTTAATCTAATTTAATTCAAATTATTTAGATTTTTTCCCTGCTGTTTTTGTATGTCTCATTTATTAATGTAAACTAACTAGTTTGTGTAATTCATTTGGAGTTCACTGTAATTTGTATTGTGATCGCTAACAACTTCCTTGTTATTATTTCCTCATAATAATAATAAAAAAAGTAAAGAAGCGGAAATTGAAAGCATGCATTTCATTTGGCTATATAGTCTGATTAAGTGTGTGTTTTTCACGAGCTGGTTGCTGCTGCGGCGGGGGCGGGGCAGAGGATCGCGATGCCGGCTCAGCATCGTGATGTGTATCGGCCATCGGCCAACAGTAGAAAGAGAATCAAACTTCCAGAGAAAAGTTACTGACTTTCTTTGCACACTCACTGCATTAAACTGTATAACATTAATGCTGATAATGGCCCCTTACTCACAAAGTCTGTTCATATTCAACATGCAGGAAATGCACTGGAATTTGCCCCTCTAGCTTATTGGTTTCTAACCACCATGGCACAGCCTCACCACCATGATGCCCACCAACTACCAGTCCCTGTGAGAATATGTATTGCAAAGTGCAGTACAGTACACAAGAAAAAAGTGAAACATGATACTGGGAATGACCAAATACTAGACAGGTAAAGGGCAGAAGCGGCTTTCTAATGCAAGAGATGACCGCCACTTATCCGACAGTGCCTCATTAATCGGAGGATGACACCAAGTGACCTTCAAAAAGAATGGGAAACATTAAGTGGTGTGAAGTGCACTGCTAGGACAAAATCCTAATAGGTTTCTAGAAGTAGGACTTTAGTTCCATATAGAAGGGCAGAAGCCCTTAATTAATGAGAAGCGGAGAAGAGTCAGGCTGGAGTTTACAATAATATATTTTACACAGAAGCATACCCATAAATAAAGAAAGGAGTGAAACACAATGTTGTTGTGGTCCCTTACTTTTTTCCCAGAGCTGTATATTAGTGTGTATACGTGGGTCCTTACAAGTACACGGGCAGACTCCTATCATGGTAATGCAACGTTAAAAACAACGTACTACCACAATAACCGGCCTACCATGCGCGGCGGCCGGGACGGGCCGACTCTGCGACACACCATTTCACAACCCGCTCCCAGAAACTACCCACACCCAACCGACTGCGCAAATCAGGAGGCGCCTCGCCCCCACGTTTCAAGCGACACGCCTGGTGCCACAGTTCGGTTATTAAACGATTTTTATCGCATTTGCTTCGAGGGACCAGCACGGGGTGCCGAACCGAAAGAGAGGCCTCGACCAAAAGCACTAACGTTACCGGGCAGTTATGCGGCACCATTAATCGTGTTCATCATGGGTTAGGCAGAACGGGACAGCATTACACTTAGAAGGAGGATTATTCGCAACTGCAAAGAAACATGTCTACCGCCGCGTTCACCATGTATCGATAAGGTCACACCTTTAATCCGATTTCGCCCGCTCCAGACGGAGGCCAATGATAGTGAACACGCCTTAAAACGATTATACATAGTTTCGGACGCTCAGTTAATTAGCCGGGCACATAACTGTGATAAATAAAATTTAACAGAAGCGTCGATATGAGGAATTCCCTAAACTTTACATACAGAGCCTGCCGACGATTTCGCAATAACCAACTACGGGTGCAACTTATCCTCCGACAGCCAGACGCCCATACTACGGACGAGCCAAGCGGGCTTAGTCGGTATTAGGAGACACCGAGGCAATAGCAACTGGCGTTCCCCCGAAGACAAAATAGCACCCAAAAGCGAGAAGGGGAAGCTGGCGAAACGGCCGAGCAGCAGACGGGTTCGGGTTCGGGGCCTCGGCTACGGAGAGCCCTATGACGCGTTCTCTTATTGATAGCTAGCTGGCTACATAAACAAGCACATATCCCAAAGACACCGGTCTTCAACTTACCCTTCTGACGTCGTTTCAAAAGAAGAATATCAGGAAAGTACCTAATGGTTCGGTCGTGTACCAACTCGTCTAAATAGTAACAGCGGATCCAAAATTAATTAGCTAACTAACGAAATCCCCTCATAAAATTCCTCCTGAGCAGTGCTCTTTAGCTGTACCTTCCAGCACGGGGGCTTTGCAAAATGGCTGTCTTTCCTGCACGCACCATCTAACCCTAAAACGAGGGGGTTCTATCATCTGGGGGGGGGGGAAACAAACGTACCAAAACCATATGCTGCAACTCAAAATACAATTTATTTTGTATTGAGAATGCATATATTTGAGAATGTATTCATTTAAATTTATCGGTGAATTTCATGTAAATTGTGTAGTTACTAAGAAAAACACTCCCAGAGTTAAAGGAATGGTAAATTCCTTAACAGTTCCTACGGAGTGGAAAAGAGAGAGATCGCGTAGTGGCTTTCCTTGTGACAGTTTTTGTGTACATATATGTTTCGACTAGACTTGGCATGCTCGTTAATTCTAAAACAGTATTTTGTGCAAGCAAAATTGTTATTTTATTTTTTATTTTAATCTGTCAGCAGTTTATATGCCAACAGAAATATGTGGTTTTGGCGTCGCTTGCACTGCGTAATATATGATGTAGTGCGTTTTTACTGGTTAAATTGCAGTTTAACTGTGCATTACAGTGCTAGCAATGAGTTGTTAGGTCACACCTTATAACCCAAGCAAAATTTGTCTTAATGCTGTATCGCGTTCAAGCATTGCAAATGTCACCTAAAAAAAGTGGTCAAAATAAAAATCTCACCCTTAAATAGAGGGTACTGTCACCAGAAACAGAACTCTTCGTCTAATTTCCAAATAAACTGGGTATTTATAGAATTTAATTTCGCGTATAAATTTCGGATTAGCTATTTAGAAAACAAATGCACCAATATTTAGTGGTTTCCACTAAAATATGGTATGGGTCATTCTCGTTTTATTAAACAGTCCTTCATGCTGGGAATAACTGAAGCGAGATTAAGTAGTATGTTATGGCTGAGGACAGTTGCCATTTTAGGTGCCACTTTTGACTTTGCAGATCTCAGCACATATTGACTTGGGTCACGTGGAAGGCGGTGGGTGGCAACAAGTAAGAATCCTAAGTTAATAAGTTAACAGTGACAATATGTAATAAGTTTATTATAAATACCACAATGCATTTACCAAAATCTTATGTAATCATCATTCCATAGATACTGTAGAGGCATTAAATACAAAAATTCTTCGGTTTCAGTGTTGTAATATTGTGCCTGGCAGGTACTGTAACGCGAGGATTTTGTGGTGGTATATTACCACCACATTGGTATTTCGGCATCAGTTAAGTTCATTTCGCTACATTTTGCTCTTTGGTTATTTTATATATACCAATTTGGCTAGTTTCTTTATGCATTAAATATTATCGCTCTTGTGCTGTCTCACTGGTGGTACTTCCCGTTCCCAGAGATACTGTTTAGTCTGCTCTGGTAGTGACAGTGACAGAATTGGCAGAATTAAAAGCCACACAGTAAAGCAGAACGTTGTAAGGACAGGCGTGGCACACAACAGTATTTCAGGACGCGCAGCGTACAAAGTGACTTAAGATAAGCACAAACAACACATATATACACAATACACTACACACAGAGCCGATTTGCTGTTAAATTAACAAAGGCAATGCTCATTAATGAGATGTTCCCCAGTCTGAGAACTCTTATGTGCATTTTATATTAATTATGTAAATGGGTACAACATGAAATAATCGGATTAACCAGTCATTTACAGCTATAATTAACCGTTCTGCCGTGTTATTGTATATTATAGTTATGAATAACAGGATGACGCGAGTTGGTAAACATGATGCAGTTAGTCCTCCGGGCCACAGGGTGGCGAAGGTGACTGATGCTCCCCAGACCGAATGGAAGTCGTAACGCTCAGTGCAGCCACTTTCTTTCGGGCAGCTTGGATACAAAGGTGACGGTTCCTAGTCGCAGTAACAGCGTCTGGGGGGCGTTACGATGTCGGGGGCTTTGGCGAGATTGCTGTTTTATCCTACTCTGGGCTACAATGTCGTCATGGAGAAAGTATCGTCCAGAAGGTGGTTTGACCGTGTGGATAATACTGTCATTCTCGGAGCTCTTCCCTTTAAATCAATGACAGCTGAGGTAAAGTGTATCAGAAATATTTGCGTTGCCTTTTAACTGCATATGTCGAGTTTCTACTATCCGCGTACGGGTCTGTATATGTACTTTATAACAATTTCCCTAAACCATTTATACATTTTTTAATTCATCTAATTCCTAGTTGGTACACAAAGAAAATGTCCGAGGGGTGATCACCATGAATGAGGAATATGAAACTAAATACTTCTGTAACTCAACTGAGGTAAGGCATGCAGGGTGGGCAAATAATATTTACAGGGAGTTAAATGATCTAACAGTTAAGTGGTCAAGGGGGGCAGTTATCAGCTGGCCTCCTCCTCCTCCTCCCACCCCCCCATTAGAATTCATCTGGCCTCATAACTGGTATTCACTTATATTTTTGAAAATGTGGTTTTTATAAGTGCTATGGAAATTGAGAAAACAATATGAAATGATCTTAAGGCACATTTCTTGCATACATGTTTATACATGGCTTGTGTTGTGTGTGTGTGTGTGTGTGAAGCACTTCTTGTGGAGTTATAGCCAATACATCAGCGCTGGTGACCCCACACCAGCTGTGCCTGTTGCCTGCAGGAGTGGAGATCAGTCGGTGTTGAACAGCTACGCCTCAGTACTGTGGATCTGACTGGGGTGCCCAGCCTGCTGAACTTGCACAAGGGGGTGGATTTTGTATTTCAGCACAGGGAGAAGGGAGCCAGTGTATACGTCCACTGCAAAGCTGGCCGTTCTCGAAGTGCAACGTTAGTTGTAGCATACCTCATTCGGGTGAGTTCTCCTCAAAAGAGGCACTCGAAGGTGCTCAGTCCAGTGAGATAATAATCCACCGTGTTTGGTCAGGTATTTGTAAGGGGCTGACTTGTGACCATCTAGGTCTCTTATCCCAACAGCTACACAAATGGAATCCTGAGGAGGCCTGTGGGATGCTGCGATCCATCCGTCCACACGTGCTGATCCACAGAACTCAGATGGAGGTGCTGTGGCAGTACCACAGGCAGCTCTGTGCAGACTGATCTCTTATGACACACGAATCCTCAGAACCAAGCGGTGGCAGAAATTTGCAGAGAATGAAAAGGTGTCATCGGCAAATACCACACTGTGACCTTAGAATATGTGCAATTTAGAGGCTGACTGTAAATTGCAAGCCACCTAACATACTTTTTGTGCCAGTTTTTTCCCATGGACCTGGGGCTTAAGGGCCTTACTCAAGAGCTCACAGACATGACCATTCAGGCGAGGCCGGGCACAAACCTTCCGATCAGAGGCTTTGTAAGAAGTAGCACAGAAGGATTAAACATATCTTACACACTAGTGTGTAAAGTTGTCTTTTGTTGTGCAAGCTGTATTTATACTTTGCCCATACTCTACCTGCCCTTAATGAGAGGATGGACAGTTCCAGGCCTTCTGAGCTGTAGGCTGCGCTGGTTTTTTGTTCTCACTGAAATTGTATTTTACAGTGAAGTGGCTCATCAGGTTAACCTTCTATGCCTGTGTTTGGACGGTTGTCGCTTTGAGCCCCAGTCATAGCAGAACAGTCACATGTCCACGGGCCCTTGAGCACAGCGTTTAAGCCCCAGCTCCAGCAGTGCTGCATGATAGCTGACCCTACGCTGTGATCCTCAAGCTTGCTCTCATTGGTGTGTCTTGTGGAGGGTGTGATGGCAACATCCAACATACTTGTGCAAATAAAGAATCGTTTTGTTGCCTTCTTGAGCTGAAGGCATCACGATTGATCATCTTACCAACATTGGTTAAACTATAGTTTGCTTTGTTTGTGTGTTAAACCAAACATATGGTTAAGTAATAACACACAAACATACAGCGAAGGCACCCAGATAACAAGCTAAATGGAACACCACCATACCAAGCTTTATGGCCCAGAGGTTTGGAAACCTTGACATAGCTACCCCCTTTAGCAGCCTAGCCTAAGAGGGGATACACCATTAAATATTAACTAACCATTAACTAACTACTGATAAGAGAACAGGACAAAGGAGACCAATGTGTCCACACACACTACAGACACCCACAATCACCTGAAGATCTGTTTTTAGTTTCCTAGTACATGTCATGTACAACCCCATTTCAAAAAAAGTTGGGACGTTGTGCAAATGGTCAATAAATATAAATGACATGGAAATCTAATAAATCCATATTTTATTCACTACAGAACATAGAAAATATATCAGATGTTGAAAGTAAGACATTTTGCTATTTCATGAAAAATATTAGCTCAGTTTGAATTTCGTAACGGCAACACATCTCAAAAAAGTAGGGACGGGGCAATAAGAGGCTGGAAAAGTTAGCGGTACAAAAAAGCAACAGTTGGAGGAAAAATTTGCAACTAATTAGTAGGGATGCACCGAAATGAAAATTCTTGGCCGAAACCGAAAACCAAAAAAAGAGGAAACCAAGGCCGAAAACCGAAACACCGAAAGAAATTATGCCAATAATTAGTACCACTGCATTTATGGCAATGACTGTGTACTAACCTTGCAATGTAACAGGGTGGGCGAAGAAGATTTTACATAGAATTACATAGAATCACAAAGCCTTGCCCACCCTGCAACCTCCCCCCCATGAAGCCGGACCCGTGTTACACCGTTCTTTCTGTTAAATACTTGTTCTCATAAAAAGTAACGATTCATTTTCCACATCAGCCGATTTGAATCGTTATACATTTGCACCGATTTTTAACTGATTCGCGATACATCGTTACATGCCTAATAGTTACCCAACCACATTCTCATCTCTCTGTCAGAGAAATTGGGAAACGGTTAATATAAGGTAACTAAGTATTTTAGAGTCTCTTGTATATTAGAAGAATATATTTCGGTATCAAATCACTGTAATAAGCCAAGTTAACTACAAATGATAATTTACATATGTCTAATACTGTTATTCTAGGAAAATAATGCCAACTCCTAAACCGACTTAGGAGTAAGATATGCTGCATGAATTGGAATGTAACTTCTGTAAAACATACCTAAAAGTGTCAATATTTTGTGATGTGCAACATAATCATGCACACTGTGCATTGATAGGAGTAATCTGTGTGCACAATGGAAATTAAAGTGTGAATTAATTAATATACATTATAGTAGGTTTGAACCTAGATTTTTATGGCATGTTTGATATCAAACTGACGGGAAAATGCAACCATATACTAATTTCCATTCATTTAACAATTAAACCAGTTCTAATTAATCTGTTTTGCAGTATTGGGTCGCATTTTTAAATCCTATCCTTGCTGTGCAGAGCAGTATTTCCCTTTAAGAATACCTATTTAAGTCTGATTACTGCTCTTTACTTTCCATACTTTTTGCTTGATTTTATTTTGTTGTTTTGTTTTATGTTATGTGCAATGTCTGTCCTGTATTAGTTGTAGTGTTAGGAATAAATGCATGCTTTTTCATTTTTTAAATCTCTGTCGCATTGAGTGCTCATAACAAGTCACTTCATCGGTGCGAAACTGCTACTAAGCTTTTTAAATCCCAAGCTCAACCTGAAGTATTGCGAGACTCTCTCTATGGCTGAGAGCAGAGTTTTGCTAGATGAATGATGAACATTCTAACCCCATGGTAAGGTCATAAGATGAGGTGGTTGAGTGGTTAAGGTAATCAACTGCTAGTCCACTGTGCTCTGCACGCGTGGGTTTAAATCCCATCCATGTCGAGATGAGCTTTTTCAGAGCACTCAGGCCACTCTAAGAATATGTGAAGGGGATGTGAGCCGGCTTTTCCACAGACTGGATGCAAGGAAAACATCTGGCCCTGATACTGTCTCCCCCTCCTGTCTTAAAGCCTGTGCTGAACAACTGGCTCCCATCTTTACAAAGGTCTTCAACAGATCCTTGGAGCTATGTGAAGTTCCCTACTCCTTCAAATGCTCCACTATTATCCCAGTGCCAAAAAAACCTTCCACCACTGAACTTAATGACTACAGACCTGTCGCCTTGATATCTGTGGTCATAAAGTGTTTTGAACCTCTGGTGCTGGCCCACCTGAAACTCATAACAAAACACCTGTTGGACCCCCTACAGTTTGCTTACCATGCAAACAGGTCAGTAGACGACTCAGTTAACTTGGGACTGCACTTCATCCTGCAGCACCTTGACCACCTAGGGGCATACACAAGGGCCCTGTTTGTAGACTTCAGCTCGGCGTTTAACCCTATTATTCCTGAAGTTATCTTCTCTAAGCTCTCCCTGCTCACGATCTCCCCCGCTATCTGTCAGTGAATAACCAGTTTCTTGACCGACAGGAAACAGCAAGTGAAGACAGGAGATGTCACTTCCAGCACACACACAATCAGCACTGGTGCTCCTCAAGGTTGTGTTCTATTACTGCTGATCTTCTCCCTGTACACAAATGACTGCACTTCCAAAGACCCGACTGTTAAACTACTGAAGTATGCAGATGACACTACGGTGATCGGACTCATCTGTAATGGAGACGAGTCTGCATATCGACATGAAGTTGATTGGATGGTGCTCTAGTGTAGCCAAAACAACTTAGAGCTAAACACGCTCAAAACTATGGAGATGCTAGTGGACCCTTCCGCACTGCTTCCCCTCACAATTGCCAACATTCCTGTGTCGAATGTGGAGACATTTACATTTCTGGGGACTATTATTTCCCATGACCTGAGGTGCAACATCAACTCCAACCACAAAAAGGCACAGCAGAGGATGTTTTTCCTGCACTAGCTGAGGAAGTTTGGCCTTCCGCAGGACCTATTGGGGCAGTTCTATAATGCAGTCGTTGAATCTGCTCTGTGCATGTCCATTACGGTCCGGTATGGGGGCGTCCACTAAACAGGACAGGAAAAGACTGCAAAGAACAGTGAAGATAGCCGAAAAACGTATAGGCACTCCTCTGTCCAGCCTGGAGGAGCTGTTAAGGACCTCATAAGCAACTCACAAATCATCTGTTGCACCAGTCACTCCACTCTGAGTATTGTATTATTTGACCTGTATATTTTAATAGACCAGTACATTACTGGTGTATTGTATATTCGGTCTGAATAATTTGTACTGGATACTGTGTATCATATTTGCAGTTGTATATTGTATATTGTTAATTATACTGATACTGCAAATTGTACAAATTGGTATCTCTTCGTAAAGTCTTGCTGTCTATTGTATATTAGACTATTTCTATTGTTACTTGGAGTTCTAACCTGGCAGTTGTAGTAACAGGAGAAGAAAGCCACAGCACATTTGGTTTAGTGAGTCATAGGCTACATGTTTTTTTTCCTTTGGCTGAGCCTATCCCCAGAAGTTTTTTATCGTGGCATAAAATCGCTAAGGCAGGTGTTCACAATGTCTCATCCAAATGCAGAAGTATCTCCTCACTTTTTGGAGACTTGCTCCCAGAACAAATGAATTATGGCCTGAGCAGTGAATCCATCAGGCAAAAGTTGGATTTTCTGGCTGTCGTCAGGTTATGAAATGCTACAGGGCTTTCCTTTCCAGTTTGAAATAATTCTTGATATTCTTTCTCTTTTTTGCAGCTGTTAAATAGCAGGCTTCAGTACTCATCATTTCACAACTATTGAAATGGTTGATAACTTTTCAGAGCATTGATCACAAGGATAATCTATATGTTTCCTGAGAGGATGCATTTGTTTTGTTTTTGTTTCTAAAACCATGCTTTTTTTTTTTTTTTTTTTTCAGGTTTTTTTTTTTTCTTTCTAAAACCATGCTTGCAAAATAGTTGGTATCTGTCTTGCCAACACCAGAAGCTGGTCCTTGCGTCAACCCACATTTCACGTTACTGTTTCTAATTTGTCTTTTAAAAGAAAAAAAGAATTTCTGGCCATTTCTTTGTGAGTGAAGTGTTTTTCACATGTATGACCTTTGTTTCTAATGTCTCTAGAGTTTAATTTCTCTTTGTTTCTAATGCCTCTAGAGTTTAATTTCTTTAATTCTGAGTGCTGTCAGGACCTGGCTCAAGGCCATGAAAAAAAAGTAATCACAAAACAACCTTTATTAATAAGCTGAGGGTTATTGTCACGCTCAGCCCCGCCCTTCGTGTCTTTTCCCCTGACTTGCCCTCAGGCTGGGCTTGATTAGCCGCACCTCTCCCTCGTTGTGCTTTGTCTCATGTTTTGCTCTGCTTGTTTGCCCTGTACAGCTGCCTTGTGTTTGACCCTTGATGTCCTGTCCTATTTTATTGAGTCTGTGTCCAGTTCCCCTTGTCGGGTATTGTCGATGCTATTGTATGCTCGCTGTCTGCCTTGCACTCGTGTGTTCCCCGATTCCCTTAATAAACGCCCCTTGGAAGGGCTTAACCCTACAGCCTGCAATCATGGGTCGTTCATCTCGCCGCAAGCGTGACAGTTATCAATTGTGTAACAATAAACAAGATGTGTATGGTCTTTTAGGATATCAGCATGAGAGCAAGGTTTTGGATGGGCGGCAGTGGAATGCATATAGGTAAAGGCAAAAAAAAACTAGGCACACCAGCCAAAATCTTTGGTCAAAATATTCTATCAATAAAACCATTGCATGGGTCAAAGAGAAAAGAGAAAGTGAGGGATGCAGTCTCTAAGGCTAATAAACCTACTACCCAAGCAACAACACTAGTCAACAAATTTTTACTTTGCTTTTGTTTCGCAAATCAAAGTTGGTGAATCTTACAGTATTGCTATATTGTGATGATTTCAAATATCTGAACAGAATTTACCTATCACGCAAGAATAGTGAGTGTTATGCAATTAAACCTTATGCTATACGTATATTTACAGTATACGTGCATGTTTCAAGTGACTTATCCAAAAGGTAGAAGTGTGTGATTTTCTGCTGTATTTGGCCGCAGAAACATCCCTTCTAAGGGTCCAGCAGAAGTCAGCGAGCAGACTGGGAACTTCCCTTGGCTTGATATTGTTTTTCCATATCAGAGAGAGAGCAGGACCCCATCTCAACATGTCCAAACATGTTACCGCCTGTAAACTCAGGCAAGACAGACTTACAGTACTTTGCTCCCTTCTGTAAAGTCCTAAAATGTTCAGAGATAAAATCTAAATATTTTTTCCTAAATTACCGTGAAATATGCCTATGCATTCTTTATAGGGAATCATATACTATCAATAAAGCCTAAAAAATAACTGAAAAACTATGAGTGAGGGCAAAATTCTGAATGCATTTCTTAAATCAGCATTAAAAATTACAAAAAAGACAACTCCTGGTTGCTTAATACTCAAATTTGCATACAATAATTATAACAAAATTGGCAGTTTCTCAAAAACCTTATGTGATGTGAAGATTTCGTAGTTATTTCTGTGATCAGCGTTGCAAAAGCTGTCTGGTACACAGGAAAGGAAACAAAAACCTTGTAAACCAGTGCAATCAGCTAATGAGGAGACAGCATGGAAGAGAATACACGGATTAGCAAACTGCAGCCAACCCTGCTACTACATGGCTGGGCCGTAACAGCACCGTACAGTAGGGGGCGATATTCACCAGCCGTATGCGCAATGAATCCACATGAATCGCTATGACCTTGTATTTCAGTACTTCTTCCGGTTAAATATGGCGTCTTCTCTGCTTCGTTTCTTTCGTGGAGGGCTTAACACTTCCCTTAACAGTAAGTATATAACGGTAACCTGCTTATATTACTTGTTGTCAGGTATATTTTAGAGATATTTTTGTGCTTATTTATGTAGTTACACTATTGTTTGACTTCTAAAAGGTATACTTTAAAGGCGGCTGATGTATCGCTTTCTCGCTTGTCAGTTGACCTTCCAGATGCTCCCAGCTCTCTCCATATATGTGAACGAGGTGGTTGTAATTGCAATATTATAGTGATCTTTACAGGGCAGTCATGATAGCATTATGATGCATTTTAACGTTATTTCCCTCCCTACCAGTTGTCAATCGAAGAGCCACGATCGTGCTTGCGAGGTCTGAGACCACAGCAGCAGAGACGAGACGTGAGTTTGATGTTTAACATATATAATAGATTGCTATTTATTTAAGTAATGGGTTCGTTTACGTAACTTTAAACTTACGAATGTCTATGAACGGCGTTAATAGTTTTTAAATATTTTTAACTGACTTAACCTTGTACAACCATTAGATAATATTAAAGTTAATTTGTAGAGGGTCATTACATTTTAGTTCAAGAAATAGCCTTTGTGCCACCATTTTTTTTTTGGCATATGAAGTGAATTACTTTCCAGAGCTTTTTTTTTTTTTAAACACTTTTTACAATCCCTTTGATATATAGTGCCTTCTCTACACCCCAGGTACTGAAAGATGGATGGATGGATGGATAGATAGATAGATGGATGGATAGATAGATCTTTGTCACTATTACAGAGACAGTGAAAAACAGTTTAGCAGCATAAGTTAAGATAATAAATAAGAACAACACACAAAAAGAAACGGCCATCCTATCACAGTATGAGAGTCTGAGTGCAATGTGTACAATATGAGGTAATGTATGCTTAATGACCTGCCCCAAGCATAGTAATGCATAGAAAACAGCCATTCAAGGGGTTCGATTGTTTCACAGAAACAGTCATTCAGGTGGTGGAGGATAGGCACATCTGACTGCTAGGGCTGGGCGATAAATCGATTGAATTGATTAATTCAAATTTACAGTTCAGGACGATGTGTTTTTATGAAAATCGATTTTATTACTTATTTTACACGTGAGCGCCAAAAGCAGAACTAATGTGACACACCGTTCTTCACAAGTAAATTAGCGCAGCGCACCCAAACACTGTAGCAGATTCACAAACGACAGGGGAAAAGCTGGCGCTTGTGCCCAAGAAAGGTGTTGCTACATCTGTAATATGGAATTGGTTTGGTTTTGTGCCGTCGGACACAGACCAAACAAGTCCTCGTTGCAAAGACTTTAAAAACTGTTGCAACCAAAGGAAGCAGCACGACAAATTTATTCCAGCACGTAAAGCAGAAGCACGCAGCGGAGTGGGAGAAGTGCCGCTCCCAGCGAAATGAAAATAGCCGCAGCACCAGCACAACAAACAAAGTTAAGCAATTAATCGTCCCTGACACGTTTTCGAACTGTGTGCCATATGATAAGAAAGGGGCACGGTGGAAGGCGATAGCAAACGCTGTCACGATGTATAGTGCAAAAGACATGGTGCCCATACATACTGTGGAAAAGCCAGGATTCATTAACATGTTAAAAGTTTTAGACCTGAAGTACGTGCCTCATTCTTCTTACTGGTAGTTTTTCAAAAGCTTTCTTTTGCACAGTGTCAAGCCCAATAGCATAAAGTATTTACTTAATACCAAGCTAAAATTGTGTGGCAGCACCAACTCAAGTCGGACAAGAAACTAACCATTGTGTTAAGACCAGAATGCGTCACTTTAAGCCAGTGCTGTAAGCGGCTGCATGAAGTCGAACACACTCTGTTATGAAAAAAATAAGACCCAGTATATCAATATATATTATTGAACATTTAAAATAAAACATAAAAAATAATTTTAAACTGAAAAAAAATTTCAGACACTTATTTTTAATTTGAATACATTTTAAAATTTAAATTCAAAACTTGAACTTTCTGTTTCAATTCTCTTTTTAAAATTAACGAAACCTTTGGCCCTAATTTAGCTCCATAGTCTATCTGCTGCAGTCAGGTGTTATGCGGGCATTCCCTTGGCCTGATCCAGCCACTCTGATCCCCAGAGGATTCTGCGAGCTGGATCACACGTGGGGAATTGCGCCACATGGCCACAGTATCATAACTGACGCTCCCTCACAATGCAGGTAATGTGCCTCATTCGGGACTCCCAGAGCAATTTCTCATTTGAGGTGAAGTAAAACTAGCAGTACCCAAGGATTTCCCAGAGAGACACAGCCAAGAAGGAGTTCAGTCTTTGTCTTGGGTCACTGGACAGCATCCATGTCTTGCAGCCATATTGCACACAAAGCAGATAAGGAGGTGTTTATTAGATGAGTCTGTGAGCTAGTGACATACCAATTATGGACTAGTGACTCATGTCCTGCTTACAGAGGAACTGAAGCATTACATACATCTGAATCTGTTCTGTGGAGGGCAGGTGATGGAACAGTCCTTATGGATGACACTGCAGTTGTGATCTGCTCGGCCAAGTATGATGAGCTGCCGTTTAAATCGGATCCTCTGGCTAGGATGTTGGACGTCTCTGGGTCCACAGTTCTTGAGGCTGATCCTCCAATTAGCTGTGAACCACCCAATCTCATTCAGATTGCACAGGTGGTGAGTTAGCTGAGGGTGGGGAAGGTTGCAGAGATCTGTGGTATCCAGGGTGAACTTCTCCAGATGGGTGGTAAGGCTGCCCTCCTGGAATTGCGAGAAATCTTTGCTTCCATTTGGGAGATGGGGGCATTAACCCAACTTACTGTAAAATGGGACTTGTTGTCCCCATCTGGAAAGGGAATGGTGATAGCTTGGATCGTGGGAACTGCAGGGGGATAACACAGGGTATGGTCCTTGCTAGCATCATCCTCAATAGGAGCTGTGATCACTTGCTTGCCTACCAGTGACCAGGGCAGTCTCATTTTATGCCTAAGAAGTCTGCCATCGACCACTTCCTGGCACTGAGGATTCTCATTGAGTGTAAAGGCGAATATCAGTTTCTTTTCAGCCCTGTGAGATATCCTGAACACATTTGTATAGATATCATTATAACAATTGACTTGTTACTGTTTTTTTCATAACCAAACGTAGTTTAAAATGCAGTGGGTGAAATGAACTTTGACCTTGAAAAAATTGTACTTTTGCAATTACAATCATAATAAAGTACTCTGAATTTTTTGCTTCCCAGGGCGTAGAAAAGGTGGTATATTTCAAAGGGAGTATTGTTTACAACAACAACAACAACAATAATAATAATAATAATAAACATTTTTGAGCATTTTTGAACATTTTGAGGGATGTAAAATTCACATGTCAAATTTCATCAAGATCAAGAATGCTGATACAAAAACTTGTAATGTCTTTATGCTCATCTTCTCCTCTCTGATTCAGCCACTGTAAGGCCCAAGGATGCTGTTAACCACAAACAGCTCTCTGCTTTTGGCGGATATATTGCAGAGATTCTCCCGAAATATGTGCAACAAGTGCAGGTATGACATGTAGTTGAAGAGGAACAATTGTTTATAAATATATTGGTTTGTTGAGATGGAAATGGTGTTGGTCTAAATCAACTGTTGAAAAGATAAAGGCATAGTGGGTTGTTTTTAACATGGTAAATGCACTTAGCATCTTCATTTCATTGAGTGTACTTGTAATAGAAATATTTACTTCACCTGATTTGTAATGTGTAGACACTGCACACAAATAAATTCGCTTGTTTGCTTGTGTTTTGCTTGTTTTGACACATGTCCAACTGTTTCAGGGTGCGGTCACACTAACATGAAAATATTTGCCTCTCATCCCGTTCCATTCTAACTGCTTGATGCGACAAGCAGAAAATTTGCTTCCAGTAGTGCAGTAAATTTACATGGCGTTTTCACTCAGAATTCAGTTAAATTAAAATCAATTTCATGTTTCTAAAAACCAATCCAGTGTGGTATGTGCGGGGTTGACCCCTTGGTTTCACAGACAAATGCACATTTGCATTATTATAATGAATTTGAGTAGGCCTGCACAGTGTGTGATGTTAATATCAAATATTGCATGTTATGCACATGCAGCTGTTACATTGCAAGGACTGCAATAGCTAGTTGGGTTGAGACCTTCGATGAGTCTCATACGTAACAAAACTTGGCAAGTTTTGGCATTTTAATAATTATTCCTTTTCGAGATTATTTGATGTTAAAATTCAGTGTAAAGTTTACTGCCGCTACTCTCTGCATGTACTTTCCAAGCCAATCATTTTGTCCTTGCTGTTAGACAGTGTGGTGTGTTTGTGAGAAATTTAACAAAAAGGAGTAACGAGGAGAAAAGCGAACAAGGATTAGTTATTGAAGCACATCTGTCTTCTACTGTATGGAAATATTTTGGATACTGCAGAGATGTCTTAGCTGAACTCGTAGCAATACCATCAACATTTGACTATAGTTCAACTTGTATATACTATAGATATAGCTATAGTTTATTTCTGATAAATTTTGAACTAATGTTTAGCTTTATGAATATCAAATTATTTAGTGCAAAAATTGCAAATATCACACTGTGATTTTTCCAAGCCTATGTAGTACTGTTGAGATGTTGGAGATTCATGTCAGTCAGGCTTGTGAGTGAAGCGGTCCCTGGTTCTCAATGGGAAACTACACCTCTTTGTTTCCAAGGTGACATGTTTCAATGAGCTGGAGGTGATGATCCACCCGGAAGGCATCATCCCGGTGCTGACCTTCCTGCGGGACCACACCAATGCCCAGTTCAAGAACATGATAGACCTTACTGCTGTGGATGTGCCATCTCGCCAGAATCGCTTTGAGGTATTATTGTCTCCAGGGGCGCCCAATACGTCAATCGCGATCGACCAGTAGATCGCGAAGGTAGTCCGGGTAGATCGCACGACATCATAACTTTGTTAGGTTACTATAACTACTTAGATCCCTTTTCTTCTAACGTGTCACTATGCAGAAAATGCTAATGTATTGCAAAACTCCAGCGAGCAAAGTGACCAAGCTAGTCTTCCAATTTATTTATATATATACATACGTGTATATATACTAAAAATGGATATAAAAAATGAGTGGGGGAATCAGACCAAGAAAGAAGCCATACATGTATTGAATTGTATTGTGCTATAAGGGTTCATGCAGTGATGCAAGGATGATGTGTATATATAAAGTATACTAGGTATATATAACATGTATATATTTAGCATTATGTAATGTAAGTTACATCATTTTGACCTGGTCATTTTAAAAGTAGCTCGCAAGCCTAAAAAGTGTGGGCACCCCTAATTGATGGCTTATTTACTATTTGAATGTGTAATATTTCATTGTAGTATTCTTAATTACTGTATTCACACTAGCCACTTTATTAGGCACGCTTAGCTCGCACCAGGTAGGACCCACTTTTGCCTCCAGAACCACTTATAAGGTAGAACAGTTGTGTATTCAAAATACCCTGTATACTAAGCTGAGCTGTTATTTTTGCATTTCTAGCCATTCTCCTCTCACTTCAATTATTTGCATGATAATTTGACAGAACTCAAAAAGTCAATCCATTTTCTGTAACTGCGTCACAGGGGGTCTGCAGCATATCTCAGAGGCTATGGGCTCAAGGCAGGGAACAACCCCCAGCCCTTTGCATGGCACACTTACACACAATTCACTCATACATGCACACGTACAGGCATTTTGGTAATGGCATAATTTTGGACTGTGTGGGAGCTGGAATTCCCAGAGGAACCCCACGCCAACACCGGCAGAACATGCTAACTTCTCCACCATGGTTCCATATGTGTTTTTCAAACCCTAATCCCAGTGGTGTGAGGTGACTGTGCTGACCACTGCACAACTGTGCCACTCTTAACTCAAAAAATATTTTGCAGAACGTTTTCAAACTTTGCTGTGGTATTGTATGGGTGACTAACTGGAACTAATTAAATTTTGAGACTGGCCGCCCCAAAATTGAAGCATCACTGCAGAGGGCAGTTTTGACACTTGTTGCTAAACCGTGTACACACATTGTATTGGTAAAAATCTAGAACTGATAGAATTTTGAGACACATCACACCAATATATATTATTAAATTATGTATTATATATATATATATAATTGTAATATTAAAATTTTATGCAGCTTCTATGGTTTGTTGGCTATTTTTTATTAATGTTGTATTATCATTTAACAGATTTAGGGAATGGATCTCGTTTGTAACATGGGGACTGTCTGTACTGTGGTATTTCCTTTCAGTGAAATTTGTCTTAGGCAAACTCCACGCTTGGCAAAATTTTAAAAAAAGTCAAAAATAAAATTTTTGATAAAGATTTTTTTAGAGAGGTGGGCAGAGTATGTAGAGTAGGCCTGGGTGGTATTGCCATATACTACAGTATTCCAGTATTCTTGTTTATAATTCATACTGGTTGACCCCCACTCCCCCCGCCCCCAGAATACTAGGAGTTTGGCTATTTCTGAGCTGCCGGAACCACCATGTATGGCACCAACAATCATTACATGTTCAAAATTGCCTAGGTAAGGTATCATTCTGCTGCTTAGTGGAATGGTCACTGAACCTCGCGACCATGTCAGGCTGCAGTTTGTGTTCAGTTTCATCTACATGATTCACTGTTTGGAGGAACAGAGGAACCAAATGGATAGCAAGACTTGCTTCTTAAAAATACTAGTAACTTTTGGGGACATTTGGTTTATGAATCTGTTTGGCTGCCTGTCTGGTAACTTGAACTTCCTTTCTGCTGCTTAAATCGGGACAGATTGTGTACAACCTCCTTTCGCTGCGCTACAACTCCCGCATCCGTGTGAAGACTTACACAGATGAGCTGACCCCTGTGGACTCGTCTGTCTCCGTTCACCAGGCTGCCAACTGGTATGAGCGTGAGGTAAGAGTCCAGCTTCCTACATGATGACACACAGAAATATTGCTGAGGTTAGAGCTGGATATTAAAGTAATATCCAGACATCGGGATTAATATGGCTAATAGCACAGGTAATGCTACTTTTTGTTTAATTTGTTACAGATTAATGTAGTTGGCTATCAGAGTTAGTTTTATGCCAATGTTAATGACAACCAGTGTTTTGAATTGCAGGAAATTATTATAGCTAGCTCTGTTATTTTTGTATTTAATGTTATTAACATTCAAATGTCATTGATGATGATCCAGTGAAAGGTGCAATGGCGTCTTGGATCTTGACATTTCTGCTACGAGAATGTCTCAGATTAGAACGTCCACTTGTAATTAGTAAATAGAAGTGACCCATCTGTGTGGCTGTTTTCAGGTGTGGGACATGTATGGGGTTTTCTTTGCAAACCATCCAGACTTGAGAAGGATCCTCACTGATTATGGGTTTGAAGGGCATCCCTTCAGAAAGGATTTCCCCCTGTCGGGATATGTGGAGGTGAGACTAGCATATGGTTATGATATACCTCTGCCGGTCCCCTGTGGGTGAAGGATAAAAAGTACCTTATGAAATGGGATAGTTGACAAACATGTTGAAAGCGTAATAAATTGTTCATAAGAATGAAGCTATTTTAAAACTCTGTTACCATAGTATTTGAACAGTGTAGATGCCTACATGTTGCCAAAGATCAGTGCCAGCGCCGTGGGTTCCTTGTTACTGCAGTCACAGACTGAAACACTGGTGTCTGGTCTGCCAGCTCTTAGACCACCCTCCGCCCCCAATCCCCTAGATGGCTGATCACAGGTGTTGACTGCCCTGGGCGCCTCCTTCCTGCAGGTGCGGTATGATGATGAGGTGAAACGTGTGGTGGCAGAGCCTGTGGAGTTGTCCCAGGAGTTCCGGAAGTTCGACCTAAACAGTCCCTGGGAGGTGTTTCCAGCTTACCGCCAGCCCGCAGATACTGGCAAGCTGGAGGCTGGGGAAAAGAAACCAGAAAGCAAGTGATTCTGATCAACTGCTGTTCTCTTTAGCTTTAATGTCATACCGCGTTAAAGGGTACAAGGTTCTCTCTGATTCCCTGATATTTATGTAAATAAAGTGAATAATATGAAATGTCAGTGTCTTTCTTTAATGAGAGAATCTGTTGAAATGTTAATTGGTTGCATAGTCTGAATAAAAACGTTTTAAACATTGTTCGCTCAGTTCATAAATAGGTTGAAGGCCAGTGGTTTGCAGGAGGTTAAGATATGTCAAAGCAAATTTGGCGTCACATCAACCTGAAATGTGGCTTATATGAAAGCTATTTTGAATTATTTTTTCCCCTTGCTTCATTTGTTAGGGCCACTTTAACAGCTTAGTGCGTAGTAACTGCTTTAACAGAACCTCATGTTTTTTCATGGTTTAATCTAAGTCGAGGAAGAATGTGTGGTATTTTTACTGGCAAGCTCCAAAAACCTGGCGAAGTAAGCGAAAGGCAGGGGGAGTGCAGGCACACTGGGGCTGGGATCTTTCTGCAGTTCGAGGTGCGCAGCTTGCTGCAGAATGTGGGTGAAGATGCCGCTCCTGCTTTGTGTGTTGGTCTCCCTCAGTGTCTCCGGGTTAGTTGGCTCTCAGAAGAACACCGGTAAGTCTTTTTTATGGTCACAGGTATCCCCAACAGAATTTAACTGCGCAACAGATGTGTAATATTGCTAAAATAAGGGTGTCACAAAATGTATTTGGACATAATTTTAAGTAACTGACTTAAGAGGCTTAACTGCACAATCAGTAGTAATTTTGTTCTTATTTTAATTTTTAAGCATGATTTTTCCCCTCTTCCTACTTAAAATGATCTATTTACTGAAACTTTAAAGGCTGTAAAAGTGTACTCTGAGACAATTATATGGCATTTGTTGTGGTTGGGATTTACTGACTTTCCTGGCTGCTGTTTTTCAGATCTTGTTAACCCTATTTGTTCGGTAATTGTTTGAACAAGAAGCTAGACATGTTTTTCTTGTACTCTTCCACTGAAGTGAGTGTGGCACTTCTTGCTGTACCCATATGTGGCTTGTTGGCATCCAGGCAGGGTGCCAGCTATGGTGCAGGCGCTAACTTGCACGCCAAATTTGTTTACCTGGGAAGTGAAGTGATTAATTGTCATTGTTGGCACACCACACAACAAAGAAATGTGTCCTCTGCATTTAACCCATAGAAGTGGGCAGCTAATTCGGGGCCCAGGGAACAGTGCTTATGGGTAGTACCTTGCTGGTCAGGGAATCAAACCAGCAACCTTTTGATCACAAGTGCGCTTCCCCAACCATTAGGCCACCACTGCCACCAGCAGGGTGTCCTGGCAGTGACGCTTGTCTGGGGCGTCAAATTGGCTAGGACAGGCCCCGGAATGATCCAGATGTAAAATGCTGATATTGCTGGTATGCAAGCGAGATGACCGAATGTTACTAGGAAACAAAGTACTAACTTGTGATAATGTGGTAATTGTTATGTGTTGTATGGTGCCATGCAGTACTATCAGCCATTGACTTAAAGTCAAAAGCCTAGCAAGTGCTATAAAATTAAGCTTTCTTATAAATTTCTGGCAGTTTGGTGTATATGAAGCTAAATGGAAGGACTCTTTGTCTATAGCCCATTACATTATTTATTGTGAATTTGTCATGTGACTCTTGTACTTACAGATGTCCCAACGGTCCTGCATGGAGGTGTTGCGTCCCAGAGCTTCACCAAATCAGTCAGCGATGCTGACTTGGTCTATGAGGTATTTTGATTCCCCTCTCACGTTCTGTGCAGTAACCAGGAACAATTCCATTTCAAGACTTTTTTTTCAGACCACTTTCTGAAAAAATTCCTTATTCCTTAATTTTCCATTTTATTAGATTAGCAGTGGGCTTTTGGAGGTGCTCTAAAATATGGCTTTCTGAGAAGGAGCCTTGCCTAGGTGTAATCATTCAGATCACCTGCCTTGTACAGTTCAGCTGGCATTTGCTTATTTACATTTACAGCACTTGGCAGATGCCAAATAGCCAGAGCGACTTGCATAAGTACTTAGAAGATTCCATTAGTGACTTGCTGGAAGTGCTAAACCAAGTACTTCTGGAAAAGGTAGGTCATTAGATGTCGTTTGAAGATACCCAAGTGACTCAGCTGTTCGGACATCTTGGGGGACTTCATTCTATCACATAAGTGCCAAAACAAAGAAGAGTCTAGATGAATGCCCTGAAATATATTCAGAAACATATCAATTATAAATGAAAAAAATATAGAACAGGGGGGTCACGTGGCTCCGGTGCAGGATGGCAGGTTGAGTAAGACGTACCGTGCAACTTAACATAAAACTTATTCTAAATACCCTAAATGGAATGTAAACTTTGTTCAGCGAAATTATGTCTGCTACACCAGTGAGTAAACAGTATGAAATTTTTACAAGAAGTCACAAACCTGCCACGGAAAAACTGAAATTGCAAATTGTTGAAGCAGGTTCTGCTAACATGGCGGATCTGACGAGATCTGACGATCTCAACGATCTGACGGATCTGATGATCTCAAGAGGGCAAATTGCAATTCTTTCTCATGTTGTACAGGAATCATTTTCAGTGTAACTGTGCAGAGAACCCAGCAAACAAGGGATGGCCGCATCACATCCTCTTTTAGAGACGTCCTAGGGATGTCCATAGGATGACCTTGTTACTATGAAATAGCATTTTAAAATATATAATTTTATCAGGTATCCAGGGGACAGCCATAGGACATCCTTTCAAAGCACACAAAGTACAGAGCATCCCCCGCACAGTTATGTTAATGCGTAATGATGTGTAATGGCGTACAAAATGTGCTTGTTAATGTGTCAATTTCAGCCGCGTTAACCCGCCATAATTAGTCACGTTAACATGACAGAAGTGGCGTGTAAACACGTTTATGTGTGATGTTGAAAACCAACTTTAAATTCATATGGGATACTGCTAACTCAGTTCTCCTTCTAGTCTTTCTTTTAAACTGGCTTTTTGCAAAGTATCTGTATAGATCATAACCATAACGGGAGTTCTTTCCTTTCGATGTGGATCAATATACAAAAAAAAAAAAATAAACGAGATTAAATGGACAAAGAACATTGAAAAAGCATACATATGAATAATGATAGAGAATAAAACCACCAAAACAAAAGAACTACAAATAAAAATTAAAAATTAACATGATCAAAAACAGCAGTGTCAACTCTGAGTAAAAGCACAAATAAATGCCTAGTTTCTGACTGAAAAAGTACAGCTAATAGAA
Source organism: Petrocephalus sullivani (assembly GCA_026780845.1). Lineage (NCBI taxonomy): Eukaryota > Metazoa > Chordata > Actinopteri > Osteoglossiformes > Mormyridae > Petrocephalus > Petrocephalus sullivani. The sequence goes on from JAODKM010000020.1 coordinate 11,105,779, forward strand.
TGCATTTAGAATGCAAGTTAAAAGCCAAGGAAAACCACTGTATAAAAATTGTTTTCAATTTAATTTAAAATGTGTCCAAGCTATCAGCAGATCTACTTATTAGGGGCACGATGTCTCAGTGGCCCTGCGTTCATAGTGGGGTACCACAGGGTTAAATTTTAGGGCCACTATTATTCCTAGTTTATATAAAATATATTGTCCCCAATATATTCAGTAAATTGGTCAAATTTTCAGACGACACCAAGGTGGGTGGTGTAGCGGATACTGTAATAGCAGTGCAGAGGCTACAGCAGGATCTTGATCAAATTAGTGACTGGGCTGATACCTGGCAGATGAAGTTTAATGGGGACAAGTGAAAGGTAATCCATATAGGGAACAAAAATATAAGACAAGTATTTTATGGGTGCCATGGCTGATTGTGAAAAAGACTTTGGTGTATATGTTGATGCTTCCATGTCCCACTCTAACCAGTGTGGGGAAGCAATTAAAAAGGCCCATAGGATATTGGGTTACATGTCCAGGTATGTGGAGTTTAAGTGTTTTAAGAGTTTAAATCTGCTGCACAAACTGGGGGTTCAGCTTGCTTTATGAGAGAAGTTTTACTCTACATGAGCCCAATACAATGAGCAGAAGTTTTCGCTATAGAAAACGATAGATACTATTCTGTATCTGTGGGGAGCTGACAGAAGTAAAATAATTTTCAAAGCGAAAGTAACTTACTCACCTTGATTATGTTGAATGTTTGTAGCCGGTCAGTGTAAACACAAGCCTTTTTTGTAGGAGTTACATTGGCCATTTTCTCACATTTATTTAGCCAGTAAGGACCGCTGGATTACTGTATTATCATCATGTGTATAGCACCATTTGCAAAAAAAATCAGTGCTGCTTCCAGACTCACACACTGTAGTCAGTCACTCTTATACTTCTTATTCTCCTTGCAAAGCTCTAAAGGTTTATTTAGTTTCTTCCTATATAACTTTGAAAAGTAGACTGTTCACGGTTTCTAGAGGTGTTTTAATAATGTTTCTGTGACAAAAACTTGCAGTTTTTTTAAATGGTCTCGCAGATGGGACAGCAGACTCCAGAGGGTTAAATTAAGTCATTATTTAATTTTCTTATTTATTGCATTAATTTTAAAGAATTAAAGAAAATAGTCGCTGTAACTTCCAACATGTTTTTTTACTGTGAAAGCCAAAATGATTCCACACTTCAGCTTGGTATGCAGCAGGAGCCGGTCTAACATGCTCAGAATTGGTGCGTTGTACTGAACAGAGCCATCTAGCGGCCTGGAGGTTAAACACAACACAAATCGAACAACTGTCAACTGCAAATACACATGAACTATTTTTTTTTATCAATCTTGTGTTTTTGAAAATCGATACAGTATCGCAAAATTAGATATCGCAATACTCAAGTGTAGCGATTTTTCCTTCTTACACCCCTACTCATTACGCATCAAGTTCATTCTTGGAAGGCAAAGTAGCAAGACTGGTCTTGCCAAGACCGCAAGTACGATCTTTGTGTTCATGGTATTGAGATTTACCCCCTGATTTGGACTATGCATGTGCAGAAATTACAAAATTTTTGCTCGCTACTGCTTTAGAGCAGCTTCTTGATTTTAAGATTTAGTCTATTACAGTTTATTTAAAGATGTTTTTATGGTTTTTGTATTACTAGTAAAGTTTGTATTTATCACTTATTTGAACTATATTGTTTTTAAATCATTATACAGAATTTTATTTAAAAATTATTTGTACTTATCATGTTTATTATGTTGAAAATAATTAGTACTTATCACTGGATTTGCACTGGAATGTCCATAATATGTTCTCAGAATGACCATAATTGGTCATAAGAATGTCCTTAAAAAGTCCATAATAGGTCCTTTTGATGACCTCCCTTCAAGTTGTTCTCAGGACAAAAAGAACTCGTTTTGGATGTCCTAAGGATATCCTTTGAGGACGTCCTAAGGACGTATTGCTGTTTGATGGGAAGTGCTTTATATTGCAGTTCTCCAAAGGTCCTCTAAGGAATTTTAAGCCTATATAAAAATGCAAAGGAGTATGCATGGAAAACAGAAAATGAGAAATGATAGGCCACTTTTTGACACTGATTGTTTATTAAAATCAAGGCTAACATGAAAAGAATTGTTTGAAACGGAAGCCAAAGTCAGAGGTCAGAAATCAAGTCAATCCATATTCGTTGTTCCATATTTGTTTAGTTGGGGTTATACATAGCTACCCATTTGCTTTCTCTGTATATGTGGGGAGTATTTTAACCATAGCTATTAGAGGTCGACCGATGTATCGGTTTTGCCGATTAATCGGCACCGATAGTTGATTCCCGGAACTATCGGTTATCGG
>JAODKM010000020.1:11108865-11120239 GCA_026780845.1 Petrocephalus sullivani
AAGCATTACAATAGTCTAGCCTACTATATACAAATGCATGTATCAATTTCTCAGTGTCTTGAACATTGAGGAATCGTAGCAATTTGACGATGTTCCGTAGCTGTAGAAAGCAGACCTTCGAGATGGCATCCACATGTAATTTAAATGAGAGGCTTGTATCCAGCGTGACACCTAGATTATAAGTCCAACCCTCTAGAGCAGAGTGCACAGGCTATAGCATTCCTATCCGCAGGATTGCCTCCAAACAGCAGAACCTCGGTTTTTTGAGCATTTAATGATAAAAAGTTTTCAGTCATCCAAATTTTTACTTCGTTGAAGCAGCTGGCTAATGTGACAATAGATGAGGCGTCATTAGGTGTAGCCATTAGGTGTATATTTGGGTGTCATCAGCATAAGAATGATTAACATTATGTCTTCTCATGATGTTACTTAACGGCAGCATGTAGAGAGAAAACAGTAAAGGGCCCAGAACTGATCCCATATTTAACTGGTGACATAGACGGTGGAGTACAATTATTTAACACTTGTACATATTGATAACGATTAATCAGATACGATTTAAACCACTCCAGTACCGTTTCACATAACCCAACATCAAATTTAAGTCTGTGTAATAGGGTAAGATGGTCAACCGTATCAAAAGCTGCACTAAGGTCCAGGAGCAGTAGCACAGTCACACTGTCAGCATTGATATCTAATTTATGACTTTAGTTAAGGCTGTTTTAGTACTGTGTCCTGACTGGAATCTATCCTGTATGTTATGTGTCTCCAAGTATAACTGAAGTTGGGTGGCGACTATTTTCTCTAGAACTTTTGACAAAAATGGTACATTGGAGACAGGTCTGTAGTTGCTGAGCTCCTGTGGATCCAAATTTGGTTTCTTCAGTAATGATCTGATTACTGCTACTTTAAATTGGTCAGGCACAACACCGCCCCGGGCACCATCCGGACATGTGGGAAGGCAAATGATGGATAGGTGTAATTGGCAAGACATGCATTCATTATGGGATGCATTCATTATGGCAGTTATAGGTCTTGCCAGAGGTCCCAGAGATACTTTAAGAAGCTTGGTGGGGATTGGGTCCAGTGGGCACATGGTGTCACGCTTCCGGCGGGATGAACGACCCATAATGCAGGCTGCTGGGGTAAGCCCTTCAAAGGGGCGTTTATTAGCCAGGATATACACAACAAAACAGGGAAAGCGCGAGAGTCACCACAAAAGGTAGAAACAATACTCGACAAGGGGGACAGGACACAGACTCACTAAAATAGGGCAGGACATCAAGGGGCAAACAAGAGACAACCAATCCAAGAGAAACAAGCGGAGAATTAACACGGGGCAAACACAATTAGGGTCAGCTGTGACGAATCGAGCCCCGCCAGAGGGCAAAACAAGGGAAAAACATGAAGGGCGGGGCTGAGCATCACACATGGTCGATTTGGTTTTAGTTATTATATTTATGAGCTCCTGTTCATTAATTAATTCAAAAGCATTAAGGGTGTGCCCACGTTCCGTTTGTATGATAGTTAATTGTGAGCCCTTTGGACAAGTTTGAAGCCTAATGTTTACAATTTTATCATTAAAGAAGTTCATAAAAAGTTCACTACCAATAGAACTCGGTAGCACAGGTTCAGCCTTATTCGTGAAACAAGCTATAGTCTTGAAAAGGTAGCGAGGAAAAAAAACATTCTTTTCCTGTTATCATCAATTTTAATTAATACACTGCCAAAAATAGGAACTTCTTAAAGCTTGAACGTCAGATTTTATTTTGGCACAGCAGATCAATACTGGGGCAAATGTCCAAGTAAGAGAGATCTAGCAACACCCATGCTCTGCAGGTTACTTATAGTGTTTATCGCTTAATGAATTTATAAATACATTATACAATATTAAAAACATGTAAGATGAGTTAGCAGGAAGTCAATATCAGCCCAAAATCATGAAATCAATAGGGAAATGGTTGTAGTTTTATGTATGGAGGAATATTATTTTATTTTTAAGCAAGTCTTTTAAGCAAACAATATTTATAACAGGTAGGGCTACTTAGCACACCAAGATCACGATTTTCCTGGGTAACAATATTTTCACCTCCTGCATATAATATATTACTGTGCCTGGGGTTGATTTTGTTCTTTGAATGGGCTTTGTTTTCTTTGAATAAACTCAAACAAAGAGGAGGATTTTGCATGTGTATGCAGACTGCTAAATACAGGGCACAGAAATTGAGTAACTGGGAGGCGTAAATATACAATGTCTCTGCTCTTCACCCAGTTTCTTCTGGGCGGACTGGTCATCGATGCCGACAACAACATCTCGCTGATGGATGAGGAGCTGGCATCCATGCGTCAGGGCAGGGCCTTCATAGCTCACCTCAATGACCACGTGCCGAAAACCCTCGTTGCCATGGAGAAGCTGCTGGCCTCGACACCAGCCCAGGAGAAGAGCCTGCATCCTCTGCATTTCGAGACTTTCATCTTAGGAGCAGTCTACTCTGCATACCAGATGAAGAGGCAGACAAGTGAGCAGGACCAGCAGGCTTGGGGTGGGGTCTTAGCCCACCTAGCTAGAGCCGCCCTCACTGACCTGCAATCGTCTGTAATTAAATATAGTTAATGCCACTTAATTCCCACATAGCCAAGAATATTCCACCATCACTTATGCAAACCCTGTGATGACACAGCCATATCTATGCAGCATTCAGATATAAGATTTGGCATGTGTTCTTAACTAAAAGCTAATTATTTTTTGCTTTCCGTTATTATAATTTTATCTATTTTTATTGTCCAATAAGGCTTTCAGAACAATTAAAATGTCATGTGTAGAAAACAGTTTATTTAAGTGTAAATTTAATTAGAATAAGCTTTCCTTCTAGATTCAACCATATAAAAATTATATGAGTTTCTGGTCTGATGCTTAACTATACAGATAGGTCTTTCAGTAGGTTTATAGCATTATTTCACCATATATATGTAAGCATCATCCTCTAAAATTGTTGGGCATCATGCTAGGAAGTATATACAGCATTTTCACAGTCAGTATTTGCACGAGTGAATATAATTCAGTTTCTTTAAAATGATCAGACTATCAGCATGTTTTGGTTTTAATATCAATTTATTACATTTGGAAATAACAGGCAGTTTTCACTAAAGCATACATTTTAAACAAACTTTGACGATGTGAAAGTATTAGACTGTACAAAAGAGGATCCATGATCCAGTATTAAATAAATCTTTTATTTTCCTCTTTTGCCAGTTGTGCATATACCACAAATAACAGCATAAATGACTCAGGTATCACAAACTTATAACAAAATCCTTATTTCTGCAATTAAATGTGTTCCACATGTTACAGTGTTTACAATGAAATACTTTCTTGCATTATACAAGCCCAAAACATGTTAGCATGCAGAAAATGAGCAATGTACCTGCAATACGTCTAAGGTGTTAGCAGATAAACAAAGTATTTTCTCCTTGCAGATCATGTTATTCTATTCAATTGATATTCATTGCAGTAGGACCATATAAATGCATGTAATATTGTTCTTAAGGATCCTGAACTTCAATTTAAATCTACTGTGTTTGACAGCAACACTGATGATAGCCATTTAACAGTTTTTGACATTTGACAACTATGTACAAAAATAATATGTAATAAGTACCTGTCAAACAGTTTCTTTTTAACTTCTTTTTAACATTTCAAATAACTGAGCATAGTATACAAGCATATAATGACGACATTGTGTTCTATTTGAGTTTTGAATGAGATGAAACACATCTAAGACTATTTGTTTTTATCTGACACAATTATGATGTTGGTTTGATGACAAAGAGGTGATTTAAAAGTGCATGAAAAGTGACTTCTATGATGTATACAAAAATGTAGAATGTAGGGAGGAAATGAAAATAGAGAGGAGCTTTTATATTATTCTGTTTATTCCGCAGTTATTCATATGGATAATTCATGGGAAAGTTCATCACAGACTGAGGAAGCAACATGACCTGTGTTGCAAAATGATAAGGGCCTCCTAAGTGAAAGAAAAAACAATGAAGAACTCATAAAAGAGGCATCCAAGCCCAAAAAAGAGAAGAAAAAACAGGGCTAATGAAATTCAAGCAGGTTCATATCTCCTTTTCAGGCTTCCTGGTCAACTGTGATCTGTGCCTGGGAGGCTCAGGATAGACCAGGAAGCCTGTAAAGGTTATATACTTCCCATGGTTGCTGTAGGCACCATAGCCATCATGCTGATGGCTGAAGAGCCAGATGGTATCTCCCAGCTGCAGTGTTAACATCAGGCTTTGACTCTGTAGGGCCTTCTTGCCATCACTATCATTGTAGATCATCGCCTGCACCTCCAAGTGGTTCTTCATCAGTTTAACAGACATGATCTTGTGGGGTAACTTTCCGATGTTGAAAGAAAAGTAGTAGGTTCCCGGAATCCGGCAGGTGAAAATACCGCTGGAGATGTTGAAATCCTCACCAATGTTGACAAAGTCTGTGTCAAAAATGATGGGCAAGTGCTTTATGACTTCTGTATCCTGACCTATGATGCTCTGAGTGCGGGCTACTGAGAAAGCTGAACGTGAGTCCTCTTCCTCCTGCTCCTCATCTTTACCTTCTTTCTCTTCAACCTTCTGAGTGGTCTGGTCCGATACCATGTCATCAGAAAGTCCATGATGGTGATCCACTTCTTTACTATAACTATTGATGGTGTCTTGTTGGCTGGTCTTCTGATACGGGTAGGTGTCTGGGTAGATCAGGTAGCCGTTGAAGGTGGTGTAGTGACCTGTGTTGCTGTAGATGGCGTACTTGGGGTCCCCATGCAACCGGAGCCAGACCATGTCACCGAAGTCCAGCTGTAGCATTGCACTCTGGCTCTGCACCTTCCGGTCCTCACCATAGTTCTCATCATAAATAATCACCTGCACCTCGTTTTTATTCTTCATAAGCATCACCGACAGGTCTTTGTGGGGGAACTTGCCCACCGTGAAGGAGAAGTAGTATGCACCAGGAATGCGGCAGCGGAAAATACCAGTTTTGGGGTCAAAGTCATGGCCGATGTTGACATAAACTTTGTCGAAGGTCACCACCATCTTGGGGCCGCCCTCCATGCTGCTGGTTCGAGCCACAGAGAAAGCCGATCGCTGCTCCATTGTGTTGTCTGGGGTGTGGGATGATGCCCACACCGAGATCACGTGACATAATAAGCCCATCAGGAAAAAAGCTGTCATTTTATCTGTAAAAGGAAAGAAATAGGCCATCATTAAACATATCTTAAATAACATAAAATACCTACATTAATCACACATTTACAACAGGTACACCCATTTTTTGTCTAGTAAAGCAATAAAATTTCTATAATGCAAACATCACAGGATAATACTTCATGGAACATGTATTATCACAGAGCAGGTTGTAAACTATAATTAGGCATTTTCATATTTTACGTTTTCACCACTGACAATACATAAGCTATCCAACACCGAAACAAAAATACTCTTTTTCAAGAGAGTTAAGCTGGCTTTATACTTAAGACGAAATAGATGGAATCAATGTTGTTTTGGCAATACAATGTTGTATGACACATTATCACCTGTGCAGGGTCCCTGAAGCAAATATAAGCATGTAGGCATATTCCACGATGGGCTGACATTACTTCATGCCATGTAGTTGGTCAGCAGGATTAAGTATGCAGTTACTGGCATGCTTTGCCACTTTTTTTTTGCTTTGCATACCACACTTAAATAGTGTAAATTAATATGTGTATTCTTATATTTCTAATAATAGTAAATATCGGAACTGTGTCATGTTTTCTGTGGAATTCAGGTGTTTCGTTAGTATAACTATGAGTGTCATATAAATTGTTGGCTTCCTCGTCTGTGCTACAGGTAATATTCAACTAATAGAGGCTGTTAATAAAGAAAGTAATTTTCATTTTAAAAGAGCTGACATCTCCATTATTAAAATGACTCAGACACTCACCACCATACGTTTATTTGCACTCTGTGGCTTTGCTGCATGAAAAACCTTCCGTGCCCTCTAGGATTGTGCCATGACACAGGATGAACAAGGTGGAAGCATAATTTTAAGTTTGCGAGAAATTATTCTCCCTGATGTGTTTGATTTCTTTTTGTCCAGATATCTTTTGAAGTATACGGCCAGCTTTATGGTTTTCCATCAGATTGACACCATGGCATTACAGTCCATGTCACTTACTGGCTGATAGTCACTTTGCAATGGCATGCCTGCATCATAGAAATCTAATAGCAGGAGAGACAGAGCTATCATGCACAGGCTCTCTTCTTGTTGCGGGTGACACTATGCTTGAATAGATGTGGGGGGAGGAACACAATCTCATCAGGTGGCTGAGACACTTCCTCTCATCAGTGGTGTCTTTTTATTTTTAGGAGACCTCCTGAGAGTGCATGACCTGCTTATCTCACAAGAAGGCATTTAATATTGTCTGCCAAACATGGCAGAAAGGAGCTAGGAGTCAAAGTAATACCAGTAATACCATGCCCTGTTGATAGTTCCTGTTCCTCACAGTATCATATGGCTTTTAGAGGTCTGAGAAATCTAATGGTGTCTGTGTTATGCTCTGCATCAATTTTATACAATTAGAATCCATGCTGAATGTGTTTTATAGTGTAAGGTCTGAGCTTGAGCTTTTGTTAAAACAAATTATTCAAGATTACATGGCTTAATTTACATGCTACCAAGTCTGACTGGACAATGGAGAAGTGAAAGTTCAAATATTCATATAGTGACTTGCACCAGTACTGAATCTCTTTGAATGTGATATTTGAATCACACATGGCACTCCTCTTAGTGAATAAAAAGAACAATAGTGTCGCAGCAAAGCAAGCTTGCTGTTTGCAGAAGAAAACACGTGATATAAAGTGACACTGAGAAGTGGAAAAAAGGTTTCAGGGCTGCTGTAATTGAAAAATGTAATGAAGTAGTATTCTAGGATTCAGCAAAGGGTGGAATGCTCTATAACACTGTAGCATTGATACAGTAGCTATTCACCAAACATTATTTTGTACATTCAGCTGATAATTAAACAAAATTTAAAGCATCAGATGACAATCCCTGTTTTTCAAGTTCACTGTACCAGCTAGTATTTCTCTAAATGAAAAGATCAATCATTAGTTAAAATGAGAAAAACAAAAGTGAAATGTATATAATTATCCATCCATTCATTTTCTGAAAGCACTTATGCTTCTGGGTTGCAGGGGGTCCGGAGCCTATCCCAGAAGCTACAGGCACGAGGCGATGTATATAATTATGCACCTTGAAATCAAAGCAAGGGGGAAATGGCTAATGATTGTTTTGAGAAGGTTCACAGAATACTGTGAGTATGGCAGTCCACTAACCAGTGTTGAACCAATAGTGCAAGAAGAGTGTCCATTCTGACATCCTGAACAAACATCAAGATCAAGAATATAGCCCACTAATAATGCTACAGTGCAAGCTACAAACAACTAAAAGGCAATAAAAGCCTTCCTGAAGATGAATGCAAGAAAACTACTGCAGATTTTCACCAAGATAATGGATGAATTGAAACTCCAGGAGATTTTATAGTGGTCAAGTTAAATTTTGTGTAAACGCGGCACCAATACAGTGATCCCCAGTCCAGTCATTGATGTTGAACCCTCATGTTGCATGTTGCCTGTGCCCTTCCTTGCTTCACTCCTCCTGTTTTTGTTTACTATTCTTTTGAGTAAAAAAGACCCTTTTCTTTCACCAAAATGCCTGCCCTCAGTCCTTCTCTCATTATGTGGCAGACTTCCCCACACCACGTGTGGTGGTAATGTCAGCCCCATCTTCCAGACTTCCCCACACCACGTGCGGTGGTAATGTCAGCCCCATCTTCCAGACTTCCCCACACCACGTGCGGTGGTAATGTCAGCCCCATCTTCCAGACTTCCCCACACCACACAGACTGGATTTCCCATGTTCCCCAGATTCAAAGGCCAGCCAGGTCTCCAGAGCAGCGGGATCTGCCAGAGCCACCGATGCACCCGCTGTCTCACCACAGATCCACCCACTGGCTTTCTGCAGCTTGCCAAAGATCCGCCCACCGACTCCTTGTCGTTCGCTGTAGCCTTTCCTGCCATTTCCCACCACAGCAGGAACAAATGGAGGAAGCTAGCTCTGGTGCCTCCAGGGTCCTGCCTGTGAAAGTCCACTGTTGCACCTCCAGCACCCAGCCCAGAAGAGCTATCCACCATGACACCAGTACCTGGCCCAGGTGAGGCCACCGTCACATCTCGAGTGCCTGGCCACACCTAGAGGGACCACACCTGCATCTCGCAAGCCTCTAGAGTCCAATCCAAGAGAAGCAGCTGCTCATTCCAAGCCCCCATAACCCAACCCAGCAGGGGTCGTCTTCCCCTCTGCTGCACCTACAGAGCCCATCTTCTCCTCTGTTATACTTCCAGAGCTCATCTTTACCTCAGCCGTGCCCCGCAGACCATGCCCCAGGCTTCTGACCCAGAGCAGGGCACTCCACCTGCACTGTAGGCTCTCAGCCTGGAGAGGCCTGTTCTACCCATGCTCCAGTCTCCTGGCACAGAGAGGGCTGCTCTGCTCACCCTCAAGCTTGTCCTACCTCTCTTTATTGCCCTTGTGTTAATCACTCCAGCAGCCTCTTTTTAGCTCCCCCGTCAGTCTCATCTATAAGTGTTTCCCAGTCCTTTGTACCCCCATTCTAGTCATTGATGTTGAACCCATGTGTTGCCTGTACCCTTCCTTGCATCACTCCTCCTATTTTTGATCCCTTGCATCTTAATTATTATGAATTGTTATAGCAAGTACAAAGACAATTACCATTAGGATTTTTTGTATTTGTTAACAATTTAATCTTGTTATAGATATGTATTAAACTGGTATTTAGGTTTAATGGGGGGGTGCAAAAAAAGCACAAAGCAAGGTCTATAAAGACATGGATGAGCAAGTTTGGTGTGGAGGAACTTGTCTGGCCTGCACTGGCCTTTTAGTTGTAATTAATAAACCCCTGTTGTCTTGAGCTGCCTGTGCAGCACGGTGGGTCAGTGTGTAGCGCTGGTGCCTCACCCCTCCAGGCTTGGGGTTTGACTCTTTTGAATCTCTGTTTTTGTATTTTTCAAGTTCTGACCCCATTGCGTGCGTTTCCTCTGGCCACTCCGATTTCGACCCAGAATTGAAAGGCAGTCAGGCTAATTAATGTCTTGCCTATGGTGCATGGCTGTGTATATGGTGTTTGTGTGTGTGTGTGCACCCTGTGATGGACTGGTACCCCAGGCATGTGCCTCGTGCTGCCTGGGATGTGCTTGAGGTCCGTGAGTCACCTTGACCAGGATATGCAGTTGGACGATGGATGGATGTTGCTGTCTATTTCCTCTCAAGGAATATTTATTGGCCACTGTAACTATGCTGATCACTGAAGTAGCCTTGACAGTTTGTTTGAATGGTATCATATTCCTGGGTACCCTCTTATATTTTACTTAGAAATAAGCATTTGTAAAATAATTACATTCTCTGACCAGAGAATCAGTGTTTTTTATGACTGTACAATTGCATTATATTACAGATAAAAGCAGTAGCAGTGGGTGTTTTTTCAAAATGGTTAGTTGACAAAACATGCTGAAGGAAAAAATTCCTGGTGTTGCATCACTCCAAGCTGCATAACTGACTGCAGATTCACAGTAATTTTGGGTCTGGACCCTAACTAGCCCAAACGAAAACAGCACAAGGGCTGTCTGGAGTCTGTACACAGGATATTGCCCCAGGGCAGCAATGCTCCCACGGGCCAGGCAGCAGAGATACTACTAAGCAATGTAAATAAGCATTCATCTCTTCCAAAGACGGCGGCATCATCGATTCGGTGTCAAGCATGGAATACCTTGGGCAGCAAAAGAGGAATGTCATCATGATTGTGGGGTGGCTGGAAAGTGCATGCTAAACACTATGGCTGCAAATGCGAAGGAGTACACTGAATCTGCTGGACACTGACCTCAGATCGGCATAGGCAGCATTCCACACTCCAATTTGGGGCCACAGGTGGCTTTCAGAACAGCTCGGGCTCTATGCAGCAGCAATAGGCCACTCTTCCTAGTTCCAGAAGAATTACACCATGCACTTTACACATTTCACTTTGGTGATCATTTACAAGCTAACTCAGAGGAGTAAATAATGTAATACATTAACCACTAGGATGTCATACCTACAGTGTTTGGTAGTTATGCAGGGTATAACTACCAAAGTGTTCTCCTGCCTCGTGTCCTATAACCCCCAAAGACCTCCTGAGACCCTGGGTCAGATGAAAGTGCTTGCATGAATGGATATGGATAGATGGATAAATGGATTAATGGAAGAATAGATAAGCAGTAATATATAGTGTCAGTATCACAAGAATATGTTGAATGGACTTCCCTACTGGAATCTGCATTTTGGATAGCAAGGTGTGAATGCAGGGTAACAGTTTCAATTCAGTGAACAGACTGTAGATGTAACCCTTAAATAAGTATTCAGCAGTATACCCTGGGTAAATCTGTGTATATTGCTTTGTTGATAGCATGTGGTCATGCAGATAATATGTAGTTTTTATGCCAGGCATTCAAAATCGTAGCATACATTATAGTTCTGTCATGTGGCCTCTGTGTTACAAACGTGTAACTTAAAAATAAGTTATTTCCAGGTTTGTAGTCTCCCCGCGGGAGTCTGCCCCATTTCTGCAGCTGTGTTTCTGTTCAAACTGGGGAGATGCAGCTGAGCCAGGCTGGGAGGGGTGGGGATGCTGGGTGCCGGCTCTGAGAATCACAAACAGCATGGAATACAGAAAGACAAAGAACAGAGCGATATTGTTTCCTGCAGTAAAGCGCCGGTCCCTGCGGGTACCACAGGAGACTGCTTTCTCCCCATTTTAAGAGAAGCATTCATATGCACCAAGCGGCGTCACTGATACACCTGCAGCTTGGTGACACCGCACACCTTTTCAGGTCATGTGATGCCTCCATCCCCAGTGTCACATGGAGTCAAGTGTCCGTCCCATTAAACTGCAGTTACCTGAGTATATTGTAAGCTTCAAATCATAGAAATGCTAGTTATGGCACTGTTGAATTCTGCAATCTGAAGGTGTTGTTTAATTTCCTTTAACCACACATGCAGATGAATTATAGTAGTAGACTAATGCATAATTATAAGCTTTCATTCTAACTGATGTTACTCAATGCAATGGGAAAAATGTAAAGATATTGTTATAGATCACTTACATAACAACAGCGTTTCAGGCTGAGGGCAGGATCTGAAGCCAGTGGTATATATACACTCACCTAAAGGATTATTAGGAACACCTGTTCAATTTCTCATTAATGCAATTATCTAATCAACCAA
>JAODKM010000020.1:11130858-11147843 GCA_026780845.1 Petrocephalus sullivani
CAGCCCAGTAAATTTATACAGTGTATTTAAAGATTAATTAACGTAAAGTTAATGTAATAAAGTGCCGAGTACACTAAGATAAGTTATTACTTTTGTTAAAACTTTATTATCCTTATTCTAAAATTTTAATCCGATAATTTTACTGCTACTTACCAAAAGAACTCCCGCCTGAACCACGTATGAACTAAGAATGTAGAAAAGTAGAACGAAATAGGTTTGTTATATCCAGGCTATCTTCTTTTTTATTAAATATACTCAAACTGGATAGTTAATTTGTGAAAGTTTCAACCAAATTGGTAAGTGGATTAAATATAGTGTGCATGCAGCTCTGGCTTACACTGGCGCATCAACTGTTGTCACTGGCACTTTGACATTACATTGTACTCAGTATTGTCATTTACATAAATACATTTTTACCTCCTAGTCAGTTCATAAACTTACATATACTTACTTAGACTTCTGTTGAAATGAAAGGACTCACTTAGCTGGACCTTTTAGTGATTACCATGAGTATACCCTCAGAGGAGCCGTATCTGCAGTAACCTTCCTGGGATGTGACCCAGTATTTCTCTGGCTGTGAGTGTCTTCCTGACAGCGAAACCAATCAGTTTCCCTATTTCATGTGTGGGAGCTGAAAGCGTGGTGATGCCCATGCTCAAAGATAAAGCGTCATACTTTTGCCATCGGTGACGCCATGGACTAGCCTGTCACCGCCAGCAAAGGGTTTAGTCCTTCATGCAGAGCTCTGTAGCTCAGTATTTCATGGTGTCTGATATATAATGAGCAACAGCAGCTAGGGAATGAAAAATGCAAGTTTACAGGAAAGACAAGATTAAAACTTGACATGAAAACCAGCATTCTCTGTCTTTCCTGGAGGATACAGTCAAGATAATCCCTTATATTTTTTCTTGAGTGCCAAGGGAAACATTATATCCCTAAGAATGACACGATTCCTCGGACCCAAGGGACTACTCAAAGCTCAACTACAATATCTTACTTTTTGAATATATCATGCATGCATACATGGTGTTATATTCAGCAAGACACACACATACACATATGTGTACACACACACGCACACACATATATGTTGTATTTTTATATTAGTGGCATTCACCAGTCATTTTTATAGGTATAACCCTAATCCCAGCTATGACAAATTTAACCCCTAAGAAGCCTTAACTTTAATCATTTTATCAGTTTTTTGATTGCATTCACAAATTATTATAAAATTGAGGTTATCCTTGTGGGGACCAAAAAATGTTCCCACAATGTCCCCATGATGTAATATATACACATGCACACACACACCCAAAGCAAAAATGTATCATCGGTCCAGCAGAAAGGAAACAGCCCACTGTGTTGCCGTATATAAACAGCTCAGCTCTCCGCTCACACGGGGGATGTGTGTACCAGCTGCCAGCAGCATAGGCATTTACATAAGCAATAAATGTACATCCACGCTGCCAATACTTGTGTTTACCACAAATAAAAATAAACAAATGGAATGGCAGGACCTTTGCTGGGAGAAGGCATTATTTTAAAACACTCTAATGCTAAAAGGATGTGATTGCCCACGCCTCCCCCACACTGCAGCAAGTCACCACATGCACTACCGGCTGGGACAGAGTGGGGACACACGCTTGGTAGGGGACCCCTGATCCAGGCACACAGTCTGACATGGAGCACAAATCCTGGCTTACTTAATGACACTCCAATGAAAACCTATTAAACTGCATTAGAAAATAAGTACTTGATAAGAAAGATGCAATTATAGGGTAATGAGGGGATGAAGGACCACAGGGCCCTTGACAGATGTTTTATAATCTTAATGCGATTAATATATACCTGCCTAAGAAGCCAGTAAAACAGTGAGGAAGTCCGCTGTGACAGTCTGAAACATTTCACAACCCCTTTCCCACACGAGTCATTTCATCAAACACTGTTTTAAGGGGTAAACCTGAAGTGTAGAGGTGATTGCACCTCAGCACCGATCCACACCTATTAGATGGACCAGGTATCGGCCATATGTGACCAATCCACATCCGATACTTACTTTGGTTTTCAGGAGTCTGTATAAAGATAGCTCCTGTTTATTGTTAAATTGATTTGTACAGTCAATTGGACGTCAGCTCTTTGCTATATTAGATGTTTTTTGTGGCATTCAAGCTGAACACTAACACTGCCGCCCAGTGGGTGTGAGCGCAGTGACTTCCACCTGCTCAGGCGCTTACCCTCTGCAGCGGGAGTTGCGTAAGAGTAAAGGTGTTTTGCTCTAGAAACTAGTAGCTGAGGGACTTGGAATCTTTTGACAAAACAAAGTTTTGAGAGGTGGAAGCGTAAAATCCCACTAAATGCGCAAGCAATAACATGAGAAATATGAAAAAGCTGAAATTAAGCTAAAATTATCGCAGAATTATTAAAACAGGATTTTAAAAGCAGAATCCAATAATAAACACGTTATATCATGAGTGCTACATTGGCAATTACGGAACGGCATTCCAGATTACAATAAAGATAATACAATTAAATAAATAATAATTGAATAAGAATGTAATATTTTATCAGTTCATCTCTCCTCCTCCCTCTCTAACAAGTCCAATAGCAGAGACCCCCCATGACGAAAGCATCCCATCGATACACTCCAAATTTCCAAATATTACTCCAAATTTCATAATTTTATAGGAACCATATCCCTAATCAATTAGATTAGTCCATAAATTAAATGTCCTATCTGGTAATAAGGATTATAAGGATAGTTTTCAAAAGGATTATTCTCTTGCTCAGTTCTGCTACAGCATGATTAAGTGATGAAGTGAGGTTAGGGGGCATCTTCTTTCTTTTTTACACAACGTGTTGTTGTTAATAAGTAACTGTGAAACACTCGGAAGTAACTATCTAACTGCAGATGCGCAGTTTAGCCCTGAATGACCGTCTGTTTGCTTTTCCTCTGGCCTTGAAGATTGTGATGTAACACTGATGACAATAATGAAAAAGACAGCAAAATGAATAATGACCCGAACACCATACATATTACAACTGTGCGTGGTGCTTGTCATGCCTTGTTCCCTGTGCCTCCTGGGATAGTCTCCAACCTCACCAAGACCATGCACTAGGTGAGTGGATGGATGGATGTGTTTCCATTTAAAATGGCCTTGACTGTGAAGCAGTGTTGCCACTGGGATTCTGGATTCATACTGTAGCTGGATCTCTGTTGGCTCCTGCTTTCCGACATTTGGCGATATCATGGCCTTATTTTGGTACAGTGTGTAAAGATCATCCTGCCAACCCGACAGCCTACAAGGACAACGACAGAGTGTTTTAGCAGCTTGGGTCCTGCAGCAAACTGCCGGCCAGTTGGGTGAAAATACGCAGGTATAGATTGCTGCAGACGGATATATGCTGCCTTCATATTTCCCAGGCTCACCTTGCAAAAAGTCACTTATAGGATACAACTGAAGACAAATAGCCAATTAAATAAATATGTAATGGTCACCTAAAGTTTGTTTATTGTCTGAGCACCACAGCTATTTACATATTTCAACCTAAGGTGGATGGCTTTGAAGTACTTGCACACTGCTAAGGTCGCTCAGCCGCTCAGCTAGGGAGTTCATTACTGCCAAGGCTGGGATGAACCTCTGTGGTTGCCTAGCAATCAGTCGGCAGCCTTCCCTCTGCAGCTCAGCCCCTCCAAACTTCTGCGTCAGGGAGAAACTGAACTAGTGATCCACTGCAAAGAGATGGCTGGACTGAGGTCTCTGGTCAGCGTCTTCTGGCCGTGGCAGTCGCCATGTTCCGCGAAGATGCAGATGGTATAACAATAGGCACGTTTTTTCATCTCATCCCACGGGATCAGCTCACTTTCTCTCACCCACATGCGGAGGATTAGCTGAGATGCTTGAATGCAAATCAGTTGAAATGGGATCCAGTGTTGAAAAAGCATGTTTTTATTTTAAAAATGTAAGCAGAGCTGAAACGAGGATAAGATGAGAAGGCCCTGGATCAGAAACACACACTTTCATGATAAATATGGGTGTGTAGACTCTATGGAATATCTGCTCCCTCTTAATTCTGTATCGGGGGGCACCTAGTGTTTTACACTAATGCACTTCAAGCTAAGCAAAAAGAAGTGGCATTTAATTACTATGACCTCAGTCACATTCTCATTTCTGCCCCTGCCATGTATTAGGGAAAAAATAGCAGCTGCCAAATTTGTACATTTTATTTTAAGAAAAACGTAGTATGTTAAGCCTCAGCCACTTTCCTACTGAAATAAATATACATAAACCAGGGCGAAGAAATGTAGGTAATGCATTTTTTTTTCTTTGATCCCATTAATACATACAGTTTTTTGTTGCCTAAATGAGAGAATAGTATGAGCACAGAATTTAATAGAGACATATAAAATTTCTACCTGGTTATAAAGAACGTGAGAGTTTATGTCATGACGTTACACAGAATCCTAGAATTCAGAGCTAAAATAAAAACAATAAGTATCATAATTTGCAATATTTATTTTCTTTAAGGCTACCTTAAAATCACTTACATATTATAAAGTATACTTTCAGTGGTTGTCTAGCATCTGTTTTTAGAGCCATTTGCCAAATAGGTTTAAGATTTTAGATTGATCTCATGCAGGGGCGTCAGAACCATTTTGAATATGGGTGGCGGGGGCACACTGGCGGGGTGAACTAATATTTTATGTTAAATGTGGCGGGGTCCAAACAAATAATTATGAAATGTGAGGGGGACACGTCCCCCTCAGATTTAATGCCGGCTACGGCCATGATCGCATGGTTAGGATTAAACAGTGCATCAATCCGGCTGTTGAGTACTGATCTGATATGTACATGTGGTATATGCTGTTATGTGCCAAGGTGTGCCATAAACACTAATTAATCTTCCTACTTATAATCAGTGGTGGGCACTAGTTTTGCCAACTTAGTGATTTTGTCGCTAGATCTAGCGACTTTTCAGATTCCATTAGGGACTTTTTTAGCAATATAGAATAGTTATAGAATAGAATAGTTCATAATACACGAAATACTTTGATCTGCGCTAAAATACAGTAGCCTATATGAGTATGTGTTAACCCGTTCATTTCCTACGTGTTAACGCGTATAAAATGACCGCGTAAATGTGCTAAAAAAAAAGGTGTTAACGTGTCTTGAAAATTATGGCCCAACCATTGTAGTCCAGAGGTGGGTAACTTATCTCAGCTGCAGCCATTAAAGGCAGAGACAGAAAAGTGTCTCTGATTGTGTTAAAGATTAGATTCAGTTGTATTAAAGCACTCAATGTAATACGTAGTCTAAATTATGGATTAATTTACTTATGGGATTTTATCCACACACTTTTTTAGACCATTCGGAGAGGTATATGCATTTACACCATCAGTGTCGAAAAATATTTCCTTTCATGTAATAACATGTAAGCATGATCCAATCGATCGTCTACTGATCATTACTGGTTGATATTCGCTATAAATAATTTGATCAGCGCTCTCTATAAAAGCCGATCATAAGCGCCGATCAGATGACACGATATATGCGAGACATATTTCTAATAAAAGCCGCTTCGCCGCGCTCGAGGACGCTGCACGAGCCGTGCACACGTGCAGATAGCCCGCGAGCGACTGCGGTGAATATTGTAGGCGAGAAGAGGAACAAGCTGACCTCCAAAGCGCGGAGCTGCTCATATTCATATATAAAAACTTGCCGTCGATGTTTAACATGTAAATACTGAGGAATGCTTTACATATAAGCTATATATATATATCCTGTCTTTGTTGGCATTTTACATTACAGTCTATATTTACAAGTCTATATATAGAAAGGCCCTCTATTTTGTTTTGCCTATTGGAAGTTTCTTTTCTGCCTTATATAACCTATAGTGAAATTGTTTCTCGTGTTTACTTTTGTTTGGAAACATAGCCCATAATGTTCAGCACATTCAACTTTGATTCCATATGAAGACATATATGTTGCCTTCCAATAAATAAACATTTGTCAATTTATAATGCTTCCTCATATTTCTCTAGTTTAAATGTAATGCGCGTAAATGTTTTTCCAACTGTGATCGGCAATTTATGATCGGTTCAAAAACCTGATCGCAGCATCCGTAATACACTTCGTTTAATGCTATTACATAGTTTAAAAATGTATGTAAGTGTAATGTAATGCAATGTATTAGGGATAATACAATGTACAATACAAATACAAAATACAATGCAGTTGACTTATATGCTTATGTATTGTGTTTTATTTTATGCAATAGAAATGAGAAAACTGTCAATTATGAAGGTTAAGGGTTATTCTGTCATTTAGCTTGAAACAGTGATACATATAACACACATTAAACACACATTTGAAGAATACATAAACACTTAAAATTGCCAAATCGGGGAGTTTGGATTACTGCTACCTAACGATTTGCGGTTAAAAGATTTAACATACTGGAACAAAAAGATGTAAAAGCACGTGGGCAATTGCTCAAAAAAAACATTTTGTCATATGGAATGCATGCTCTCTGAGAATCTGAAGTAAATTACATAGAAGTAAACCCCAGTCCTGGATTTCAATTGGAACTGTTCTAAAAAAAGCTAATGATAACCACTAACTTTTATTATATGAATGTCGTTTTGAAGCTCTAACTTGTTTAGCAATTTAGTTCTGCGGTGCTGAAGTGATTACCTGGAATTTGAGGATCGTTGGATTCTGTCTTCTGTTTTCTTTCAGTAATATTCCATTTGTACGGCGTCCCTTAGGTGTTATGGTACAGAAAAATATTATTTCAGATTTTCGGAATATTAATTTTCCGATATCGTTAACAGAAACGCTAATCCACTAGCTGAAAAGTTAGCTTTGCTAATTAGCAGAACCCTGCCCACCACTGCTCATAATGCAACGCCATCTCTTATCTTAGTGCATCTAGCTAATGAAGTTTTATAATCTGAGTCTGTCTTCAAAGTAATTTTAAAAATTAATATGTTATGGTAATGAGTTTGTAACAATGATCCAATTAATTCTACATTAATCAGGGATTCAATGTATACATATTATTGATATAAGTTTTAATATTATGTTCAATTAATTACAAGTAATCATAGAAAACAAATTGATTCATATCACTAAAATAAACACTAAACACATGACAAAAGTCATGACAAGAGTCAGACAGTGTTTGCAAAATAATCCTAAGGAAGCATAATAGTGTAATATATTCATATCCCCATATCTTCCACTGGCATTGATGACATTGAGAAGTCACTTTGATCTGACAGCATTCTGGGGGATATCCAGGCAACCAGCGAGTCAGCTTGGGTATGTGCAGACCTCTGCTCAGGTATTTGGGGACCTCTGCTCAGGTATATTCAGACCTCTGCTCGGGTATATGCAGACCCCTGCCCGGGTATTTGGGGACCGCTGCTCGGGCATTTGGGGACCTCTGCTCTGGTATATGCAGACCTCTGCCCAGGTATTTGGGGACCTGTTTGGGCATATTCAGACCTCTGCTTGGGTATATGCAGACCTCTGCAGGCGGGCGCTTTCAGCCACGACCCATTCGCTTCACATCCCACCATCATTTAATGTCATTAAGTGCAGCTAGACTGTCGGCTGTGCCGTTTTTGCAGTATTTTTTAAATTGATTTAAACTGAAGGCAAAATTTGCTTAAGATAATTTAAGAATTAGCACCTATATTTAAAAAGGACTTAGAGCTTCTAGTTGTCAAAATGATATGATAGGCTATAATTATACATTAGTAATACCTTCATTTTCATGCACGTAGCACTTCACCAAGGCCTGCCAAGACTCATTTTACACTCTCTGACACTCCCTTACTATCTAGCTGAATCATTAGTAAAGGCCACTCATTAAGCAAATTTTGTTATGTATACTTACCTCTCTGGAATAATATTGACGAAGTAATGAAGAAACCTGAAAAGGTACCAGAAAAGATTTGATGGCCTGACAGACTCTGTTTCTAAACTGATATTTTCTGTTTTTAACAATTTATGTTCTATGCTGAAATGGTCAGTGAAAAGCATAACATAATACTCAGTCCAAAGACAGGTACATGTCCACACAAATACAGTATCTGACGTAATTTTTGTGCTGACTTGGGGTTGATTTTATGCATGTTAGAACTTTTGCATATGAAGACAGGATGTCTGGACCTTAATAACTGCTAATCTTTTTCACTACATACCCCTGCAATAAGTCAGATTGACAAAATTTTTCAGATGCTGGCTGTTACACAGAAGAGGGGTATTTCTGTGAGAAACACAATGAAGTCTCCCTTCTCATCTGTGACCGAGGAATTTCCCAAATCCTATTGCATCTGTCTGTTTTCCCACCTCCAGCGCTGACTCACACGTCTCTAGAAAGAGAAGATTCCTCCACTGCTGCTAAAAATAGGATAGAAAAGAAGATTAAAAAAAGCTTACAGTGCCAACTTGTCTACTAAACAAATCATCTGAAAATTAGATGTAAAGCAGAATTTTCTCACCTAAGCTGTTAGTATCTGCTACCATTTTTTGTTTAGTTGGTTGTCTGCTACTAAAATGCAGAGTTACTGGAGGAATCACAATCTTTACATTCCCACTGTCACCTATTATTTTTCATTGCTTCTTTAATATTTTGAAGTCTATTCTGAAGGGATTCACAAACAGTTCAGCAGAACCAGCTACTGAAAGCCTCCTTTGTTGACGTGTATTCCCCAGTGTTTCTCCCAGTTCCCTCATTCAGCGCTACGGCTTCCCTCGTCATGGCCTGCCATGCTATCTCTTACACTCCATCTTGCGGAGCTCAATTACAACAGTGCATGCTACTCCTGCAAGCCACCTTCCATCGCCCTGGCGGCCACCTTAATCCGACTGGGGATGGCAGTGGAGCACCTCGAGCTGTCAGCTCCGTGCTGCTCATGCTGCACACAGCTGTGACAGACGCCTGTGGTGGAGCAGGAGGTGTGGGTGCTCGCCCATCCTCATGAATAACCCAAACCCTCCACAGCCAAAGATCAAACTCTGCCTCCCCCCGAGGGAATGGCAGCAGGGGGGTGGCTACACCCCCGAGCAATCGGCATCTTCAAAAAGGCGTTCACTCTGATCTCTTTAATGCATCTCCGAATGACACTGTGATCACTACACAGAATCGGCAGCTTTGCTTAATACAAACAATACAGTGTCCCACTGAGAGAAATGCTACATTAAATAATAAAACCAGAAACAAATAAACTGCTTGCTTGACCTTGGTGACTAAAGACAAAAATAGGACAGAAAGAAAGGTCAGATGGCAGAATGTCATGCAGGGCATCTGCACCACTGGCTCACAGCTCGCCAGAAGAGCGCAGCGAGAGAGGGGATCCTCTCTGCAGACTTTGCCCTTTGACCGGGTTGCTTCTCATTAACGAAACAGGACATGGCAGATCTCAGCTGGTGAAGGATGACTTTGTGGTGCCACCCTGTGCCCTGCTGCCTTGTCCTGGCTCCTGACTCCTCTCTTGTTGGCTCTATATTTTACCTCCTCAGCTCAGCATTTCTCATTTGAGATTCTCAGCATAGCAGTCTCAGACAAATTGTTAAGACAATGCAAGAGTGTGGTCTTAAATATAGTGAATAACCTTCCTTTTGGGATTTTGTACTAAAAAACAATGTATTTTATAATAAATCAAACATGTACTTCTATAATCAACAGGAAAATGCAATGCTTCCATCTAAGATGAAAGCAAACACATATAGCGTTATAATATTCTGTTCAAGTGCTAATGGAGTGAGTTATATATGCACTATAGCAGGAAGTTTGCCTCTTTTCAATAAAGGCAGGAAAGCCACTTTCAGCTCAAGGTGCAACATTGAATGAGTGTACTTAATTTTCATTTGTGAGGGCTCACTCATTGTGAACCTAAGAATTAAGGCACCACACCATTTCAACGACTCTGCCTACAAGCTGGCCAACCATGTGACAGGTCCCAGAAACACGGAGGCATACATCTGCTGTCCACACTGCCCACACGTACAGCATATTCTTCACGATTGCTGTGGCTACAGGCAGGTGAATTAGGGTGACGGCAGTTTGGATATGGGAGAGCTTTGTGGCCTAACGATACATTAGTTTAGACGCCATGGTAAAGAAGTGCATCGAGGTTTCTGTTCTCTCAGAATCAGGGGGAGGACGGCTCTGCGGCAGTGGAGGGTATATCTGCAGTGGCAGAGGGGACAGATCTGTAGGGCGGGGATAGCTCTGTGGCAGGGGGACTTTCTGCGGCGGGGGGGCCTTTCTATAGTGGTGGGGCTGGCTCTGTGGTGGGGGGGGGGTGCCCAGACACCCTTCCATGCCTGTAATAAACCTGCACGTTTAGAAACTGTGGTATTAATGTGTAGATCTGGGCAAGCATTTCAGGGTGAGGGAGTGGGGAACACCCCAGGAAGCAATCTGAAGTTATTTTTTTTACTAGAAAAAGCAAAAGCACTGATAATATTAATAAAACATGGAATTTCTCTGCAGTTTATCCACATTGCTAAAATGCAACAAAACAAGAGAATTGTTTCACCCTTTGTCAGCATTTCTCATTGTAACTGTTGCCATTCACTCATTTTTTTCAGTCACATTTAAAAAACTGACTTTCTTTACCCAAATGTTGCCCAATAGAGCACTGCAATCTGCCAAGGTAAAGCCGAATCCCCAAAACGCTGCCGGGATTAGAGCGAGGGAAAGTGTCGCACGCATGCGGCCGCACACCTTTCTAAATCCTCCAGGGGCCCCCGGCTGTTTTGCTTTTAATAGACCATCTGCTACATCTGACAGCAGTGCAGGATTCTGCCAGGCAACACGGCGGAAGCTTCTGTAGACCCATTTTCACTTTTCAAGGTGCCACATGCGAAGGAATGAGATGCAGGAGCTCTTATCTCCAGAGCTGCACTTGGAAATTGCAGAAGAAACAGCTCCCTATGCCTGCCTACATACAGACATGCATATAATATATATATATATATATATATATACACACACTACAGTGCATAAGTAGAGCCACACTATATGCACGAAAATATTTCATGTATTGTTTCAGTGTTTCTTTGAGATGAAAAAAGACAAATTTTTATGTTATTCCTTTATATGATCATTGTTACATTAGAGGGATTTAAATGGAGTGTGATTCATATGATGCATTTATAGCATAGGGTGAGATGGATTCTTTGTTAGGATTTGTTATTAAAACAATAATCATAAAATTCAGGACTCACATGAAATCCATCACATTATACAGTAATAATACAAAGAGTTTCAGTGCAGGTTTCACACAGAATTTTTTTCCTGTTCTAAACGTGCTGTTGCTAAGAGACCGACGGTCTTTCACATTTTCCCCGACACACTCCTACGGCGTGACATGCCCAGTGTTTGCAGTGTGGCCATCTCATTAAGGTGAAGAACACAACATGGAGTGCAGCGTTGTGGTAGTCAAATTTAACCCTAACCATTTATGGCTCTAATAATCCTCTATAATTCTATAGCTCACACAAATTTAAATAAAACTCTGGACCTCGCATGTGATGAGTAAAGTTTTCTTCTTTTATTCAGCAATCCAGCATAGCATTCCAGCGACACTTGGGTACAATGCACCCCGTGCCCAGGTTGATATACTATACCACAAATGCCCCTATATGGACTTCTAAGTCCTGATTGTTCACTAAACATCTGCAGGCCAGGCTTCGAACATATAACAAACATAATTCATCATTTCCATTGGGCCGTTTCAAGGATGTTCCGATCCCTGCTAGGTCTAAGCCACCGATGGGTCCTACACATAGGCCTGTCCATCCAGCCTAGGAAGGAGGGCAAAAACCCTAAGCGTTAGGGAAATTCCACTCCCAACCCACCAAAAGGTGCGGCCCCCCTTCGGGGTCCATGGCTGGCATGGCTCACAATACTACAAAGCAGGACAGCTACAACCACACCTGAACAACCTAAATAACCTGAATGAAAACTACTGCATAAGCATATCCATCTCTCATATAGGAATAACTCCTATGGGCACTTAACTTGCTTATATGCAAATACTACCATATAACAAACAGCATATAGCTTGGCATAGCAACTACGTTTTAGGCCTTCCTGCAGGCCCCCTTCCGTTTCTCCCCCCGCAGATGTTCCCTTCTGCCCAATTCTCCAAGGTCCTGCAGGGCTAGCTCCGTGCAGACAGCTGTGAGGCAAGGCCACACAGCACCCACCCCCAAAACAACAGAACCCGAGACATAACATCAATCCCACAAGCCTCCCGACCCCGGCCTACCATTGTATTAAATTTTTCTTCCACAGCGTGAGGCACAATTCACAAAACCATGCCATACAGGCAGCACATCCCCTAATATACTTTATTACTGCCTCCACGCTGTCTAGTCTGTTGAAATTCAGCCAAATGCCTATTGGACTTTATGCCACAGTCTTTCTGCTTTGCTTCATTCCAACCAAATGACTTTTGATATAGTTTTGCATGAATGCAATAAAAATGTGCGTGCACACACACACAAACACACACACAAGAAAGAGATAGCATTGTTGGACATCCACACTTTTAGAATCATCCTGCACTGACAGTTTGCCACTGGCATGCAGCATCTACTCTGGACATAGGGGAAGGTTTTCATTTACACACAGCTCATCGAATCAGCGACAAGAATATCTGATTCATGAACATCAAGAATAAGTAGGGCACTGAAATGTGGAAAGGGAGCTTTGTGAGCAGACTGCTTTTCTTCTTTTAAACCAAAAGAGCTGTCTTTCCAATATCACGGCAGGATGTCCTCATTGTACATACCTAAAGAAATCTTTGGATGGGGTAAAATAGCTCAGGGTGACAAACAGAATCTTTAAACTGGCAGCTCAAATTATGGAAGGAACCCAGATATAACCACATACCAAAAGGTTGCTTCCCAATTATGAAACTGAAGGTAAATCTAGGTTTTTAGTGGAAAAAGAATGTTAAAGCAAAAAATAAAAACACAAGCCACACCCCACCCACAAAGAACACAGTAGGTACTGTCATCAACCAGCAAGGTGACACAAGGAGCTGAAGAATTGTGATTGTTCTGTCCATTGTAAGAGGGTGTTGACCTTTCGTGTGAGCCACAGTACTTAAATTCCATCCATTCCAGACCACTGCTCTTTGCTTCCCTGCCCAATGGCACATCTGTTGAGGCTGGGGGCTCTAATCCTGAGACCTTAGCTCTAAGTTTGTGTGGGGGAAGGGATGGGTATCATTAAGATTTTAATGGTACTACTACTCTTACCAATATTGCTTATTCAGTGGTACTCTAATCAGTATTTTTTGTTTAAGACAGAAAAAGAAACAAATTAAGAACAGAATTAACATTGCTTTATTTTCTCATTTGTATTGTTTATAAATTAACATTATTAAGTTGCAAACTACAACAATGTTATTTTGAACAAATCATTATTATAGATTATAATGTGATTACTGAAATGCAAAATATTTTTTACAGCATTAGAACCAGCAATGTTTTGAACAAGTCATTATAGACTGACTTTTTACTGATGGAAGTGTAAAACAAATATAATAAACAATGTTCAATGTTTTTTAAGTTAAAAACTGAATGCGGGACTTTTTCTTCAATAATATTTTTGTGGTAACCTTATTTTGATCAAATCACCGAAGCTGTGACCTGAAACTGAAACAGATATGTTACGAGAATGGGCTTATTCACAAAACAGAACAGAACATGAAGTAGAAATCAGAACATAAAGGGACCACAAGGGATCAAACACAAATGGGAATATAAAGAAACCACAAAGTAAACACGACTAGAGAACAGAGCAAAACAAGGAGCAGGACTAGGAAACAACCACAGCAAGCAACCCACAGTAACAACTACAATGACGGGCAGGCACTTAAATCTACACAGATACCAAGGCTTAACAAGGGGCAGGTATGGAACATTAACAAAACAACCAATCAGCAAAGGCACGGGACAACAAGCAACTGCTGGAGTAACTTACAAAGAAGTACAGAAACTAAGGAACCTTAACAAACACTAAGGGTTAAAAACACGAGGGAAGACTAATATGTCTAAGCAGAACAAAATTAAACAAGGCATGAGCAGGTTAAACCCCAAACAGGGACAAAAAGATAATCATAACAGAAACAGGTGGGACGCATGACCAGAGGGGTTCAGCCTCTGAGCTGCACACATAGCCTATTGAGCTATTCGGCAGCCCTTTAAGGGTTTCTGTCCTTCGTGTCTCCTCCTTGTTTGGCCAGCAGGTGTTGCTGGCAAACCTGTTCACGTCCCTGTCTCTTGCCCTTCAGTCCCAGTATGCTCTCCCCATTTTCTGGACTGCTACATAGCTCAATGGGGGGTTCATTTCTTTAGTGAGTCATTGTACTATGTTACTGCATGTTACTCTTTTCTAGTTCTGTTCTCTGTCTTGCCCTGTCCCCTTGTTCTATTACCTTACAGTTCCTGTAGTTAGTTCTTCATTTTTTTCCTATTTATTTCTAACCCTTTTATTGTGTGGTTTCCCCTTTGTTGTGCTGTTTATTAATAAACCCCATTAGTTTTGTAGCCACCAGTGGATCGTCACCTTCACCCTGTCTGTGCTATGTTGCACTGTGACCGGACCAAGGAGCAGGGGGGAAGCAGGATGAGCAGTGATGCCTGCCAGCCAAAAGGGACAAGACACATAGGATATGGTTGGACCACTCTGACCATGACATGATGATGCTCGGACCATTTCAGTTTGAATTTATTAACGGACCCATAACCATCAGCTGGCTAATGGTTACTTTTAATCATTAATCCATATTTGTATAATTGAGTTACGTCTGTGTGTGGGCTACAGGCCACTAAGCATATATAACATACCTGGGGCAACGACAGAGACGACTTGTTACACTTGTGGTAACAAGCATTGACTACAGTGAAATGTAACCATACT
The DNA here is from genome assembly GCA_026780845.1 of Petrocephalus sullivani. Classification (NCBI taxonomy): domain Eukaryota; kingdom Metazoa; phylum Chordata; class Actinopteri; order Osteoglossiformes; family Mormyridae; genus Petrocephalus; species Petrocephalus sullivani. Next base: position 11,145,811 of record JAODKM010000020.1, read on the forward strand.
TTTGAATGTTTAGTTCTCTCCTTAATCCTTACAAAAAACACGGTCTCGACCTCATTTCCACCAAAGTGGTGCCAGAGCAGGTGCCTGACTTTTTCCCAATCTGGAAATAATTCTGTGTGTTTTTGCTGCAGAAATTAGCACTGGGCCAGAAAAACAGCTCAATCACGGCACTACGGAAAAGTTGATCTCAGAATTCTGAACTGTAATGTCAGCAAAAGCGGGACAGGCTATTATGTCCAAACCTTCTACATACCTGGACAATTCGTAAATCACATGACCTCCACTCCTGTCCCAGACATGATGCCCCTGAAGAGAACTCAGTAGGCTGGATTACTAACGTTAGCTCCTGATGTTACAATAATGTCATATCCAACGCTATTGTGGAAGTCATGTGACTTCGAGCCTCCTAGTGGACGTATATTCTCCATCATAGTGAATAATACGGTATATTCCTAGAGATAATATCCTATATTGTAGTAATATATTATTAGCAGTATAATTTTTTTGTGGCAATAATACATATAAAACTATATATACATTAGTTATTATAATACTGTCATAGTTAATGTTAATAAGTTTTATATATATATATATAAACACACACGCACCGATCGGTCGCTCATCCATGAATGGCAGGGCCATGGCTGATTGGATTTACATGCACGGACACTGATTACGTGTGCGAGCTAATCCTTAAACATCAGTTACATTCTCCATCCTGCCAAAAATCTTGGGACCCGCTGTTTATTTTTAGCAGCCGGCTCCTGCCCGCGGCAACCTTAAAACCGCCCGCTCCCGCGAGATTTCCGTTGGGTCCCACGGGACCCGCAGGATCCCAGTCCCAATGCAGAGCTCTAGTGGAGAGTGTACCCAAGGGAGAGCGAGTGGTAACTGGAACAGATTTTAATGGATGTGTTGGTGAAGGGAACAGAGGGGATGAGAAGGTGATGGGTAGGTAGGGTGTCAAGGAGAGGAATGTAGAAGGTCAGATGGTAGTGGATTTTGCAAAAAGTATGGACATGGCTGCAGTGAGTACATATTTTAAGAAGATGGAGGAGCACATGGTGCCATACAAGAATGGAGGAAGATACACATAGGTGGACCATAGTCTATGCAGGAGGGCCAGTCTGAAGGAGATTGGAAACTGCAAAGTGGTGGCAAGGCAAAGCGTAGCTAGACAGCATAGGATGTGGTTCTGTAGGATGACGTTAGAGGTCAAGAAGAAGGGGAGGAGCGTGACAGCAGAGCCAAGGATTAAATGGTGGGAGTTGAAAAAGGAAGGTGGAGTTCAGGAAGGAGGTAAGACAGGCATTGGGTGGCAGTGAAGAGTTACCAGATAGCTGGGCAACTACAGCAGAAAGTGGTCAGGGTGCTTGGTGTGAAATCTGGGAAGAGGAAGGAGGACAAGGAGACCTGGTGGTGGAAAGAGGAAGTACAGGAGAGTATACAGAGGAAGAGGTTGGCATAGACAGAGAGATGAGGAAATAGACAGGAGTACAAGGAGATAAGGCGTAAGGTGAGAGAGAGGTGGCAAAGGTTAAAACTAAGGCCTATGATGAGTTGTATGCAAGGTATGCAAAGATGGAGAAAAGGACCTGTACCGATTGGCCAGGCAGAGGGACTGAGCTGGGAAAGATGTGCGGCAGGTTAGGGTGATAAAGACATCTTGAGACATCTTGAGATCTCTTCCTGGACGTGGGAAAAACCAAAGAGCTTGTGGTCAATTTCAGGAGAGGCTATTCACAGCACCCCCCTCTGATCATGGACGGTGCAGCTATGGAGAGGGTGAGTAGCACCAAGTTCCTGGGGGTGCACATCACAGAGGACCTATCCGGGTCAGACAACACCACATCACTGGCCAAGAAAGCTCAAACTCGCCTCTACTTCCTCCATAAATTGAGGAGAGCACGAGTCTCACCCCCCATGATGTGCTCATTCTACCGGGGCACAGTCGAAAGTGTCCTCACCAGCTGCATCTCGGTGTGGTACGGAGGCTGCACTGCCTCCTGCAGGAAGTCCCTGCAACGCATAAT
>JAODKM010000020.1:11147943-11159950 GCA_026780845.1 Petrocephalus sullivani
ACACCTCCACCAAGTTATCCAGTCTGACACCCAGGACAGAACCAGCCTTTTTAATCAGCTTGTTCAGCCTGTTGGCATTAGTTGCCTTCACCCCACTGCCCCAGCACACAGCTGCAAAAAACACCAGGCTCTCTATCACAGAATGATAGAACATGGTCAACATTATCCTACAGACATTGAAAGATCTGAGCCTCCTCAGTAAATAAAGCCGGCTCTGCCCTTTCTTAAAGACAACGTCAGTGTTCCTAGACCAGTCCAGTTTACTGTCAATGTGTACCCCCAGGTACCTGTAGTTCTCAACCACCTCGACACCATTCCCTCTGATGGTGACAGGGGTGCGAGGAGGAACCTGCTTCCTAAAGTCCACAACCAGTTCCTTTTTCTTTGTGATGTTTAGCTGTAAATGGTTCAGCTCACACCACTCAACAAAGCTGTCCACCACACTCCTGTATTCATCCACCCATCCATCTTTGATACAGGCCACAATGGCAGAGTCATCAGAGAATTTCTGCAGGTAGCATGACTGAGACCTGTACCTAAAGTCAGACGTGTAGAGAGTGAAGAGGAACAGTGATAACACAGTCCCCTGCGGCGCCCCTGTGCTGCTCCGTATGCTATCTAAGCAGCAGCTTTTCAGCCGGACGTGCTGTGGTCGACTGGTTAAATAGTCCATAATCCAAGCTACCAGTGGAGCATCCACCTGCATTTGCTTGAGCTTGTTCCCAAATACTGATGGTCTAATAGTGTTAAAAGCACTCGAGAAGTCAAAAAACCTGACTCTCACAGTGTTCCCAACAATGTCCAAATGAGAATATGCGACCAATGACCAATGACTAATGAGACCAGCTATGTTATATGGGTTGGAGACTGGCACTAACAAAATGACTGGAGGTGGCAGAGCTAAGGATGTCAAGATTTGCATTGGTTGGGATGAGGATGGACATGATTAGCAATGAGTACATTAGAGGATCAACTCAGGGTGGATGGTGTGGAGACAAAGCTGGAGAGACAAGATTATGCTGGTTTGGACATGTACAGAGGAGAGATGTTGGATATATTGGGAGAAGGATGCTAGAGATGGAGCTGTCAGACAAGAGGAAGGCCTAAGAGGAGGTTTCTGGATGTGGTGAGAGAGGACATGCAGAGGAAAGGATGATATGGAAAAAGAAGATCCGCTGTGGTGACCCCTAACGGGAACAGCCAAAAGATGATGATACTGACTGCTGGTGCTGGCAGTGAAATAACCACTAAGCTTATCAGTGGAGTAATATTGCATTTTTATTATGTAGAAAACAAAAGATCGATTTGCTGGCATTTAATTATGGTTGAATAAATGAAAAGTTTTTAGCTGTCTCTTTTATTTATTTATTTGTTTGTTTGTTTGTTTGTTTAAACTCTTCCACAAATGAGGGAGCCTTTAAGGAGACAAAAGTGGATACAGGCAATTTAACGTTTCTAAGACAACAGTAGCCTACACAAGAACAATGTGAAACAGGGGACACTGGGAAGGATCAGGTAGAGGGCGGAATTTTCCGGGGCTGTATAGGGGTAAATATCAATACCAAGAACACAGAGATTGTACTTGTGGTCTTGACAATACAGGTCTTGCTACTTTGCCTTCCAAGAATGCACTTTGGGCGCAGTGGATCATGGGATTGGTCTCATTTGGCGAGGATACAACTGATGTATTCTTGATATTTGGGGCAGAGCAATTTATTTACCATCCTCTGTTCTTGTGATCTTAGTATTGGAGCTGGTCTTTGGCAATGGAAGATGGGTACAGTACACAAGAACACAAGTACGGTCAAGTACGCATATTAGGATTCACCTATGGACCTTTACTTTACTCTCACTTCCACCTAAGTAACATTTCCATTCCATTCTTTTTGGAAACCAGTGGAAATGTGGACAAGTTCTCAAAAGGTGCTAGCTCCAACTCTGTGTTGGTGGAAACAAGGCACTGTGTGTGTGCTGCACATTGCTGTGCTTGAAAGAGAGAGAGGAGAGTGCAAGAGCGAATGAGCTGCCCCATGCTCTGCCCCTCACACACAGGCTACAAGAGAGGTCTCTCTCTTCTAAATTAAGAATAGCAGAAATGCAACCAGAAACACAGCTGCTGAGATGAAATGTGCAAGAACTTTGTGCAGCAATAATAATATATTTTCTTATTTTCTCCAGTACCGAGAACAGAACCTATAACGTTAGAGCTTGGTGATACTACAGTCTTTAATTATATAGCCCTGGGGCTGTTTAATATCAAGTTTCGTTACCTGCTCCTAGTAGGGGGTAACTATTTTGGTCATGCATGAGCAGCAGAAGGTAAACATAGCTATTCAGTCATTTTACATTTTAAAAGTATAACAGCATCAATGTATCACTGAATGCAGATGTTAACAGCTCCCCCAGATTGTACTTGTGTATTTCTGTTGTGTTTGAGAAGTCAGTTGTGAGTATCACGTTTTCTGTGGGATGAACGACCCATGAATGCAGGCTGCGGGTTGAAACCCCTCACAGGGGCGTTTTATTTCCAAAATGGGAACACACGCAACATTAACAATAACCGACAAGGCTAACAGGACTCAGACTAACTAATAAAGGGCAGGACATCAGGGAGCAAACACGATGCAGGTGTGCTGGGCTAACAAGGGGATAGCAACGGAGGGAAAAACTAAACAGGACTCAGGTGCAGGTGATTAGGCCACGCCTGAGGGAAACACTGGGGAGAAGACACGATGGGCAGGGCTGAGCGTGACAGTGGGGTGCAGGAGGAAGGGATGGAGTGGATGCTGCTGTCGATCCCAATGTTTATTACACGTTCTGGTGGGATACAGTTAAGCACGGTAAGTCTCCCATGTACTTAGGCTGATTCCATCTCTGTTCTCATGTGCACAGCACACAAAAGGATCAAAGAGAGTATTATCCAGACTGAACATGAATGGGATGCTGATGTTTAGCATCAATGCTTTTGGGAAACGCACCCCTGGTCAGTTAAGTAGCAGAGCGGGTTGTTAATCAGTTTCAGCTGTTTTGGTGTTACTGAAATTAGCAACGGTTGCACTAGAGGGGCAACAGTGAGACAAGACAAGAACGGTTTAACATGTGGAGGCCACTGACATTTTTCCCTCCTCATCTTTTCCGGCTGTTTTTTCACTACTTTTGCATTTGGCTATATTTGGTGTCACCACTGGTAGCACGAGGCAATAACTGGACACTACAGAGAATGCACAGGTAGTCCAACTCCTCCAGAATGGCACATTAATACGTACCATTGCCAGAAGGTCTGCTGTGTCTCAGCACAGTCTCAAGGGCATGGAGGAGATTCCAGGAGACAGGCAGTTACTCTAGGAGAGCTGGACAGGACCGTAGAAGGTCCTTAACCCATCAGCAGGACCGGTATCTGCTCCTTTGGGCAAGGAGGAACAGGATGAGTACTGTCAGAGCCCTACAAATTTACCTCCAGAAGGTCATTGGTGTGAATGTCTGACTAAACAATCAGAATCAGACTTCATGAGGGTGGCCTGAGGGCCAGACATCCTCTAATGGGCCCTGTGCACACTGCCCGGCAGTGTGGAGCTCAATTGGCATTTGCTGCCACTGGTGCCCTGTGCTTTTCACAGACGAGAGCAGGTTCACTCTGAGTGCATTTGACAGACGTGAAAGGGTCTGGAGAAGCTGTGGAGAACATTATGCTGCCTGTAACATTGTTCAGCATGACCAGTTTGGTGGTGGGTCAGTGATGGTTTGGGAAGGCATATCAATGGAGGGACGCACAGACCTCTACAGGCTAGACAACAGCACCTTGACTACCATTAGGTATCGGGATGAAATCCTTAGACCGATTGTGAGACCTTATGCTGGTTCCTCCTGGTGTACAACAATGCCCGGCCTCCTGTGACGAGAGTATGCAGGCAGTTCCTGTAGGATAAAGGAATTGATACCATTGGCTGGCCCTCATGCTTGCTTGACTTAAATCCAATAGAACACCTCTGGGACATTATGTTTTGATCCATCTGATGCCACCAGGTTGCACCTCAGACTGGCCAAGAGCTCAGTGATGCCCTGGTCCAGATCTAGGAGGAGATTCCCCAGGACACCATCCGTCATCTCGTTAGGAGCATGTCCTGACGTTGTCAGGCATGCGTACAAGCACGTGGAGGCCATACAAACTACTGAGTATGATTTTGAGTTGCTGCAATGAAATGCAAAGTTGATGCAATGAAAATAGACTGGCCAGCCACATCATTTTTTCACTTTGATTTTTGGGGTGTCTTTGAATTCAGCCCTCTGTTGGTTGATAATTTTCATTTCCATGAAACGATGTGGCATCCTTTGCTTTTTTCATACATCTCAGTTACAAAAACCAGCACTTTAAAAACCACTAAAAATAATAACTGATACTTTATTGATCCCTGTGGGGAAGTTCTCTTCTCACCATTGCTCCATGAGAGCAAGCTTGCTCGTGAAGGGCAGCCACCTTGTGCAGCACCCAGGGAGCTGGGGGGGGGGGGGAGTTAACCCTTTGATAGTGTTACTTACAAACTCCCCCAATCACAAGCAATGTTTTTTATGACAATACTAAGCATGGCCACTGAGGGCAGCCAAGACTAGCAGGACTCAGGGTCCCCACTGGCAGAGGTGAGTGGCTGGTGTTCACAGGGGAACTAGTCTGTGAGCTGCTGGTACTTAGACCCCAAGGGGACCAAGGGAACTGGTTTGTGAACTGCTAATACTGATGCACCGAAGGGACCAGGGGAACTGGTCTGTGAGCTGATGGTACCAAGACACAGAGGGGACCAGAATAGCTGGTCTGTGAGCTGCTGGTACCAAGATTCCATGAGGACCAGGGTAGCTGGTCTGTCAGCTGCTGGTAACGAAACCCTGCTTGTACTGACATACTGAGGGGACCAGGGGGGCTGGTCTGTGAGCTGCTGGTACCAAGATATCGAGGGGACCAGAATATTTGGTCTGTCAGCTGCTGGTACCAAGACACCAAGGGGTCCAGGGGAGCTGATTTGTGAGCTGCTGGTACCGAGACACAGAGGGGACCAGGGGAGCTGATTTGTGAGGCTGCTGGTACCGAGACACAGAGGGGACCAGGAGAGCTGGTCTGTTAGCTGCTGGTACCAAGACACCAAGTGGTCCAGGGGAGCTGATTTGTGAGCTGCTGGTACCGAGAGACAGAGGGGACCAGGGGAGCTGATATGTGAGCTTTAAGTACCAAGACACCAAGGGGAACAGGGGAGCTGGATTGTGAGCTGCTGGTCTATGAGTTGCTGGTACCAAGACACTGCTGGTACTGACATACCAAGGGGACCAGGGGAGCAGATCTGTGAACAGCTGGTACCGAAATACCATGGGGACCAGGGGAGCTGGGCTGTGAGCTACTAGTACCAAGACACTGTGGGGAGCAGGTCACTGAGCTGCTGGTACTGAGATACCGAGGGGACCAGGGGAGCTGGTCTATGATCTGCTGGTACTAAGAGACAGAGGGGACCAGGGGAGCTGGTCTATGATCTGCTGGTACTGAGATACAGAGGGGAGCAGCTCACTGCTGGCTGACAAGTCTTGGCCTCCAAAGGATCCAATGAGCCATGGAATGTGAATTAGGAAGTCCTTGCCTCCGTGCATAACACCTCCAGGAAAGCAAGGTGTGTGTTCCACAGGTGGAACACAGTTTGGGACAGCTAAATAAAAACAGGGTAATTCGTTTTTAAAATAATGGTCCAATAGCACATTTTTTCTTTATTAGGTTGCGACCCTCACCCTAACATGCACACAAGCATCTTCAGTGACTGTTTCCTGTCTCATTTTGCTGTTGGTAATTTCAAACCTGCTTCCAACTTGTGCAGATCCTCTGTCTCTTTTGGTCATTATGCTGCTCTTGTTGGTACAGGGCTATTTGTTGGAGTCTCTCTACCATTTTCTAACAAAAGGCTCCCTTCTCTCCATTTTCTGTGACACCCCCTGCTTAGGCCCATCTGCTCATATGCGATTAGATCAACAACTAGACCGAGACAGTCAGCCCATAATACCATCCAGGGACAGGACTCACATGTTACCTGATGCACTGACACGGTCCCTTCACTTGCAGACCCTTATCACCTGACCATGATCACTCCCATCCATGTGTTCATCTTCTGTCATTAAAAAATATTCTTTTCAATTGGTTTGTCATTTGTATTTTTATCATGTACTATATTTTAGGAGTTGATCACTGCCTTTGATGGATTAATGGTATAATTCTTGGAGAAATAAAAATTAAATTTGTTATGTTGTTTTGATAGTCTGTATAATAGCTGTGAAACATCATGCAAGTGCTTTGTGACCGACTCACTTTGTGAAAATGTGCTGACAGCGGCTCATATAACGTGGCGTGTGGTCACATGACAGCACAGACAGGCCTGTCAGGAGCCCGTATTCAAATGCCAGCAAAAGCACATCAATCTACTGCTAATCTCAAGCTTAGGGGTGTCCTCAGAGAGGCAGAATTCATTGTTTGGGACATGACATTGCACTACAGAAACAATGTTGGACAGAATCAGGAGCTACAGCATACATAGCTAACAACTAACTAAATATTTCAACATTGATATTTGAGGAATGGGAATTAAATATACAGAATAATTTGACCAGTTTGGAATCATCTGTGAGGGTAGATTATGAGGAAGAAGGAATCATCTGTGAAGGAGTGATCCACATTCTTTTTATTTAGCCTTTCCCTGCCTTTTGCATTAAACCGTCTCCTTTATCACACACGGCTGAATTTGCTCAGGAAATGAGATCTGGCTGTGCTGTGGGCATACTGGCTGGACAGGAGACACAGCCAATCCAAACACATATTGCTCTTAGCCTAGGCTATGCTGTGCCAATGGCTATTGTTACATCCTTTGCTTTGAAATATGTTAAACAGAATACTGAGAGGCACCACTAATGATTCACAGCTGATTGTGTCACTAAAATGCATGCAATCTGAATGTTATTATGCAGTCACCACTTTTTTGATTGGCATACTATCAGCTATCATGTAAGCTACTATCAGTGCTTACAATCATTCAACTGGTCAGAGAGTGAATTTAAATTGGGGTTTCCAGTCCTTTTAGAAAGCTGCCTCTGAGAAGTCAGGCAACAAAGTCCAGAGGAACTGCGGGAGAAAAAGCACTTCCAGCCACTCACCATCCAACATGTCTGCCTTAACCTCTAGATGGCAGACATACAATGACAAGGAGCTGCTCCCTCGTCTCTGCAACATCCAGCAGGAGAAATGCATCTGACAGGCATCAGGCTAAAAATACAAAAGCTGTAATTTCTTCAACCATGAAATTTTCTCTTGGGGGTTGAAAGCTTGTTACTGGATACAACATTGAATATATTTTCAGCAGTTTAAGCTACAGTGTGAAAATACACAAATGGATGTAGGGACCGAAATGTTCCAGAAGTTGTTACTGTATATTGTCCATCCATCTGCTTTTCTGTCTGCTTTTCCTTGACAGGTTTCGCAGGGTAATGCAGATCAAACAGTGGAGTTTTATCTTGTATGAGTTTTTAATTTTTTATTTGCAGGTCAACCACAGAAGGGAAAAATAAGCAAGTGACTCCAATGGTCAGCAAATGTTTCACAAATTAAATAATACCATTTCACACAAGATTCAAAGATTTGTCAAAATGATACTAGGGGTAATTTCCCACAACCACAAGAATAAAGATTTGTGTCATGTTTTAAACCAATGTGAAAATACAATATTCTGCATAACTTATAATACTTTAATTAGCCTCTTAAAGGGCCATATAAGTATTATACATGACATGGAATTTAATCCAGTACAAAGTTAGTATGGAACTATATTCTTACATGTTATATGTTTCTTTTAATCTGCACAGTTACAAACAACTAATGATTAATTGCTGCAACTTATGATGAAAAGTAAATGAAAACTACTTAGCCAAGAAAAAATGACACAAAAGAGATTAAGTACACATTCAAAAAAGGAAAGTAACTACCTGGCTAACATTTGAAGGGGGCTACTTCCAAGATACCTGTGCCCTTCACTGTACATTTTTTGGCATGTTTTTTATTTCCAGATCAGTACAGTGTGAGTAAAGTGTAAAGTCAACCATAAGCTCTCAGGGTGACACCATAGAACCACCCCAAAAACGACATGGAAATCTCTACATTTCCATTTACACTGGGGTAATAAGTGCCAAGGAACCCTGACCCACGTGGCTCATTGCTTTGTTAAAGATTGATTAAATGAGTACACCTGAACCAGAGTGGTATTCCATGGGGGAAAAAATGAGCTGCCAGATGAGGCAATTAGAAATGTGGAAGGGTACTCCCAGCTATGGAGAGTGCAGCAGGTTAAACCCCAAGCCCCAAACCCACACATCCTTTGCACCTATACTGCAAAGACAGCACAAGACAAACAAGCTACTTCCTCCACGGTCTTTAAGCAGTGGCCCTCATTAAAAAGCCTTCGTTATTAAAAGGCCTTATACCACTTATTAAAAGGTGTGACTTCCCCCAAGCTCAGGCAAAGTACACTGGAATCATAGTAAACTGGACTGGTGTTGCCATCACTCTGTTGGGCCATGCAAGTGCTGGGTCATCTGGACCAAATCACTTCGACATAGTTAGCAGGGTACAGTCCAACTTGCCCACTGTCCAGCTGTCCTTTGCACCAACCCTGCTCATCCACATCACTTAGCTTCAGTAGTTCCTCACCTATGGGCCAAGGAGAGGACAAGATCAAGATTAAAATCAAGATCCTGCAAAAATTACAGACTGGTCTATTTCTGGACTATAGTTGCCTCAAGCATTCTGGTTATAAAGCATATAGGTTAAACAGTGACAATAACATTAAGGTATTGATTATTTCCCAGGGAATCTCTCTGCACCACAGATGGTGCATCCCCAGTAAGAATGTACCAGCTTTGAAGCTCAGCTCATCCTCCTCTTGGCCCACATAGTCATAGAGAGCTTTCACGCGCTCTCCCACTGGCTCGATGTCACTGTCCCTCCCATTAGCCGAGCTGCAGTGTCCTGAGTTGTCTCCGTCGGACGAGGCATTCCCACTGCCACAGATTGGGGACAGAGAGGGCACAATGCTGAGTCACCAGGCAAAATGATTATCTAGCAGCACAGCCATAATCCAGCCCGGGGCTCTGTGCTAGCCATTTCTCCAAGTAGCACAGGTGCTATTAAGTTCAAAAACAATTTGTAGCACACAAAAAATGTTAGTAGCACACACAGAAAACTGCATAACTCATGAATTTCAGTATAACACTATTCCATGAAGTCCAAGAAAGGTGCCGGCACAAAAGTTTTATTAAATTCAAAATTCAGCTAATTCATTCAGTTTCATAAATGCATTCAAACAGGGCAATGATCAGCCAATTAATCTGAAGACAAAAATAAACACAAGACTTTATTTCTTAGGGTTCCCAAAGTCAGGGTACAATTTTTTTTTTTTTAAATGAACAGATGAAATTTTCCATGGGGGATCCTTCCTGTTTGGCGAAATCTAGGGCGGGAGAAGAGCTCCGTGCCTCCCCTCCGTCAAAATGGAGATTGGGAGTCATTTCTGAGGGTCATTGACTGATAAGTAGGGGAACCCATGCTCACAAACACTATGTACTGATACTCACACGCACACACACACACTCACTATCTTTCACTGTACACTTTGTTACACACTGCAAACGGCATTCTTAGCATAACCGTTACCTCCTTCTGAGACAATTTCATCCCCTCATTCCTCCATAACATCAACATTTCTATTGAAATAATGAGAAAGGACAGGGCAACATAACAATATTAAAATCGGTAACCGACAATACAAGATAAAGTAACCCTGTGTTGATATTTGACAATGACTAACCGGTAATTATTGCCTTTGTTGGAAAAGTAGGCTTAGGCTACACACAAAGTAAGACAACAGAAGTATTTATGATCTGGCTTTTGGTTAAGCCTTCCAGCCTACATTTCCAGTGCAATGCAGAGTTTCACAAGAATTGCCTGTTGCAGTAATAGTGGGAGTTTTGAGCTTCCCAAATTACATCGATGGTCGAACAAGAAAAGAGCTTACCATTGTTAATCGCCTTCCAACAGGGGTGTCAGAGTCAGTCACTGAGAGGGCCATATTAAAAACTACCAATGAATTTGCGGGCATATTTATTTTGTTATTAACAATATGACCCATAATATATTACTGAAATATTTACTATATGTAAATGGGATTAACAAATGTAAACTTTGTAGTAAACCTTATTCCTGAAAATTCTCTTTGTAAATAAGAATGAACAAAGATATGCAAAGAACCTGTCTGAAGATACAATTTAAACCAAATGCATCCACTGACCAAACTGACAATGAACAAACTATTATTCATATTGTAATAGAAACGTTTAAATTAATGTAGACCTATGACTATTAATCTAAAGCGAATATATACTTATGGTTGTGTGTTGGGGGGGGGTTGATGTCTTTAAAATTAAACTTTTTAATATACTTTTTTTATATTCCCAGCCTTAATGAGTAGCTGATTTCATTTTTATTAGCTACTACCATTAGGTTGTTACTGACAGACTTCAGTCATTTCAGTGTTCGTGTCTGTCACTGTGGCAGTAATTTTATTAAGCATGACTGCCAATTACTTTGTTTTAAATGCACAGCACTAGATTGTATAGCAGTGGGATGCATGCTAGGAATATTAGGTGTAACCTACCTAACAAAGAGAAAAGTAAAAATAAACAAAGATGATAAAATACTGACATCTGCTGGAAGACCCCTACGAAATCCAAACATACCCTTCAAATAGATGAATTTATGAAAAACTTTTGCGCTCCCTTTTAAACTTGATGTGTCCACACCTTGATATAAAGCAAACCAAAATCAGAACACAAGGTACAGGAAGTAGGCCACAGTCTCAGCTCGGATCACTGCATGTTGGCTGACATGACAACCTGGATGAGGGACCACCACCTCCTGCTTCATCTCTCCGAGACTGAGCTTCTTGTCTTCCCTGCCAGCCCTACCATCCACCATAACATCACTGTCAGCTTGGATCACCCACACTGCTTCCATCTAAGTCTGCTAGGACCCCATGGGTAATGTTAGACAACCATCTGTCTTTTGCTGAGCACATAACTGTGATCTACCCTGCATAACATCGGGAAGATCAGGCTATTTCTGTATCAGTAAACAGCTCAACCTCGACAACAGGCACTCGTTACCCCATGACTTGACTACGGCAACGCTATACTGGCAGGTCCATCAGCTTGGGCTACCAGACCACTGCAGATGATTCAAAATGCAGCAGTACACCTGATATTCACTCAGCCCACCCAGTCTGTCTTCCTTTTCTCTCTTCACTGGCTCCTTGTTGGATGCTCGCGTTAAGTTCAGGTTCTTGGTGCTGGCTTACAGGTCCATTAATGGACAGGCACCCATCTCCATCAAATGGCTCCTCAATTTCTATGTTGTATCCCACCCACTTCGATAATCAAACCAATGCCGCTTGAAGCTCACTCCACTAGGTCAGAAGTATCATTCCAGCCGATTTTCGTGTGTGAGCTGCAGATCCACATCCGGATATCAGACTCCCTCTCTACCTTCAAGAAATGCTGCAGATATACACTCACCGTCCACTTTATTAGGTAAACCTTGCTAGTACATGGGTTGGACCCCTTTTTGCCTTCAGAACTGCCTTAATCCTTCGTGGCATAGGTTCAACAAGGTACTGGAAACATTCCTCAGAGATACTGGTCCATATTGACATGATAGCATCACGCAGTTGCTGCAGATTTGTCGGCTGCACCTCCATGATGCCTGTGTGATTTGTAGCCTCAATTTCCTGTTCTTTGCTGACAGGAGTGGCACCCTGTGTGGTCTTCTGCTGCTGTAGCCCATCTGCCTCAAGGTTTGACATGTTGTACGTTCAGAGATGCTCTTCTGCATACCTTGGTTGTAACGAGTGGTTATTTGAGTTACTGTTGCCTTTCTATCAGCTCG
>JAODKM010000020.1:11163495-11187852 GCA_026780845.1 Petrocephalus sullivani
TCCCCATTCTGAAGCTCAGTTTGAACTGCAGCGGTTCGTCTTGACCATGTCAACATGCCTAAATGCATTGAGTTGCCGCCATGTGATTGGCTGATCAGTAATTTGCATCAACGAGCAGTTGGACAGATTTACCTAATAAAGTGGCCGGTGAGTGTAGGTGCTCAATATGTTGATCGCAATCGACCAGTAGATCCCAAAGGTAGTAGGGGTAGATTTTTAGATCTTAGCCTAAAGGACAGATTTACCCTTTATTTACAGTATATTCATCATCTATCCTCCCTTTGGCATTTGCCACTTGATTGACGTAAAGGGCAGCATGTCTGCTGTTGCTTAAAACTTTGTTACATTAGGTTACCATAACAACTACTTAGATCCCTTCTCTTCTAAGGTATCTTGAAGATCACATAGGTCACCATGCAGAAAACACTAGTGTATTGCGAGCTAAAGCAAAACTCCAACGAGCAAAACGAGCAACGAGCTAGCCGTTCAATTTATATCTTCTACAAAAGGAGTATAAAAAATGAGTAGGGAGCCAGACCAAGTAAAGAACCATAAATACATTGGATTGTATTGTGCTGTGAGGGTTCATGCAGTGGTTTGCCAACATATACTGCATATATAAAGTATATTCAGTACATAAATAAGTATACAAAGTATACTCATACTATAGCATGTTTAATGTAGGTAGATCATTTTGACCTGGTCATTGTAAAAGTAGCTCACAAGCTGAAAAAGTGTGGGCACCCCCGCTGTAGACCCATCTGTTGCATGAATTCCTCTAACTTTATCGTTTGTTGAATGCCCTTATGTTGCACCTACTGGCCCTTGAATAGTCTTATTAGGTTCCTACTTTGTTAATAGTTGTGTAGCTGTTGGATCACTCCTGCTTATAGCTGCATATACCTGGATCTGAGGATTCATTCTGAGCTTAGCATAGCTGCCCTTAAATCCGGTTGACTCCTTGACAGCATGAATGTTTGTAATGTGGCATTTGCCTTGTTTGTATGTTGCTCCGTACAAAAGCATCTACTCCCCAAGTAAATGTAAATGCAAAGCCTCTAGCTCACTTGAGACTGGAGGTAAGGCTCTGCACTAAGGTCTCCAGCTCACTGGGCACAAGATGTAATGCATGTACCTACCTGGGCACCGGCTCCACAGCTGAGACAATGTTAGTCAGAGTGACCACGTTCTCTGCTTGACTGTTCCTCTCTTTCCTGCTGATGGAGAAGCTGGTGACAGGGGACCACTCCTGAAAGGTGACACAATCACATGACCACAACAGCAATCAGCAACTGCAAGGTAATGATAAATAACCCCTAATCAGCCATACCACTGTTAATGTGCAGTTGCTTTCAGTTGATCATAAATATTTAACATAATTATACTGCTTATTGAATGAGGGTCCAAAAAAAAAAGAAAATTAAAGCTTTGGTTGTATGAAAGCACTTGAAATTAAAAGTGAATGAAAATGCAGTTGTCTGTCAGTATTGCAAAGCAGAACTTATATCACCACAGTAAGAGTGCAATGCAAATACCTCTTAAAAGAAGACATTCAGGTTTGATGGACTAGATAACTACTGTATGGTTATTATGCAGTCTGTTTTTAGGATGTTTATTTATTTTACAAATTTATTTTTTAGATTGTGAAAAAAAAGCTTATGAATATTTGTCCAAAAATATTTACGATCAACCAATACAGTCTGTCAGATAAGTTGGCATTATTGCCGTGAGTTGTGCCATCATCTCTATACAGTGGAAGATAAATATCTTTTGGTGACCAGTTCTTGTTAATTTTTCTTCTCCTCGCTCATTTTACTTAAATTTCTCACAAACATGCTGCACAATCTAGGAGTGAGCCCAGTGCAGGTCTCAGTGCAGGGGGCTGGCCCCTTGTCCCGGGCAGGTTCCTGCCTGGTGCCCATCACTCTGGGATATACATATCAATCAGCAAAGAGTTTCTGATTCATTATCAAATTAAAAGTGTATTACTCAATTATTTCTTTAAACTTTATACTTTATCCATCCATCCATCCATCCATCCATGCTCGGCACTGGGCAAACACCTCAAACTGCGGCCAGTTCATGGCCATGCCTGGGCCATACGTGTTCCTCCACCATCTCAGGTCCTCTGCATCACTGGTTGCAGCTAGAGTGTTGCCCAGGTCTTGAAACAGGGCCTTGAATCTGTAAATGGACTTATCCCAATTAACTAGCATACCGCAGGTGAACAGCATCCACCCATTTCATTATCATTAACAATAAGCAAGTAATTCACTCATTAGTAATTGTTGGAAACTATCATCATTATTATTAATGTAACAAATTCTACAGTAATTACGATTTGACAGCCGCATAATTTTCTTTATGCAAACATCACAAATTACTCAGACTTACATTAATGACCAAACTATGGCCTGCACACTCTTATTCTCCAGAGCACATGGCGGAACCACGGCTTGGGGTAGACTGGTGGTTGTACCTGTCACTGCTAGAAAGGTCCAGGTGCTTGTGGACGCTGAGCAGGACTTCCTTGAAGAAAAGCAGCCTCTTCTTCTCGGCCTCCTGAGTGATCTCGAACACCTGCTCCATGTCCTCCATGTAGCGCGGGTTACAGCGATACAGGTCTTCCAGCGCCCTCTCGTAACGCTGCTTGCCCTGCAAAGCAGAGGCAGAGGAGGTATCCGTCTTAAGGACAGGCCCGAGCATCCATACAAATCATACAAATCAGTCCCTGGCTTGATAAAACACTGTACAGCTTTACTGACTAACCGCAAGGCCAAAACACAGATATTTTCCTCCAAAGTGCCTTGAATACAGGCATCCTAGGAAATTCCCCACACACCCTCCCTGTCCACAGCATCTCAACAAAACATGTTCTTTATTTAACAAACAGGCACAGATTGCAAGCTTGAGGCGATGCCAAATCTATTAGATTATTTTTTCCAAATGGTTGAAATAATTGTGAGGAAGACGTTCTTAAAAGAAATTTACCAAAAAATTTTCTGAACCATGACTCCATGAAACCTACCTCTTTCAAAAATACCTGGATTAGCAATTCTGGTGTTATACTGAGGAATTTTCATTAAAAAAAAAAACCCTGTATTTTCCCCAGCAGACAATTAGACAGATGGTATTCATAGCCTGGGTTTTACTGAACCAGTATCAGAAAATATTCACTAATGGGGTCTTAAAGCACTTATGTAAGTTGCTCCGGCTAAGTGCGCCTGCCAAACGTTGTGAGTGTGAATGTGAATGTTAAAAACAATGAACCACATAGATGTGCCACAGTTAGTTACATTTTCTGTGGTTAGATGTTATGGTAATTACACATACTGCTGTTCAAAAATTCTAATGCCGTAGTTCTGCAATACATTAAACTTACACCTGTTCGTTTCTGGAACATCTGCACAGATAAAGACACTTTTGGGGGGGGGGGGGGGACTTTACTGTACTATATAATCTAAACATGTATAATTCACATAGGCTGAACTGGTTGATCCCATCATAACATGTAGAAAAAGAAGTAATTATGGAATCAGTAATAATCCCTCATTACAAGTTTCTAGTTTTTGTTACGCCAGACTTAGCAACCCCCTGTAACCCCCTAACAGGACACCCATGGCATGACCTGCGCAATACCACAAAAAAGGGTGACAACTGCATGTGCTTTTAAGTTTGTTATTCATGGAAAAACACCAAATGAAGCAAAACTCCCTCAATAGAAACATTAAACTTATGTACTTCACAGCTGAACAAAGGGTTAATCAAAGACTCCACATCAGTCAGTATAAGAACTGGATTAGCCATTCCTTCATCGTAAGTATCAATTAGTGTCCCTCAGACACTCAAGTCTCCAGTAGGATCTCCTCATGTCTGGCAGACATCTTATCTTGGATGACATCAACTAAAACTTAACCTTAGCAAAGCTGAACTGCTTTTCATCCCAGCTGATTTATCCCCACCCCAGGACCTTGTGAACTCTCTGGACAATTCGACAGTTCTTTCCACACAGGCCACTCAGAGACTTGTTCAATTCCTTGTCATCTCATGCCTCGACTACTGTAACTCATGGGTCTGCCGCTGAGTGTCATTCGTCCTCTCCAACTGATTCAGAATGCAGCTGCTTGGCTCATTTTCAACCTTCCCAAGTTCTCTCACACCGCTCCATTATTACGTTCTCTCACACCATGCTCACTCTGATCCCCCAGCACTGCTCAACTGGTCCCACCATCTCTCAAGGTGCAAGGAAGACACACATCTAGGCTTTTCTCTGTTCTGGCATCTAGTTGGTGGAATGAACTCCCCCTAGATGTCCAAACAGCAGATTGGGTGTTTTCAAATAATGACTAAAGACCTACCTCTTTCAGAAATACTTGGATTAGCACTTCCGGGATTACACGCTTTAAAAAAAAAAAACTGTACTTTCCCCAACAGAGTGTTAGACAGATGGTATTCTCAGCCTGGGTTTTATTGAATCACTATCAGAAAATATTCACTAATGGAGTCTTAAGGCACTTATATAAGTTACTCTGGCTAAATGAATTTGCAAAATGCTGTATACATAAAATGTAAACATAATCAAGCCGTGCTTCTACTGGGAGCAGCTGATTGGACAGAAGACTGTCATGATGACCTCAGAGAGAGGTCTCCATTGGCCGTGCTGTCTGTGCACGTCTGCACTGACTTCTGTAACAAATCGCCCTGCATTCCAGCTCTGCAGCTGTTGCTAAAGGTCCCGCGGGCAATCAGCTCAGTGGGGTGAACATTCCACTCCAGCAGGCCTGTCAAAAACATGCTACTGTCAGTCTGACCAGGGGTCACTGTGTGCCATGGAGTGCATGGGAAAATGTGCAAGAGACCCAAATGTCACCATGAAGCATCAACACAGACTGCTCTCAGTCACGTGCTGTTGTGTAGAGATGTTAAACGCCCAATAGTAAATAGGTTGGTAAAATCTAGCTAAACCTAGAGCTAGCGGATTTGAAATTTAAAAAAGCTGCTGCCTGTAGGATAAGCATAGCACTCACAGTAAATAATAAAGTAATAAAGTCATAATAACTTCCACTGGGCACGTGATGCCACACGATTTTAACTGGTACCTGTCATAACGGGCACCAGGCCCGTGACTCACAGGCCCAGTCAAGTTTAGGAGTTCTTGGTATGCGCTGGTACACGCCCCTCCACCCCGCTCTTAGAGCAGCAGAGGTTCTGTGCACGTATTTAAAGCAGCACCCTGTTCTGCCAAGACTTTCAGAAATGGAATGCATTTTTATAAAAGCAGACACTCCATGCTTTACTCCATTGTCTGCATTGTAATATCTAACTCACCGATTATATAATAGCCTTTCAATAAACTCAGTATAACATATTGTTGCATTCTAATAATTCTCTATCCCCCACCACTTTCCCTTTTGCCAGCTTTCCATCCCATCTTAACAGTTCCCAGATATGCCAATATTTCACTATTCCCATGTCGTTTCCCTTTTTCCATCCTTACAGCACATGCTTCCAGCCTTCCATCCCTTCCCTGTGGCCAGCCGAATCTCTCTCCTCCTTCTATGCTCACTGAATGTCAGACACTGTGCTCACACAAGTCTGGTTACTCTTCCCCGACCTTCTCAGCCTGCTGGCTGCACTTCTCCACACGCTCCTGCAGCTTCTGAACCTCCTCCGGGCACTTGGTGGGATCGGCCTTTGCGTGGTTCTCCCGGGTCACGGCGGTCCGCTCCTCCTTCCGCGCGTGGTGGTAGCTCTTCTTGGAGGACTCCACCTGGTAAACAGGAGATGGGCTCTCAGGGGTTGGCTGCCTGCCAACTCCTACAGTATGTACAATCTGGCTGAGAAAGGGGCCATGCCAAAAGTGTGTGTGCATGCTTAGAGTGTATCGCGCTGAATGATAAAGGGCATGCGTTTCATTTTGCGTACACACACACACACACACACACAAACAAACACACTTCTCTGCAGCTTAGGGACTTCCTTGCAGGAATGATGCCTTCATTAACTTCCCTGGCTAGCTGCTAGCCATACATGTACTGACTCCCCACTGAATGTCTGGATGTATAGGGGGGCGGGGGTCAGTGGCCTGTGTGAACGCTTACTTTCAGTACCTAATGTTCTGGGTTAGATGACGCACGTGCCTCACACAGAAATGGGGATGGTAGCCCACACTCTGTTTTCCATGCCCCGGGACACTCACATTCTTCATCCTGTGAATCCATGGCTTCTGCGCCTTACGGAAGCCATCCTCAGCCTCCTTGGTCTCCTTGAAGGTGCCGATGATCTGCTTGTGGAAGGCATCCTTCTGCCAGTTCTTCACCTTCTCGCTGTCCTCCACGACCAGGCTCTCCCTGAGGTCCATATGGATCTCGCTGAGCTGGTCGCCAGCGTCCATGAAGGCAAGCCAGGCTCTGCTCAGCGTGCCATACTCAGGGCCTTGAAGAAACAAGTCCATCTCAAACTGCTCCGTCATTTCTCAGTACATCCCAACTATGAACATCCCTTACAAGTTTACAAGTCAGGCTGAAACATCCAGCCTGTGCAACTGCCCAACAGATCACCCATCTAATAAATTTGCGCACAAGACCTCTGCATGCAGCAGCAAAGTGCTTTGCCAAGTAATCCCTTTAAAGACATCCTCTACCCTTTACCCTAAAGGACACTGTATTAGTTTCACAAAGGCTAGATGTGCTACACAAGCAAGATGATTATTAGTGAAATACTGGAGAAATTTACAAGATAGCCAAGTATCCAATGGCAGCCCTTGTCCCTGTGTCTAATCAGGCTCGTGGAAGTGAATTAGCCAATGACAGCTAGCTTACGTTTATGGTATAAATAATGTATATCACTTTAACACTGAGAACCAACGTATGTTTTTCTTCTTCCTAAGTAGTGTGCAGGCTTGCTATGGACCAGCAAGTTTGCCTCCTTTCCCCACCTTTTTCCACCACCAGCCTCCACCTCTTGGCCCAGTCGGCCAGCTGCTGGCTGTAATTCTTCTCAATCTTGGCTCGCTCCTGCAGACAGAGCACCAGCTCGCTGCTGAGTCGGTGGCCGTCGTCGATGCGCTTTACTGTGTTCCTGAAGTTCCCCGGCTGAGCAGAGGCAGATGTCCATGACAGCAAATGGCCAGATAGGAACAATAAAATCATTTCAATTCAGTTTTGATTAAATTTTATTTGTATAGCGTATTATCACAACATTATTGTCTCAAGGTGCTTTACATTATTCCACTTTAGCATAACCAGCCACCACATGGGAACAAAAACATGATTTAGAAACAAACACAGAATTTATATATTCCAAGACAGAAATACAGCCATATGGTACCCAAGCATCCATAATAAATATTTTTACTTGTTACATGCTGTAAAAGTAGTACCATCTTTTACATACTTTAGATAACCATTGATCCATAATGACATTAAATCAACATATTTGACTTTCTTTTTGTCACACAAATCAGAACAGGTGAATCTTGCATCATTTTTTGTGCTGAACTGAAATATCCAATCGTAATTGCCCGCAAGGATTTTGAGTGACACACTATTAGACATTTCCCAGCCCAGTCCTCAGGCACTCCCTGTCACGCTCAGCCCCGCCCTGCCTGTCTTCTCCCCAGTGTTTCCCTCAGGCGTGGCCTAATCACCTGCACCTGAGTCCTGTTTAGCTTTTCCCTCCGTTGCTATCCCCTTGTTAGCCCAGCACACCTGCATCGTGTTTGCTCCCTGATGTCCTGCCCTTTATTAGTTAGTCTGAGTCCTGTTAGCCTTGTCGGTTATTGTTAATGTTGCGTGTGTTCCCATTTTGGAAATAAAACGCCCCTGTGAGGGGTTTCAACCCGCAGCCTGCATTATGGATCGTTCATCCCGCAGAAAACGTGACACTCCCACATGCTCCATGTTTTTTCTCCTTCCCAGCTTCCTGCAATACAGTGATCATTTTTGCTCCCTTTCTGCTCCCTACTGGTTGAGAAACACTGATCAAAAATGTAGAAGTGTATGATTTTCTGCTGTACTTGGCTGCAGAAACATCCCTCTTAAGAGTTCAGCAGACGTCAGGAAGTATACGGGGACTCCACATAATTTTTTATCATAAAGACAGGTCCAAAAGAGTTACAGCCTGTAAACAGTATAGTACACTGCAGCCTCATGTATAGTCTTAAAAATGTTCACAAATAGAAATAATTTCTCCTAAATTCCTTACCTTCCTTTCATATATCTATACATTCTTAATAAAGAGTTCCATACTATCAATATAGCCTAACAATTATGTCACTTAAAAACTATGGGTTAATTCAGTGTATTTTTAAAATAGAAATATGCATTATAATGTACATAAAAGACACCCTTTAATTGTTCTTTGACAAAATCTTTGTAGACCAGTGTAAACATAAGGTATGAACTGCCCAACGGATCGCACAGATCACTTTTTCCATTTGATTACAATGCATTCCCTCCCTGACAGGTGCATTTAGAGGAAGCCGTACCTCCCAGAAGCTGCCAGAGCAAGCTGGGTGACTCACGTCGCCATTGGAGGACATGGTGCGGCTGGTGTCACGGCCTGGAGTGCTGGCGGCCACCCGTCGGGCCAGCGGAGAGCAGGAAGCAGCTGATGGTGAGCCACAGGAGGGGATGGTCACAGAATGCCATGCAGAGGCCTCATACACCAAGATCACCTTGCATAAATCAGCAGTTTTTACATAGCCCAGTTGTGGAAATAAAGACACCAGTAACTATGCAATAACTATGCCCTGTCTTTCATAGACACAAAGAGCTTCCGTCCGTGGTATAGGGAACAATATGGATGGATGGATGGATAGTAGGGGTCAGCAATATTAATGATTTATCGACTTACCGTCATATTAACATTTAAATAAGAAAATGAGAAACTTAGAAAAAAGGAACATTATTTGATAGTGCAGAGGCAGACTTCGTGCTATTGCAGAAGTACAGGTAGGAGGGCAACAAAATGTAGTTTAGTGTTTACGAGATGTGCAAACAGTGACAAAGTGCAATGCATGCAGAAACCATGAAAACTAAAATAAAGATACTTTGGATGTACAGTACGAAGAACAATATACAATGCGATAAAACATTAAATGAGATTAAAACATTATTATTATTAATTATTATCATTATAATTATTACTACATTTGGCAAATATTAACCTTCTTAAATTCTCAAGTCTCAAGTTCACCGTCTCTTTTCCCTGCACTTCTGTGTAACTTCCAAGTTAGCGACAGTGCTTGTGGTCAACCAGTAAGCAAAGGTTATCAGTATAAACCCCACCCAGCAGTTCTTAGTTGAGTGAAAAGTACCTACTCTGAAAAAGGGACTAAGAAAAGTTGAAGAACTACTCCCAATGAACTACAATCAGGTTGAGTTCCTGTGGTGGAAATGTGACAGAAGTTCCTGGATCCTGGTTCCAGAGAAAGGTTCCTGGGGTAGGAACTTAGTCTTAGTTTCATCTTGACTAGTGAATGCTGAAAATATTTGTCACTTCCCTTCCTGATTTCATCCTAACCCTTCACTAACCATTCTCACGGTCATGAAGCTTCCTGTTACAGATGTGGCAGTCTTTGCAGATGGCCAGGATTACTGTATGAGGAGAATCCTACCAAAGTAACTTTTTATAAAAACGGAAATCTGGACATCTGAGCAAAGTTTGTTAATTTCTTACTTAAATATCACAAAAGACCCCCATTTCCCAGATGTTTTAACAAAACCCATGGAAACAAAAAAAAAGTTACATTTTCAGTTAGAGATACATAGAATTTCTTCAGCGTTATCGCAGATGCTCTGATCCACTTATTTGACAGAGGCTGCCGCACAGGATGTGTACCAGATCTGGGGCATCCTTCTGCAAACTTATTCTGCCTCTCTCTGAGTCTGCAGAAGGTGCCCCAGCTCTGGGAGACATCCTGTGCAGTCCCTGTTCTTAAGAAAGGGCACTCCATCTCCCTTACTTACTTCTAACTAGGCTTGCCACGATAGACAGTGTTGACGGTGTTACCGGTCTTAAGACGCAACACCGGTGACATCACTTTTCCACCGTGATACCATCCCCACATTTGTTTTTTTTTTTTTAAGTATTCGTTTTTTTATTAAATATTTATTTGAATTAAATGGAAAATATAATTCTAAATAATTTACTAACATAGGCTACGTAATAAATGTTCTATGGTTGTTATTTGTTTGGTTCCAACTTCCACAGTTTTTCCAGCCTGTAGCATTGTTGTGTTTTTTGTTGTGTTATGTTAATAAAAGTTCTGTTTAATATCAGTGATTTTTTTTGTAGTTTCGTTGTTGTCCATTCAAACAATTGATGCCGAATTGCCAATTCCCGCAAAACTAAAAGTGAAAGTATAATACACACGCATTTATAAGCTATTTAAAAGCAGGAAAAAAAGAGGAAAAGAGGAAACCCCCACCCCCACGGTGATACCGGTATTACCGGTGTTGTCACATGTCCATTAATTGGTGGGGAAATTTCCTCAACGTCACAACCCTACTTCTAACCAGTTGTTTTTACCTCTAATACTCATACCTCTCATTAGGACTTTTGAGAGGCAGGTACAGAAACAGCTCTGACTACTGGCCACAGATCACCTCGCTCGCCGACAGTTTGCCTACCAGGTACACACAGGTGTGGATGATGCTTAGACAGCAGTTCCCTGGGGCACCTCAGGGAACTGTCCTGTCTCCTTTCCTGCTTACCCTCTACACAACAGAGTTACGGCACAACACCATCTCTTGCCATCTACAAAGTTTTTAGAAGACTTCAATGTAGGATACATCAGCAAAGGAGATAAGGCCTAGAAGTAGACCATCTCATGGTGCTGGAAGAACAACTTGCAGCTCAGCATTAGCAAGACAAAGGAGTAGGCGGTGGCTTGGGCAGACAGTGGCACTGTACAAAAAAGGCCAGAGCAGACCACTTTCTGAGAAAGCTCAGAAGTGTGGCAGGCTTAAATTCTCAGGTTTATGTTTTAAATCAATCTATAGTGACTGGCATGCTTTTCTACACTTGGCCAGCTGGGGAAGAGGTATTAGTTCAGACGATGCCAAAGAGCTGAACAAACTCATCAGGAACACCAACTGCATTGAGGGCAGGACGATAAAATGAGTATGGTAATTATCATCATAAAAATTTCCTCTGTCGATATGATAAACACTCAATAAAAGTTCTATATATTTTTAAGGACTGGCAATGGGATACAAGTGCAGACTCAGCTGCAAAAACACAAATGAGGGAGTTATTAAACAAATAAGAAAATGCAATAGGTAGGCAGGCAGACGAAAAAAAACACAGCCAAAGGAACCAGGAGTATCACTGGTAGGGCAGGTACACCCAAAGCAACCCCTCCAATAGGGGATCAAACGAGATCCAACACGAAAGTTCACAGTAAAATTCAGTCCATGAGAAATCCACACAGTAATAGTGCGGAGACAATTCAGACACACCAGGAGGAATATGAGCTGCTGCATTTGTTGGCACTGACTAAAATAGCCTGTTCAACTAGCCTGCACCTCAGATTTGTGACATGTGAAGTGCTATTTGGCAAGTGATTGATACGTTCTGACGATTAAGAATATTTTAAAATCACAATTAACCATCTGGTTTCTTCAACTTTCAATCAGCCTGTAAACTGTAATTAAATAATGGATTTAACATTTATTGTGATTAAGTTGCGATAATTATGATACCAGCTGGACATGGATATCACATGAATGATTTTTCTGCAATATTGGAAAACTGTTTGCATGCATGCTTACATAAGTATGATTGCCACCCTCATTTTAGCCGGTAGTGTTGCTTCTGCTCTGTTGCTTTCCGTGTTAGACGTCAGAATTTTAAATCCCGCTTCCGCATGAACCTGCAAGATTCTGTCACTCACCCAATCACACGGCATATTTTGTTCCGCCCCCAACCACATCTTTTAAGTCTTACCCCACATGCTCCCAGAGAGGCTTCTCATATAACAGCAACAACAACAACAACAACAACAATAATAATAATAATAATAATAATAATAATAGAGCAATACTTAATTATTTAAATTGTTTGCTGGATGCCGTGAGTCAGTTATATTCTCCCACTCCTGCACTCAAAAGAGAAAATGCATCTCGTACTGCACTCTATTGCCATGACTGTGGGAATGCAGACTTCTGCTCTGTGTAGCAGGTGCAGTTCAGGCAGCTCCTCCACAGACAATGGACAGTGGCAGGTGTTCTTTTCCTCCCGACTTCTGCACTGTAAACTCTAACGAGTTATGGGTACGCAAAAAAACTGAGAAAACTGATTACCTCGAAGTAATTAAGATAGCACACCTAATATTTTAATGTGTACAAAAAATGAAAAACATTGGTCCAGTTGACTAATATTTAATAGTTCCTTTCAACTCAATAAAAGAGTTTACTGTGCACAAGTACTTCACTTACTAATTACTTACATTTTTTAATGTAGTTCGTTATAGTTTACTGCTTAAATAAATCAAGTCAAGCTAACTAATTTAATAACAGATCCCTTATTGATCCCCATGGGGGAAATTCTCTTCTCACCTTCCCCAACCTTGCTCTCCATGAGAGCAAGCTTGGCCGTGAAGGACAGCCACCACTGAGCCACACTCTGCCCCCAAATTTGTTATAACATTAACACAATTAAAAGAACTAGA
Organism: Petrocephalus sullivani; assembly: GCA_026780845.1. Classification (NCBI taxonomy): domain Eukaryota; kingdom Metazoa; phylum Chordata; class Actinopteri; order Osteoglossiformes; family Mormyridae; genus Petrocephalus; species Petrocephalus sullivani. The sequence continues at coordinate 11,176,172 of JAODKM010000020.1, forward strand.
ATACAAAAGGTACAGAACTAGATATGCAAAATTGCACTTTATTGTACTTACAGTAACAAGGAATACGGAACTTTGATGCAAATATTTGTTACACTTTACTTGAACACTGCACAATGTAGCTTTAGCTAAATAGGTTCGGTGCTAACTGAGAAATTCAAAACCACATGAAGGAAACTTACTTACCAAGTCAGTATGACCAACAGTGCTGTGGTGAAAAAGGACCAAAATGAGTACAGGTAAATCGTTTTAAGTCGTATGAACTTTTTCAAGGCTTTTTAGTATTCTTTACTCAGGTGCACCGAGTACACTACACTATCGGGGGTTTATAGTGTGCAAAATTCCAGCTAGTAAGCTTGGAAGAATATTTACAAATGGATTTGTTTTCAAAGGTGTGTTCTAGAGCTCCAGTGTGGGAACATTTTTGGTTAAAGCTGAATGAGAGGAGAGCCCATTAACGTGAACGAGCTGGTATGTTGACTTTGTTTAAAAACAGTGGCAATACAACTAACCTAAAATCCAATATAAACATGACAGCATGACATAGCACAAGCTCACAGATGCCACTTTTTAAGAGATACAGCCATTAACCACGGTCAAAAGACTAGCATTTAAAAATATGTTGCAAATTTTTGACAGACTATATGAATTGCCAAAGAAAATGTACATCTCCCAAACTGCCATTCCAGAACTGTGAAAGAGGACATTCTGAAAGAGATAAAAGACATCTCCTTTTACTCTGCTACTACAGATATGTGGTCAAGTTCAAATATGACCCCACACATGAGCATGACCATATAATACATCACTGTTCACTCGACTCATCAAAGTGTTTCAAAACCAGCTGCATACGGATACATACCCCCAAAATACTGAGCGATTTTATTTGTTTTATTTATTTAGGATATTTTTTGACATTCCACTTACTATGTTTAAATATTCTTAAGAATGAAAAGTTAATTGTTTTGAAAGGATGTGCTTGCTTTATTATGCTATTATATCATAATATCAGTGGCAGAAAATAGTCAGAATCAGAAAAACTTTATTCATTCCGGAGGAAATTGCTCATATTGGTGTTAAAATGACAATAACAGTTTTTTTAATCGCAATTATTGCCTGGGGAAATAAATCAACCAACAAAAAGTAGTTATTGTGACATGCCAAATAGTGATTAATTACCAACAATGACTGATTTAATATTTTTTATATGATAACATTTTTGGCTATATAACCTAGAACTGATGTTAGCAAAATCGTACAATATTATGAACAATTCTGCCCATTGGCTTCAGGGGGCGCTATCCTGGAGCACATTTGGCCACTGGCTCATTCTCCCACAGTGTGCTAAGAAGCCCTACTGGATATCCTATCTACCTGTTATCATCAGGTACTACAACACTTCCTCCCAACACGCCACTCCCCTCCCCAGCTATAATACACCCGGAAGCAGTCCATCTTGGCAATAGAAATGAGTTGAGGTACTTTTTCATTTCACATTTTAATTGCAATGAAATCGGCATCTGCTAATTTAATCATTTTTTCCTAAAATTTATTTCATTAATACTCTGTAATATTTAGCTTTTCAGTGATTCTATTTGTGTACTCTGTCCTTCTTAAATTGTTTACACCGTGTTTACTTCCCTTTCTACTGTACCTTGTCTGTTTGGCACTATATGTATGCTTGTCTGTACTCCATGTACTTGCTGCTGTATGCACAAGAATTTGCCTCTGGGATCAATTGATCTGATCTGATCTGATGGCCATCTAGTGGGGTCAGAAAATATAGCCAATGGAGGGTCTTTTTGCCCATCACTACCAATCTGATCTGATCCTATAAAAAGACTTTCATTGGACACTACAGATTATCTACAAACTGTTAATTTTAAAGATTTTAAAGATGGCAGCAGAAAGCATTATATGCACAATATTAAATCGGTTAAGTGAGTGCAAAAAATATAGTCCTAGATTAGAAAATATTTAATTTTTGAAAAAATAAAGAAAAACTGGCATTATGGATCTGATATTTTGATCTGCCCTCCACAGACTAACGGCTATCGGGTCCAATGTGTCAGTTTTGGTTAATTTGGTTATTTAAAGGCCCCAAATACAGGCCAGGGAAATGAGCAGGGGTGCATAAACTCCTGGGTTGGCTCCTTTATATAGGCTTTCTATGAAAGAAATAGACAAGAAACATTCATACTCATACATATATTAAGATTTTAAAATTTATAATGAAAACTGCAGAATTAAAACATACTCTGTAAAAGTTTGCACATTTACAAGAAGTCCAGAGCAGTCATGCAAACATTTCTGAGGAAACTGTAAAAAAAAAAAACATCAGTTCAGATAGAAATGTACATCCAATTTGCGTATAGTGCATGGTGAAATGTGTGTTAATAAAAACAAACATTCAGTATTTGATTTGTTTTAAATAAATCTTTATATGTTTCAAGGTAATGTTGTTTATATTTAGATAATATCCTAAATCTGGTCATTAGATATTTGATCTGTGCTGTACAAAAGGAATGTCTATTGTTAATGTTTTGAGTAACTCATGACATGTTTGGTTTTTAATGTTTTAACACCTGCGCCTATGTACCATAGTTTACTGTAAACTACTGGTCATACTACACACAAGTTAAATTGACTGTACATGATTTACATGGCATTGATGAAAATGTAACTTCTTTCAGAAGGCCAGCTCTTAAAATGTTGATGACCTTGCAATACATGCTGACCCTGTTGTACAGTTTATGAGAATATTTTCAATAAACGCATCCAAAATGTTTTATAGGGTTAAAACTGATAAAAAAAAAAACATTCTGACGTTGCCTCACACTCAGAAACCAAAGTGTTTACACTTGTTTATGCTCAGTACCACCCTACTGCCATTCAAAGCATAGTTATGCAATTTATGAATACGGTTGTGGTTGGTCTGGTTGTGTGACCTGGAGCTATCCCACAAAAATTAAGGAAATACTGTTGAATGAGGTCAACAAATCTTACACATTCCTATGTATTATTACAAGAAAATTTTCTTTTCTTGCATTGTTACTGATTTTAAAAGTATTAACTTTAACTATTCAAGCTGTAGCCAAGTCATAACTTAAACATTTAATTATTTGTTAATTAGGCTGTTGAATGAATTAAGACCAAATTTAAACCACTCAATGCTATGATTATTTTTCAGGCCAATTGAATCATAAAGATTGTTGACAGAGAAAAATAAGGAGGAAAACAGGGGAAATTGGTGTTTTTGTTAAGTGCAAAAAACATTCTAGGGGAAATATTCAAATCAACAACTCCCACTTTACAAAACCAGTTATTCCTAGTGTTACAGGCCCCAACTTGCATAATAAATAAGATACTAAATGGAAAACCGCAGCCCACATGCATACATCAAGACTGTTAAACAGAGCAATATGAGGGAGCAAAATATTTTTAAATTGCAATCTTGTTGGCGGATTCCTGAAAATCCCATCCAAGTGTGACCTATGAGAATGTCTGATTCCTAAGCGAGGTATTGGGCATACATCGTTGTATTCAGTGTGTGGCGGTTCTGCGAGGCTGCCACCCCAGGAAAAAAGGCCTACTGTTCAGCTACTCCTCTGTTGAATGCAGTTGCCTAATGAAAGCTGAGTGTCCTCTCCAATCCCTGGGCAAGCCTGAGAACAAAGGGAAGCTTTGTTCCACACCCTTCATCTTTCCATCTTTGCACCAAAGAGGAATGGAAAAAACAGCCACATAACACTGTGCACTGTGAAGCCTCAAATTTTCACCACACATACATTTAGAAAGTAAATAAAAATTCAAAAAATTCAACCCTCACATGCAACTTTCATAAACTTTCAAATTGCACAACTGCATAATCAAATTAGATTACCGACCAAATAAGATCCATAACTAGAGTTTTGCAGATGTTTACCAAGATAAGTTAATCAACTTCCACCCAATACATCTTATCCTGCATAAATATCCTCACATTTTTAACAGATCTGATAATACTGCCTAACAATAACTAATATATCTTGCAAGTGAAAATATCAGTTTGACATTGAACTTCCATTGCAGGTTTAGATTTCTGCACAAAGCCTCACGACGACACCAGTGTTATCTTCTTAAAGTTCTTCTATTACGTCTTACTTTCAGCAACCTTATTGTCTATTTACAACCATTTTCAAGCATTATTTACTGCTGACAGCTAGGGCAATCCAACCCTAATAAGAATTAAAAAAAAATCAAGGAAACAAGGATTTACCTCTACCATCTGACACTGTCTGCATGATGCATAACATAACAGTCTGAGTGAAACTACAACTCTGACAGCTCATGCGAAATGCGAAAGCCTGCTTGTGCTGCCCTGAGCCACAGAATGAACCAGTTTGCCACGGTCCTGGAGTTAGGACAACACAACGTAGCAACTATTCAAAACGGCTTTCTGCCAGCTGTGGTACGAGATTACATATGTATAGGCCAATTATGAACAGACGCACTTCGTTATAGTAACACCTACTATATCATTTGTATTGTAGACAAAAGCAGAGGCATTTGCGTTGGAGGTTACATTACAATCATACCGGAGCGTGTAGCCTGTGTAATAATATAGTAGTCCCAGGTTTAACGAATCATGAAAGAAACCCAGAATCATGTTCTCATTTATTGTAAATTAGTACAGCATAAAGATACATTTCTATTATACTTTGTAAACCCGTGGATATATAGTAGTTAAATCCTGGAAACCAAGAATAAATCCTCGTTCAAATGCGCGCCTTGGTCCTATAAATATCTGACGAAACCACAGCGGAAGACGGCACAGATCCAACAACTTGTAGCCCCGACCAGCGAGGTGTTCAACTAAAGGTTTGTGATAACAAGCGGAGAACACTCGGTTTGCCGCAATGCATTCACTAAACGCCAATATCAGGTAAAAGTAAATCATTGCGACTGAACTTTATTTCATTTTGTAATAAAACCACAGATAAAATGAGCCACTGACACATGTTTCTGGAACTCTGCTGGTCAATATAAATCAACAGCTTGGTTTTTATGGCATTGGGCACTCCCACTTCGTCCGACTTTGTGAACGATACCATATTTAAGCGTATAACATTGCAACGCGTGGCAGGATCGAAAGTTCAGGCATGGTCCTCAGACCGCGGATACAAATTGTTAAATATGACGAGATTTGCTGCTGTCTTCCCGATTAGTATTTGTAGTGACGCCTCCACTACAATGTACGCCCTCAGCTGATATATCTTTGTACTTACCCGGAGAAGATCCGCGTTTTTAAACAAACAAATAAACAAACAACAACAAACTAATCCAAGAAGACTATCTCAAACGCAGAAAAGTTATATCCACTTAAATTAATGCGGTACCGAACGTGTCCTTGTTACCGCGGCCAGCGCAGACATCCAAGTTAATATGGTGTTATTACGGGAAAGGAGACACCTCCCTGTTCTTGCTAGTAGGCGAAGCGAATTCCCACGTCTTAAGAAGTCGGGAGGCAGGACCATGAGCAATGGCGAAGAGGCGCTCAATCCCTAACGTGCAAACACACGCACTTCAGACAGGTCCGTCTGCCGGGCAAAGGAGCGAACTCAGGAGAACCTTAACTGCATCCATTTCCCTCCGAATCCATATGCACCCTGGTGTGTCATTGAAAAGTACTGCATAAACAAAATAAATAACGTTAGATAGTACATACAAGATGTCACTGGAGTGTACACTATATTGCCAAAAGTATTGGAACACTCCTGCAAATCATTGAATTCAGATGTTCCAATTGTAAGCACCTAGACATGCAGACTGTTTCTACAAATATTTGTGAAAGAATGAGAATCAGGAGCTCAGTGAATTCAATTCGTGAAGTTTCCGCGTTACTAAATATTCCACAATCAACTGTTAGTGGTATTGTAACAAAGTTGAAGTAATTGGGAACAAGAGCAACTCAGCCACAAAGTGGTAGACCACATAAAATCACAGAGCAGGGACAGCACATGCTGAGGTGCAAAGTGTGCAGAAGTCGCCAACTTTCTGCAAAGTCAATAGCTACAGACCTCCGAACTTCGTGTGGCCTTCATCAGCCTTACATCATCAAGTGCAAAGCTTCAGATGCAGTGGTGTAAAGCACACCGGCACTGGACTCTGGAGCAATGTAGCCGTGTACTCTGGAATGATGAATCACACTTCTCCGTCTGGCAATCCGATGGACGAATCTGGGTTTGGTGGTTGCCAGGAGAATGGTACTTGCTTGTGTGTATTGTGCCAAGTGTACAGTTTGATGGAGGGGGATTATGGTGTGGGGTTGTTGTTTGGCCCCTTATAAAGTAGTTCCAGTGAAAGCAAGTTTTAATGCACCAGCATACAAAGCCATTTTAGACAATTTCTTGCTCCCAGCTTTGTGGGAACACTTTGGGGATGGCCCTTTGCTGTTTATACGTAATTTATACATTGATTATTGCATCGTAGTTTACATGGGTCGAACAGCTCTCCCTACTAGAGACAACAGGTCTTTATTGATTAAAATGAATTACTATGCCGCCATAAACGTATATAATTACGGGGTTTAACATCCATGTAGTGTAATACAATGTAAGGAAGTCCAAATTGGCTCTGTAGCATATTTATTTAAGTAAGTAGACTAGACTCTACAGCCATTTTCCATAACCGCTTATCCTGTTCAGGGTCGCGGGGTGTTCGGAGCCTGTCCCGGAGCCTATGGGCGCAGGGCAGGACAGAACCCAGGATGGCGCGCCAGCCCATCGCAGGGCACACTCGCGCACTATTTATTCACACATGCACACCTACGGGCAATTTGGTAACTCCAATTAGCCTCAGCATGTTTCTGGACCGTGGGAGGAAACCGGAGCACCCGGAGGAGACGCCACGTCGACACGGGGGGATCACGTACATGGAACCCCAGCTACAAGTATTTTGTAATTCAAAAAATTACTTAGTACATTTTATTAATAACCAGGTAGCTTGCACAATTTATTCAGAATCATTTTTTGTATTATATTCTGACTGTTCACAGTCTCCATACAAACATTTGAATGCCGATATTATTGAACGGCAATATTTTACAAATACGTGACAAAAAATAATTAAAAACATTATACGTGAACTGCAATATTTTACAAATACGTGACAAAAATAATTAAAAACATTATACGTAGGCTACAGCCTGATGCCTCACAGTAATTGCACATACAGTAACACTGTATATATTTTGTGGGGATGATTCTATAAGGCTATAACTAATCGATATGGGAACTGACTAAATTGAAGGAATGATTCTATAAGGCTATAACTAATCGATACTGGAATTGACTAAATTGAAGGAATAATTCTATAAGACTACAACTAATTGATATGAGAACTGACAGGCGCCAGCAGGACAGGGCCATCCAATCGGGACAGATAGAGGGAACAGACAGAGACATAAATGGCTCTTATTTACGTCTGGCCTTCTAGAAGGACAAGGACTAACCAGTTGACTATAGCAAATGTTAAACGTGGTTGTCACGGAGATGGAAGGTACCGAGAGAGGGGGGAGATGCCCGAAACAGCTATAAAAGGCATAGAGCGGATACATATGGCAGAGCTCCGTACTGTACATGCTGAATGTATGTCAGATAGTTGCTCCCGGATTACAATCTGTCGGAAATAAACTTGGGCCTGCAACTCCTCCACGCATCAGCTGTGAGTCTCTGCTCATCCACGGACCCGGCGGAGACGGCGATCTCCAACAATTTACATACACCCGCTCCCCGGGTTACCGTGGTCCATGTCACGATATTTTAACTTTACGTCGGCTATTCCCATCGTATATTTATTCAATTAATTATATGATATATTCAACGGTTTATTATAAAATAGACATTGTGTTAATAAAACTGTAGGTTAAGCATCATTGTTCTACGCATGTTTAAGGCTAGGCTAGGCTATTCTATGATTGTCACGTTAAGTGTACTGTATTAAAATGCATTTTCGCCTTACGATGTTTTCATCTTATGCTTATATGAACTACGGCATTTTTTAAGTGTGATACTATCAAAATCACAATTGACATGGAATACATGGCCACGTCTACACTTAAGAACAGTGCCAATGCGTATTTATTTCATCTTACAGTGTCAGAATAAAGGCATAACGACAAAAATAAAATACTTCCATGGCGGACACAAAAACAAGATTGCTCCGTCAAAATGGCGTCTTGCGGAATGACGTGTTAGTGCGTGAGGGCGGTGACGAGCCAGACGCAGAGCACGCGCTCTCAGGCCCCTCCTGCAACCAGTTACACGTGGGAGCTGGAACCGGCGACCACCCCAGTAGTGCAACAGTTTAATAGAGAAAATAGGAAGCGTAACTTTTAGTAACTGGTCTAGAGAAGGGGGTTATACTGTAAATAGATTATGTTGTTATTGTTCATGGGGGTCAGTGATAGATTGATGATGACTGTGCGGACTGCATGATGCTGAACTAGGGGGTTAGCGCCATCGAAAACAACTTATACAAAAAAAACTAAACAAAAATTTACACGATACAAATGTGGTTGTGTCGGGTCAGTGCTTCTTCGTAGTGTTGTTGTGCAGAAGCCAGATTCATAAATATCATTGTAGCGTTTCACTACTAAATAATACAACGTTTTCTTTAAACACCTTAATAGTAACTTGTCGTCCACAGGCACACTGTACAAATCCGTAACTTAATATAAACAAGCCACCGAAAAGCAATAACCCTACACATCCCTTAATTTAAGGGTACAGCCTTCATTGATAAAGTTGGGATCATCACAAGATAAAAAAGATAAAATTGGATTATCGTTGCATCTTTTTTCCGTCAACGAAACTGCGAGAATACATCTGGCACCCTATTTTTGAAGGGTGGAAAATCTAAAATTTTCCCCACATTCTATGTCTTTATTGTTAATTTGATTTATTTTCTTGAGTAAGACATTTTACAAGCTGACACATTGCTCTGCGGGTACACTGAAATTAAATGAAACTTTAATAATTATTTTATTACTACGTCATTTATATACAGGCTATTGACCCCAACGTCCAGTACGGTATTTCGTTTTTTAAAGGTTTTTTTTGGGAATAGTTTCGGAGAACCGTTGAATGCATTCGGCATTCGATTAACTGCGATCTGGGCGCGACTAGTACTGGCTGCCTATCTGAATGTATTATGTGGTGTCTACAAGCTGTAACCTTAATGTTTTTAGTAAAAATTTATAGACCATAACTAAAGTTTATAACTACGTAATAAACCATAAAACGAGTTAGCTAGTATTAGCCAGTAGTATCCGTATCCGGCATGTTTTATCGACGGTCCTAGGTAGCTAGCTAGCTACGTCTACGAAAAACTGCAACAAAAAATACAGAAAAAAAGGTAGGCCGAGGCCTTCGGATGCTTTCGTGCATTTTAGCATTATGATCGTATTTTTGGAAAAGAAATGTTGATGTCGGTTGTTTTTTCGGTGTTTTATGAAGGCGCTCTGACTATTTAGTGGCAACTACCGACTTTATAATTCTGTGAGTTTGTGTTTGGTGTCGCTTCCCATTATTTGTTGAGGGGATAAACGCTAGCTAACGACAACTAGCTGACTTTATCGTGATGATATAAGCAGGCTTGTTATTCTGTGAGTTTTGTTTTATACTGTAGAGTACGATGTTTCTGTGTATGAGTAAATACCTGCGGTAATTCCTTGTGTTTTCAGCTGCTGTAGGAATGCCATTAGGCCATAGGGGTGGCTTGTATTTGGTATGTTAACCAGCTAATCGGTTAAAACCAGTACTATTTTTACAGGAGGGGGATAGCTCAAGATGTCACATTACACACACATCCTCCGATTTAATGTACCTTTTTTTGCTATTCATATCGAATAAAGTGAGAATCTATTCTTGCACAGACAATAAGGGGAGAATTGCATGATTTTGTCCTCAATTCCGTGATTTCGGTTCTGTTGTAATGTTACTTTTGTGTATTAACCTGATAGAGAGTATTGGTTATTTGTGCTGGGCTGTTAGTTAATTTCTGAGTTACATGAATGATTTCCGTAGATTGGAATGGTGCCATTTAAAAATATGCATCGATTTGAAATCGTAATGATTTTACTCTGTACCAGTTTACAGTCTACAGTTCCCGATGGCGGTACACGGATTTTGCCATGGCAACCTTTATATTTAAATTTCAGGAGTGTTATGTTGATGATTAGTTTTAATATGTATGAAAACCCTTCAAATCACGTAGGTGCAAATGTGAGCTGAGTTTATCTTTTGGTAGAAAACGATATTACTATTATGACTATGGTGGGCAGATACAATTTAACTAAATTATATGTGGTTCTTTAGGTAGATGTCAGTACTTTTTGGAATAGTCTTTATTTCTTAACTACTATAAGTCATTGGTGCTTGGATCTTTTAATGGTAATGTTTTTGTGTGGCATTCTATTATTCTTGTTGCCCTTATGTACTTTCTTTCTTAATTTCTCACTTGCCTCTCTTTTGAAATTATGAGCTTGGCTTCCCCCCCAATTTCCTGACCTAGGTTCTGCATGGACTACGTGTAGCCCTGTGATCGACATCCTTGGGATTGTGGAAGGCTGTCACCCAGAGATGAAGGGTACCCACCAGAAGAACTCTGTGCGGATCCTGTCTGGCCGGGAGCGAGGTGCTCAAAGCTGTGGTTCCCAGCGCCTCCTCCAGCAGCTAGTGGAGGAGAAGGCCCGCTGGATGAAATGGCAAAGCCAGGTGAGAAAGTCTGGCTCATATTGCTTGTCTGTCTAGAAGTTTATTCTGGTAGCAGCTCTTACACTCTTATAGCAACTAGCAAGATCTCATCAGACTTTTATCATGCAATTTTATAGGACCAACATAAATAACTCTTGAAATTTGATTAAATCTAGTCTTGGATTGGAAGAAATATGAAATGGGAATGCTAGTTTCTATAGGATGAAATAGGAACATTTCTGTATAGCATGTGAAGAAACATGAGTCATGTTTTTTAAGGTAAAATATAAACACTACTAATACTACTGATAATAATGATGATAATAATAATAATGTTAGTTCATTAACTGGTATTAAGTAGGACTGTTGATTACATTACTTCGCAATGTAATCGTGATTATATCAGCCCCCCAGGATTTCGCGGTTTTTTTTTTGTGATTTTTGCTGTCAAAATGACTGATTTTGTGGTGGTGTCTTATCAAAATTTGCAAGAATTTTTTTTCTCCTTGATAAACCCCATCCAAGGTCTACATAGGCATAGTAAGATGAGTGAAAGAGGAATAAAATTAACAGGCAGACTTTAATTGCACGAACATTTTTATTTTTTGTTCTTCAGTCTTGATATAATTACCTCAATAAAGCCCAAGATTTGTGAACACAGTCCCACACTGATATTGCCCACATCTTTCCACAAATGTTCAAAAGGAGTCATTCTGAAAAAACAAAAATTCTTAAATTAACCTAGAACTGTAAATTAACTGTTATTCTGAAACATTTAAGAGCTTAAATGTAATAGGCTTTAAAGTTGAAATAATAGGTCTACATCAGAAATGACAAAATTCATCTTGTCATCCCTCACTCGCCAGAATTTCCTTTACATTATTATGAGCAACCACCACCACACACCACATCAGATCTCCATCAAAATTATATGCCTAACAACTATTC
>JAODKM010000020.1:11227446-11262414 GCA_026780845.1 Petrocephalus sullivani
ACTAGCCCTGCAGTTAAATGCATATCAGAACTAAAATTCCTAACATTGTAGATTTCTCAAGGTAGTAATTATTCAGTTCATGCCGGCTCAGCAAACACTTTGCTATGGAGCTAAATACGTAATTCATATACATATTGTATATACGTTATACCCAATAAAACATTTTTCAAGTTAAATATACAGTTATAATGAACAAGACATTTCGCTACCGAGCTAAATATACATCAATAATCTCATAAAAAGTGTCGGTTATAATGGATAGAACACATTATCTAATTAGACATGTCGATTGTGCCATCAAGCTAAATGTAAACGATTCCTTAATCAAGAAGGATAAAGTTTAAACTTTCGGGGTGCCTTGAAGTTGCATGATCACATCAGAGCGTGGAGCGGTGTTTTATTTAAAGGTAGGAGCGGTTGCTCTGTCTCACTTCAATACCGAGTCTTAAACATGCCCAAATCGGAATCAGCACGGAGCGATTTCACTGGAGCGGGATGACATTTTAGTGGAGCGTGGACGGACCAGTATTGAGCAGAGGAGCAGGCAGAGCCAGCAGCTTCATGGGCGAGGAGCGGAAATTCTCACCACTCCGCTCACATGCTCTGGTCAACAACAGCCACTACTGCAGTATGCCGGTGTAATCAAAATCTCTCCCATTGGCCAACTTTATACTGTATACTTTTTACCGCATATACCGCACACCCCTATAATCACGGCAGACCTACACAAACTATAACCAAACAGAACTCAAATAAGTTGCTGTGCCATCAAACACAAAGGAGTGCTGACAAATGTGATGTGATTATTGTGCATGTGCACAATATGATGAACATGCTGAAATGACACATCATGCAGCCATAGTCATAATTAATTTCCTTGTTCATTTTGGTCATTTTTTATCCGGCACGATTTTTGCTTTAGAAAGCGGCAGATAGTGCTATAATCTTCAGTGTAACATGCAGTCACTTTGGTTGACAGCTGGGTCCTGGCTAATTATGATTGAGGACAAACCCACATGAGGCCATGAGGGCTGTGCTGGTGAGAGAGATTGATTGAGTGTTACAGCTGATGTTAGGCTGATCTTGTGCACTAGCATATAGGCAAAAGCCTCAGTTTGATTTGTTCACTGAAGCCATGATTTCTGATGGTTGCTCATGCTCAGGACATGGAGCCCCCGGCTGTCTTCCTCTGGATGTGTCTTGACATTCCCGATAGAGATCTAAATCGAAGGCTCAGCATCCATCTTCTGCTGCTCAGAAGAGCGCTCTTAATCAGACTATGTAACCACACTTTCTCATATTTTTGCTGGACTAAAGAGTTGTTTAAATGTGTGAATCAGTGAGTTAAGACAGAGTGTGATCTGCAGCATGCCCTACAGGATAAATCCAAGTGTTTTTTTTTCTAAAGGTATTTTGTCTCTGTGGATAGACATACCGATTTAGAATCATTTCCATGGCAACAAGCTAGCTTAGCTTCACCAAAACAATAAGATCATTGGAGTCGCCATTTACTCATATTTGAAATGTGTGCTATGCTTTGAAGAATGTGTTTATAATTAGGTTATGTCATGCTTTTGACGTCAGTGATGTCATTGCAGAGACAGACCAGAATGAAGCATTATAATGATTGATGGACATTTACTGTGAGGGACACCTTGCTTCTCCATGCATGTTAGAATAGGCAGAGTGCCGTTTTGGTGTCGGGGTGCTGAATGTGTCCTGTGCACTACCCTAACCTCAAGAGAAGGCTTGCCGTGGCCACCATACCTTCTGTGTGTGAAACAGTAATAAAAGTGATTCGTAGTCTAACCTCCAGTGACTGGAGGGGAGGGAGGAACAAGGTTGGGAAAGTAGCGTGTACTTTCTGTATACCATTGGAGCGGGAGGCATGGTGACAGTGTCATTTGTACTGTCTCGGTGGTGTGCTTTCTTAAGCCACCTCAGACTGCCCAGCCCCTCAGCGCTAAGGCCAAGATGCCCTCCAAATGCAGTACCTGTGGAGAAGATGGGCCTGACAGCTCCCGACACATTTTCTCATTCATTCCAAAATGCCTTCCTGCACACCATGCTGATCAGGTTGGATTGTCAAATGGCTGGGCTTTGGGTTCTGTTTCATCAGCATAATGGACATGTAAAGTCCCATTGGCTGTATGTCATGAATAATTTGCAAGCAGTTACTCAGATTCAAGTAAAGCCGAAGTTCAAAGAATGCTTAACATCTCTCCTGAAGTGAGTTAAGAACATTGTTGACTTTTAATTTTTTTTCTCTTGCTGAATTTAAAACTCACTTGACTTGTGGTTCTGTATTTCATGCTTCAGTCTTGTTCTTCCAACCAAATTAATGGGCAAAAACAAGAAGCTGTGTTCCCCTCTGTAAGACACAGTCCACCCGTCCCTGTGGTCCTCTGCGGGGTGTTGTCAGGAAATCTTTCGGGATGCTTCATTTAGATTCCAGGCACTTTGCGGAAGTGAGCAATGCTGACAGCAGCCTGCTCATTATGAACAAACTCTCGTTATGATGAAATGGGCGTATTTTAACAAGGCCGGTAAAAGCTGCCATTTGCAGGGATAGCTCTGGGTCAAACTGGACACAGGAATTTCCCTTTAAAAGCAACACTTAGAATGGAAGCTCAAGGCAGTGGAGGGGGGCTGTCCTGATGCCAAGGAGGAGGTTGTCATTGTCCCTCTGTATGTTTTTGAATGAAGTTTTTTGTTACATGCTAGCTGAACAACCAACCATGGTAAAGTGGAGCTAAAATTGGTTCGCAAAAAGCCCCAAAAACAACTCCTGAGTCCGTAATGTCATAAAATGCTCAGGGACACAGTGTACATTCGCTTTCATACCTAGTTTGTCAGATGATAAATGTTTGCGAAAATCCAGAGAGTATTAATGCCTCAAGTCCTTTGCTGCGTTTAGGGAACATTAGTCTGCCTCAGTGAGCTCATTTTGTCACAGAAGAGGTCCATTGGTAATATCTAATTAGTTTATAGTTGGTAAAGTTAAAGGCTGTGTTCTTACGAGATAAATAACGGGATAAAGCGCTAAGCGTGTCTCCGAGTAATTTGTGCTGCTGTCGCATGTGGGTGGCAGCTTTCCCAAACTGCCCGGCGGGCATCTCTGCTAGGCTCAAGAAATCCAAGCACAGAGCACTCTTTGGACTTTTCAGAGCATGAAATCAAAATAAAATCCCTGTCGACTTGGGCAGAGTGACCCTTTCGGACACCGGTCTTCTCTCGGCCACATCGCCTGGGAGCTTGTTTCGAAATTTCGAAGCAAATCTGGGTAAGGGACTGATTATTAAATGGGGAAAATTTATAGTGCTGGATTGTCCAGGTTCTATGGTGTTGCTGGAGATGAATAAAATGCATTTGCATCTGCTAGCTGATCCGCATATTTCACGATGGTGCTCAGTGTTACACTCACGGTGCGAAAAAATACTGAATCCACTGTTGAATTACAAGTAAATTACTTTGCATTGGTTTTCCGATGTCAAAATAGGTAAATGGATTTGGACATGCCCATGAATGTTAGTTGTACTTTGTGCTTTACGCTTTGCATTAGATTGTCAAAATAGACCCCTAAATTTCTTGGTTGGCCTGGGAATGCTTTGGTATTCCCCCAGAGGAGCTGGAGGAGGTGGCTGGGGATAGGGAGTTCTGGGCATCTCTGTGAGACTGCTTTCCCCATGTCCGGGACACAGATAAGTGTGGTTGGATGGTTCATAACGTTTAGATGCCAGATGATTGTGTTCAAAAGGTGGAGGCTGTAAGTGCCATTTTCATCAGCTGCTTTCTGTCCTGCACTTTCAGTTTTGGATTGCTTTGGGGTCTATCATGAGTAAGATTTTCAGGGATAGTTTTTCATCCATATAATGTTTTTGTGAAGTGGTAATAAGATCCATGAAAGATTACATTGAATAAATAAGGTAATAAATAATTACAGGATATCATCTCATCCTTCTCTCTGCTGTCATTAAGTGCTGCTGCTTGAATTCTGGTGCAGTTTAATTTTGAGAAGATCATCCTCAAATTAAAGCAGCACCGTGATTGCAAAAAAGGCACCTTTGACACATGATCTCACTAAGATATACCTGATAAAAGTTATTTCTGTCTTTTACATTTTTGGCCAACCAGTTTCATTTCAAGATTCCTTTGTCACGTACATAGGTATACATGTACAACATATAATGAAATCTACACCTAGTCACTCCAAATTCTGTGCATAAATACAGAAAGTATAAAGTGTAGAAGGTACTCATTGTTCATAAGCAGTCTTATACCTTGCTGTTCTGAACCAGAGTTATGAGGCTAGTGAGTGAGTGTCAGCAGATAGTTCTATATTATGAGTCCAGTTAGTATTATGAGAGAGTTTTAAAAGCTGTGGTGGCATGTCCTGTTAAGAAGTCTTTTGGCCTCTCTGTTTTGGCCATAATACTTCTGAGACATTTGCCTGATGTCAGCAGGCGAAACAGACAGCTACAGGGGTGAGACAAGTCCCTGATGATCCTTGTTGCTCCGGTCCTGCATCTCTTGATGTGGGTGTCCTGAAGAGGCAGGAGAGTTGATCTGGTGCAGGGATTTATGGTCCTGGGCACAGCTGTTACCAAAGCAGGGTGTGGTATTGTGTGTCAGGATGCTTTCCACAGCACCAGTGTAGAAAGTCTTTAGGATCGCTGGAGTGACTCCAACCTTTTTCAAGTGGTAGTGCCTCGCCTTTTTGAGCTGGGCTTTTATATTTTCAGTCCATGTCAAGTCCTCCAAGATTTGAACAGTCCTGTTGGTGTTGAGGGGGGTGTGGGGCCGCTGCTGTCTCCTGCTGAAATCTCAGGTGAACGTGGCTGAGCAGAGGGCCTCCTCCCCCAGACAGCTGCTGCTGCTGCCTCTGCTCTGTTGCAGCTCGCTAAACAAGCTGCAGGGACCTTCACCGTCTGCTCTCCCAAGGCACCGGCTATGCTGCTTTTGCATCTCGCTCGGAGCGAATGCTGTCTTCCTCTGTCTGGCAGCAGAGCGGCGCTCAAGCTATGACCGTCTTCCTTCCTGTTGCCCCTTTCAGGCTTTAGTTAACTGAGCTACAAAATTAAAAAGGGGTGTTGTTAGTGAGTGAAAGAATTCGGAGAAAGCCTCGTCAAACAGTTTGAGAAGCGCAGATTGGTGTCGTGAAGCATTTTAATAGGGCTACTTTATGGCTCAGCCTGGCGTGTCATTGAAATTCGACAGGAGGCTATTCATTATACCGTCACGTTTATTAAGCAGGGCAGTGCCATGTGCCTTTAGTTGCCCTGAGTTTAATTGGTTTTGCCCGAGGCTCGTGGCAGCACAGTGTCCTGTGTGCGCATGCCGGTCAGATTACCGTGCCCCCTGGTCCCATCCGTGCTGGCAGGGCGCTGCCGTCCCCAGCCTATCAGCAGGGCCTATTTCCCATCTGGCCAAAGGGAGTGCTTCATTTGTTGTCAGTGTTCAGGTTCTCCAGAAATCCTTTTCCAGCTCTTTACTCAGCCAAAGCTGGCATGTCGTTTTTACTGATCAGTGGACCACTTGTCTGAGCTAGTCAGGGGACCTTGCTGTCTCGGGGTGTGTGGGCACCTGAGGGTACTGCCCTGTTGGGTGGCAGGGAGAGGGGTGGGGTGTCGGCTGCAGGTGGGAGAGGCACCGCTTTCATGTAATGTGCAGCATCTGATGGCTTTTTTTTCTCTTAGCTCTGAGTTCACCCTTGATATCCGGCTGTGTAGGAATGGGGGGCTGCACTTTTATGTTCCCGATGGCTCTTCACTTCCTGCTTAGCAGGCACGCCCCTTTCTGTTTGTTCTGCATGTGTGCGGCAGTGAGATGCCGCTGTCGGTGCCAGCTGGGGCAGTTTTGCTTGGGCAGACTCAGACGCCTGTGGGACTATGGCAGCACAGAGGGGAAGGAGCCACGATTTCCATCTATGCGAAGAATCTTTAACCCCCCCATATTACTTGCTCAGGCATTTGTGCTGTTAATGTATTTTTTAAAAAAGCTTACCTCTCGAAACAGGGTGTGCCCAGCCGTCTGCGCAATACTGGCTGGAAAAGGCTCTTCCCTAACCCTAACCCTAACCCTAGCGCTAATACTTGTTTGAAAGGGTTACACTCCATCACCCTTGGGCTCTTTGTTCCACAAAAACTTTTGTATCTGTTAATTGGAAAACGTGATGAAAATGCAATGAACTTTGTTGGTCACTGGGTTTGAAATCAGCTGTTCAGCCAGACATCCACTGAAATAGTCTTTACTGCCTCCATAATATACCAACACATGCATATTTTAAGAGCATGTCAAATACATCACCTTTTGAACATAACGGCACCTTTACAGGGGCGGTTCACCCTAAAATTGAAAGAAGATATTTCTTCTACCGAACTCCACACACCAATCATATCAATGTACAGAAGAAGCGAGCACGAGCCCCCCAACGCCATTTTCTGTGCAGTGATACGATTGGTGCGTGGAGTTCGGTAGAAGAAAATAGTTCCTACATTAAACTGCTGCATTTGTAGTGAATAGCTGTTGAATTTTTCAGATGTATTTTTTGTTGCTTTATTCACTGCAGAAAGAATGCCTTTCAGTCCCATTATACTCAGGAGAAGACACAATTCTATGCCCTATATCTCCAAAACTTGGCACCTCCCAGCAGAACAAATTAGATAGATAGACAGCACTACAGCCGCCCTGAAACATACATTTTTCAGTTTTAGGGTGAACTGCCTCTTTAAGCAACAAGACCATATATGACATTAAAGGCGTATTACCCAAAAATTGTCAATTTATTACCTGAAATGATTAATAATTCCCAGGCTTCCAATAAACAACCATAAAACACAGATTTACAAAACTGTCAAACTTTTAAAATTCCTGAGCTTCCCTCAGCTGTTAAAGCTTTGAATTTGTAATTAGGCTGTGTGTGTAGACAGACAGACACACCTTCTGCTAGGACAGTTTAGCATGAGGTGTGTACCTGAATCCCTTTCCCGAGGCATATAAGCTGTGATTGCCTGTTGTGGGTTTCTGCTGTATGTGTGCCATTTCCGGGTGAGTGCTTGTGTCTGTCTCCGTCATGCTGCTTGGTGGTGCATGGCCGGCCTTTACCTTACTGCCATGGCATCTGCGTGCACTGCTGCCTCTTTATTTATTTAGCTTTATTACCTCCCAGCCACTCTTTGGGTTCCTGTCAGTGCCCTGGTCTGCCTTACCTGCTTTAAGATGTGGTGTTCTCAGGCAGTACTTCTGTGGTGTCTCTTGTGCTCACATGATACTGCTCTGTGCTTTGTGGTTTCGTATTTAAAATCTACCGGTTTTGTGTGGACCCCTTTAGCATCTAGCTGTCATTTTTCTTTCACAACATGTTGTCCATATAGTCAGACTTAATATCTGTCACCTGGTTCCTCAGGCTACCCTATGGCATCTTCATCATTGTGATGGTTTCATTCATCCTCTTCGCTGCTGGTCGTCCTCGTCCTCTTCTTTCTCCTACAGCTTTCCCCAGACATGATAGTCTTTTCCATGGTGGTGCTGCTTCTCATGATAACCCTGCTTCCTAAAACAATATAGATGTGGTCTGGTCATCTGTGCTCCTACTGAGAGTTCAGGATTCGCTCATTTGATTTCCTTGCTGTCCATCCTATTAAAAGTCTTAGCTAGCACCAAAGTTCAAAGGCCACAATACTTTTCCTGCTCTGCCTCTTCATTATCTAGCTTTCACATGCGTGAGTAGTCGTCAAGCTCTGAACACTTCTGAGCTGTGTTAGCATTTTATTAGCATGTTATGCATTATAATGTTCACCGTTGAGTGCTGAGGAGGGCATGGACATGGTAGTAAGGTCACCATGAATGCTCAGCAGCAGGAGGCATGTAGTATGGTCCTGAGCTTTTGGAGAGAGTCCTGATTTGTGGCTAAATGTGAGCCAGCGTAAAAGAACTGCCTCCAGCCCGCAGACCGGTCATAGACACAGGCTCTGCTTGTTATGGTGTGGTATAGCATTCAGTATACCCTGGCATGTTGTGTTTTCCAGGGGACTCCAGTATCCACATCCTTCCAGCCCTAGTTGTCTTGAGCACGAGCATCATTTTCATGTGAATCCTTTTGATTGAAACCACAGCATCTTCCGTATTGCCTTGTCAATGCAGCTGCAGCAGAGCCTGTTTTTCTAAATACCACTATGCGCTTATTTAATTCACTTCTCTTATGAAGTGTTCCCCAGATTACACTAGCTAAAGGCAGTAATCTGTGAGCACAACCTTTTTTGATAATTTTGTTTGGCATAGTCTCATAGTGTTCCCTTTGGGACTGTCTTCCAGGTGCGGTGATAGGAGATGGTCAGTCAGCCGTCGCCAGCAACATCGCCAACACAACCTATCGCCTGCAGTGGTGGGACTTCACCCACTTCGATCTGCCGGAGATTAGCAATGGTAAGGAGCCAGTTTGTGTCTGGTCATATGGACAGCGGTAGCATGCTGCATGTGTACACAGAGCTCAAACTGCAGGAGTGGCTGTCTCCTGTACGCGGACAGGAGAGATTGCTAGAGGGGAAAAAACACAGCTTTCTTACTGTCATCTAAACAACCAACTCAGAATGAGAACGCTTTCATTAACTGTGGGACAATAGGCAATGCCCAAACACATTTTATGTAGCCAGTAGAAAAGTACCTATGTACCCAGTTAGTATTGGTTAGGGCCTTGTCACCAAGCATTGGCTAATAACAGGTATTTCCATGCTTGTGTGGAATGTATTAAAGAGGAATGCTTCAGAGATGTTGCTCTGTGTGTAATACCTACAACAGGGGTGGGAGACATCACGGGTGGCTTTATAGTGTTGTCCTCAGTAAATGAGATCACAGTTTACCACATATCAAACCCGAAATGCATCTGTGAACATTATAAAGCCGGTGATTCTGCAGGGTTTAAATACAAACCGTCATAGAGTAGATCGCTGCCCTTTAAGTTCCTCACAAGTGGGTTTAATGAGTTTCCTATATTGAGTTTTTTCCCCTCTTAGAATGCAGTTAGTTGAAGGTCAAATTCTATCTCTTGGGGGAGTGTGAGAGTGCCTTGCTGTTGGGGTCATGGGTGGGGGGGGAGGGAACCCAACAGCAGTCCAGACAGGGCTGCAAAACCAGACTGTCCAGAGGAAATACAGATGAGTGGTCACCTGTTTATCAAATGTGGTCAGGGGGAACCATGTTACCTACAATGTGCAGCGAAGATCCTGGATGTGGGATCTGCGACTCTTAAGACATCATCAACCTTATTGTGTAGGATGCTTTAGGAATATGTTAGGTTAGGATTTAATTGTAGGAATTCTGTCAGCAATCACTGTTATTAAAGTCAAATAAAATGTGTTATAAGCCAAATGTTTTTCAAGGGCTCTTAGAGAGGTAGCAGCCATTAAGGACAGCCTCTTGTGTCTATTGCTACTTAAAACATAATAAGCCTTATAGTGTTAAATGCATTTCTTTAGTCCGATGAAAACTTTGTGACTATTTGCTATCATTGGAACACACCTATTGAAACAGACGACCTTTGTCTACTGACAGTATTTGCCATCTGATTGACCAATGAAAAGATGTTATATGAAGTCATGTTTCCTGACATCCAATGGAGACAGTTAGTGTCATCAAAACCTTGTATCTCCCACCCCTTGTTTGACTAAAATATGAATATTTTTTTTTTCCATTCAAAATAGAATGAGCAGTATATTTCTCTTATAATTCTATGAGGATGGATCCCAATTACTAGTGTATCGCTTGATCCTCAGCATGGTGTGTGTGTGTCATGATTCCTTTCTGAGTGTTTGTGCGTGTACTGATATCCCTGCATCTACCTGAGTGCCTGCCTCTCCCTTCACTCCCCAGGATAGACTCGTCAGCACTAATTAATGTTTGCATTCATGATGGTCAGATGTATGAGTTACATTATATTGCTAGTTTTAACAACTTAACATTGATAGCTAGATGAAATAGTAAGACAAAACTCTAAACATTTGAGTCCAAACATTTGAGTAAATTTTCAACCAAATTCTTGGAATATAATAAACAGGCGAATAAGGCTCAAACTAGCCACATGGAATGTATGATGATAAAACCACCCAAGTATTATGAATGCTGCCTTATGTCCACGTATTAATCTATCTTTACATTAAGTAGCATTGGTTTTCGGTCATGTGGGACGTCTTTTCACATCCCCTGGCTGTTCCCATGCCTAGCCTCCGTCAACGTCCTGGTGCCCAGCTGCAAGATCTACAATGATGCCAGCTGCGACATTTCCGCCGATGGACAACTCCTTGCCGTCTTCATTCCCAGCAGCCAGCGGGGCTTCCCAGATGAGGGCATGTTGGCCGTCTACTCACTGGCTCCGCACAACCTGGGAGAGATGCTCTACACCAAGAGATTTGGTGGGTGGCCCCGAAGCAGCACATTGGGCAGAGTAGAGGCTCTTTAGGATAGGAAGGATCTTTGTCTCGCTGTGTCCTATTCCAGGCATTCGGATCTCGTTTTCTCTGGGTGCCTGTGAAATGGATGACCAGGTTGTTGTTCATGGCCCAGACAATCGAGAGGCTCTTCTTGGGATGCAAGTCAGCATCATTTCAGCAGCCGGCAGCACTGTGTTGCAGAGCCAAAGCCACCAGAAGTAGATTCGGTTTGCTAAGCGCTTTACTGAAAAGCAGGTAAAGAAAACACTGCAAGAAACGGCACAGCATAGACTTTCACAATACAAAGTGTCTCGATGTCTTTGTGGTTATACTTACAGACAGGGTGATGACTCTTACCAGCTTTGGCAGCTGATTGAGACTTGCAGCTGCTCCAATGCTCTGACATTATCTTGATTCGTTCAGCTCACATTATTTAACCACAGCCGCATTCAATGAATGCACATTGATGGCCAGTGCAGTCAGAACCAAGGTTATAATAGTTTTGCATTTTCATTAGTTTTTTATTTTCTTTCATTTTCGGCTGCAGGAATTCGGGGGAAATTAAAATTCTCATGAATGTTCCTGGGGCCATCCCCAAGAATTAGAAAATACAAGATTTAATTTTCTATAACAAATTGATCAACAGTTATTAGCCAAAATGTGCAATGGCACCATTTTTGGTGGCTGACCTCAGGATTGGATCCCGTGACCATCTCCCAAATTTGGTTTTGATAGATCAAATTGTTGCTGAGATATGGCCTTATTTCCTGTTTGGTGGCTTTGTCCTCAAATTCATTGGACGACAGGGGCCGAACCATTTGACTTAATAATTCTTAATAAAGCATAATTTTTTGAACAACTTTCAAAGTGCTGCTTAGATCAACGGCCTAGGAGTTCGTAAAAGTAGGTTTTCAACAAAATTCAAAATGGCAGAAAATCCAATATGGCGGATTTCAGTTTTAGGCCAAAGGGGTCAATATTTTTGGAGCTTGCTTAAAAATCAGTCGATAAAAATCAATGTTCGATCTGATATTATAATCATTGCGATAGTCACACGACCACCATGTGCAGATCTATTTAATTTCCAGCACTCCATCTGAGTGCTTAACTTTTTTTTTTGTCATTGAATGTATATGAGAATTTTTGTTAGGGAAATTTTTGCTGTGCAGAGTGTACCATATTGTTTATAAATTGGTAATAAATACAATTTTTATGTTATCGCTAGCAGACTGGGTTGACTCAAAGTGGAATAAAAAAAAAAAACATTTCTGAGCCCAGTGAAGTAATATGAAATTCACAAGCCAAATGTCATCAAAATCAGAAATGGTGATGCAAAAACTTTTTTTGGAATTATTTGCAATTATTTCCTGGTGGCTATAATGAGTCCTAGTTGCTTCAGCTGAAGCTCTATTTGACAAGCTGCCCATGAAGTGACTGACCCCCCCCCCCCCCCCCGTCTCCTTCATGTGCCCCAGGTCCCAACGCCATCTCCGTCAGCCTGTCACCCATGGGCCGCTATGTGATGGTGGGCCTGGCGTCCCGTCGCATTCTGCTGCACCCCACCCCAGACCACATGGTCGCCCAGGTGTTCCGCCTTCAGCAGCCTCATGGTGGTGATGCATCAATGCGGGTGAGTCATCTTTACCAAGCTTCTAAAATGGAGGAGACTGCAAAATGGTCTTATTTTAATGACAAAGATGGGCCCCCCCTTTTGCTCTGGTATTACTTTGACCTAATTTAAATCTCAGCAAATCATTTGTATAGCACTTTAAACTGTAACACTACACTTTATGGGGTGATGACTCCTCTACCATCAGCATGTGGCTTCAGTGGCCATCACTGAAAATGCAAAGGCTATTATTAGCAGAAAGATAAGGGAAGACTAAATGTCAGTACAGGCATTTCCTGAGTTAAGAATGTCCAATTTACGACCAACTCGTACTAACGAACAGACTGCTATGCAACCTATTACACTGAATCACAAAAAAATTGTCTGTCTGCTGCTTTGTCTAATCGCTGTGTTCTACATTAATTCCAGTGCGTTGAATTGAAATCTGAAAACTCTTTTGTAGAAATACCATACATAAGGAAAGTTTGCCTTAAAACGGTGTGATGTTTGAAAAATGTATTCATTGCAACACAATAGTCAAAACAGAAGTTCACCTGAGACTTAAATCAAGGCAATAGTGGGGACACGTGACAAAAACAGGTGTTATGTTGCCATGCAACAATACGTCTCTCAAAGTAACAGAGAATTGCAAAACAATACTATGCCTATAATTTAAAATCTGGACGTGCTAGGAAAATTCTGAAAGCAGATCTGGAGTGTGAACTGAAGAAAAACAACTTTTAATACAGGTCTGCATGGTTTACATTCTTTTTCAAGAATAGAATCTTTTAATTGTGCAAATTTGGAAATAACTTGAACACAATTATTTTCAAAACATTATCATTTACTAAAGTATCGAAATAGGTTTTCTCAAAAGTGGTATTGCACTGAACAAGTATCAAAAAGTAACTGGTAAACACGTTTTGTAAACCAACTACACACTCAATGTAAAAGTCTCAAAGTGCAACGTGAAGACTTCAAACCAAGGTATATACATAATATTAAAACTGATAAATAATAAAAAAATAATAATAATCCTCTCGACTATCAGAGTAGTAATAGTTTGGGATAATAGTCGCTCAAGCAAACAAGTCTTCAAGTGACATCTGACTGGACTTTGCCTTTGCTGTTTTACCAGCATTACCTGATGATGTGGAAGTCGACCATAGTTTCATGCATTCCTGATACTCTAAGACAGGGTTGCCCAATATGTCGATCACAAAAGTAGTGCGGGTAGACCGCGCAATAAATTTAGATGTTGGTCCACATCGAACTGTTTAAAACCAAAAAAACTTCCAAACCATAAACACTGCTTCTTTTTTCGGAAAAGTTTGTCCGTCAGTAAAATAAATGGGAATGTTTGTCTCTTGTTTGTGTAAGTGCCGAGCCAAATCTCATTTCTTACTGTGGTGTAGCAGAGGTGGTTTGCTGACGTTAACGTTCTTATCAGTCCTCACTGGCAGTGGAATCAGGGCAGCTTGGTTAAGGCCAACACACTTTCTAATGGTGAAACTCTTCTCAGAGCCTTCAAATAATGAGCTTCTAGAGTCTTTTTGTACTGATAAGATTTGTTACTGAGTCCTTAGATTGCATTTTTTTCTTGTCTGTCACTATGCCCTTATAGCACAAGCTGTTTGTCTCTCCATCTGCCTGTCACTGCAATCCCTTAACCGAACACTTCCTTTTAGCCAAATTGGGCCTTGATTTTACCTTAATGAAAATCCTGTTTCTTCTTTTTTGTTTTATTTAATTTGCCGTGGACTCTTGAACATTTCTGGCTTGGAAGTATATTGAGTGAAGAGTGACTGACATAGCTCAGTGGTATTCCCTCGATGGCACAGCTTCACCTGCCTTTTGGCCGTTATCATGATTTCCTGGGAGGTAGTTTCTAAGCCTTTTTTTAGTCCCTAGTCTAGAGTTGGACTGGAGCAAAAATGTGGCAGTTACATTGCATGCATTAATGAATGCCTTTATTGCTCCATATTTCTGCATAAAAAAATGACCATTAACCTGTTGCCTGCATGGAAACTTGCCTATACGTATTAGCAGTTACATAATTTTACATAGTTACATAGGAGAATGAAAGAAGAATTATTAACATGTCATGGGCTATGTAAATAAAATATAAATAAAATCCTGTGTGCCTTTTTGAAGTAATATGGGATGAGGTTTGTCCCATATTTTCAGGCCACATGATCAGTCCCCGCAATAACTAAGAAGCAACTGCCAAAATGACTTGTTCATTCTCCATTGTTTTGGGGGTGGCTGTATAGTTTAGAATGAAATAACATGTAAAATTTAACTAATGAGCTATTTTTATCTCCCGCACTTATAGTATAGACATCACAGTTTCTCTTGTGCAGTGGGTAAGTGACATATGAAAGTGACCTGAAGGAGACAGCCCAGAAATCTTAGAATCAGGAACTAGGTTCCTGAACTTCACTGGAAGCCTTTTTAATTTTTTGGTGTTTTTAAGTTTCTAAAGTTTCAAGTACAAGTTGAAACATCACTTCGGTCACTTACTGCACTTCTGAACTCAATTTGCAACAAATGCAAACAAATTATAGATATAGATAATTATAGAAATTATAGATAGATTTGGTTGTCTTGCCACCTGTTGTAAGAATGTTTTACAAAAATTTACAAATTATTTACAAATGTCCATGTCAGATTTAGCTTTTTTTTGTGCCATGTTAGGTAACTGATTAGTTAATATCAATTTAGTTTTTAGTGTAATATCTGCTCGCTAAGTTGAGATATGCTGAGGCAGATAATTGAGAAAGAAGTGAGATATATAGACAGTGGTGAGATGTTATGCAGGCTGAAATTGTTTCACACTGGTCTGTTTGGTGTAGTACTGTTGCAGTCTCCGAACACACAGGCATCACACGATAGGCACTTAGCGGTTTGTTGTCCTTATTATAATAGTGTTAAGTAGAGCATTGCGACTAGGCATTCACTAGAAGCTCACGTAGCCGCACTTATTTCTAGTCGACTCCTCGACAGCATGTATGTTTATAATGTTCTATTTCCATTGTATTTTGCTTTGGACAGAACTGTCTGCTAAATAAAAATAAATATATTAATGTAGTGCTGTATTGCAATTCATGGATACAGCTGTAACCGGTTACGATAAAATATAGTCATATCGCCCATCACTAAATGCAGGCTGGGGGAAGCCTGGGATGGTGTAGGTTGTTAATATGGATGTCTTGGCCTCTGGACCCACACACGCTCCTCCCCATTCACTCGACAGCATGAGGGTTCTCATCATCCCTTCAGACAGATTCTGCATGTATGTGACTGCGAGCTGAGTTAACGTAAAATCTTGGCTTTAAAGTAACGTGTAATTTCTCTGAAGGTTTTTGCCAGGAAATTTAAAAAGTTACCCTTAGGACTGCTTTCAGATCTGAAGCCCAGGACCATCCCTGGCTAATGTTAGGATGATTGTCTTTGCTGAAGGGTAGGTCGCTGTTCAGTTACAGAAAGGTGTCAGTCAATCTTCCAAGACTGGGTCAGACTCTGTGTGCAGCAACGCGTCTCTCCTTTCTCTTTGAAGTTTTGTTGCAGCATAGTCCCTAGCAATGTTTTGTGTTGATCCGTGATCATTGGCATCCTCCCTCCCCTTGCTGTGAGAGACGCACATGTGTAAAGATTCAGGATCATTTTTCTCAGCTCAGAAGTAAAGTGTGAGGTATTTAATCATATTTAAAATTGCCTTGTATTTTTTGCTGCAGTTGAGTTATGGCGTCTGTGTCTGCAGAGCCTGTCCCCACAGCTCTGTTGTCCTGTCTGTGTAAGCCTGTTTCCATGGAGAGGCCCTGGTCAGTGAGCTTGTGTATGGTCAGGATCTGTTTCTGCTTGGCCTCTCTGAAAGGAGATCCTCTACCCACGTGAATTTTGTTTGTGCCTGACAAAACCAAATTGTAAGCATAGAAAATTCCTATCTGGAAGTCAGAGCAAACTAGACAGTTTGTCACCACTGATAGTTTTAGTGTTGTTCATAGTGATGCAGGTGACCCCGCTGAACTTAATTGGACTTTCCGTCTGACAGGAGTCAATTTCACACTTGTATGATACTCATACACTTTACGGGTGACCTAATTAATCTATGCATGTGTAGAGTGCTGGGTTTTTACCTGGGCAGGGGGTGTGCAAGTGGGTTTTCTGTTAAATGGCTGTCTGTCACCACTTATGTGGATCCCAGAACTCCTGGACATTCACCTACATAATATTTTGGACAAGGTTTTGGCCAGTTTTTCACTTTTCATTGTTGGTGTTGAGCACCTGTGTAGTGTTAGCTTGTTCACTCCCTAATACTAATGCTCCCTAATGTTTCCAGAGGATATTTGTGTTCCATTTACCTCAGAGGTCGTTCCAGTTAACCAAATCAGAAAGCCATTTAGCAATACCAGGGACTGGTTTAAAAAACGAGAATTCTTACTTAATTGGATAACTTTAATTTACCCAACTTTAAAAGGCCTTTATCTTCGTTTACTTACATTTAGCCCAAACTACCTTGAAACTTGAAGGGCACAGCCATCTTGAATACTGAGGTTGGGGTTACGGAGAGGTTACAGAATTCTGATATCAGGGGGCGTGCCAGCTGAAATTTCCAACTAGCAACTTGGAATTTTTGAGTTAGGAATTCAAATGGAACGCAGCAGTAGTGCCCATTCGCTGCATGTTCCAGCACTCCCATGTCTGCCTGGTGACAGAAGAGCCCAGTCCTGTGCATCAAGCAGCAGCCACATTTCTGTGGCAGTCAGTACCTAATACGGAGTTTTTATGTTGTGCAACCCACAGTATTTATTTTGATACAAAATCATGGGTAAATTACTTGGGGACATATAATGTTGAAAATAAGCGGAAAAGTGGGCCATTCCCGATCCATTTCGTTTCAGTGCTGTTTCTCGTTTTGCCATCCTGATTCCCCCTTTGTCATTTTCATCCTTTAGTTTTTAAAGTAATTTAGTTCCTTTATCAAGTAATTTTTACCATTTTTTTCACTTCTTACTATTTAGCTCCAGCATCCAGTACCAGGCAAAATTCTAGACACACTGAAAATCATAACGACCCTAAGTATAGCTTGAGGTCATGTAGTGAACGAGATGTATTGCTGTGACATGATCTGGCCCTCATAGTCCCCCTGACCTGAACCCTGTGCAGCTAGTTTTTGATGAGTTGGATTGTCGAATAACAGAAACTCCTTCAGGAGAAGCATTCTAGGTGACTTTATCTGGAAGCTGGTTGAAAGAATACAATGCTGTCATCAAAGCAAAAGGGGGCTGTTTTGAGAAAATTTACCGTATTTTTCGGACCATAAGACACACTTTTTTACCCCCAAAAGTGGGGAGAAAAAGTCACTGCGTCTTATGGTCCGAATATTGCTCTGCTCACAAGCTTTAAAGAAGAAGATATGCAGTAAAGTGCTGGTCCCTATGCTAGGGCTAACCCACCCTTTATGTGCATGCATGTTCTCCGTTTCAGTCGTAATTCTTAGCCCATTTCCTCCTCCCGGTCCTTCCTCCTCCCAGTGCTCGGCGGGGAGAAGCGGTTACAGCTTTAAGTGTACTGTACTGTTACGTTATTACGGGGCAGGATCGTGGCACGTGACAACGGTTTGACTGTCTTGTAGTGGAACGTGACAGTGGCATTCACTGCACGACAGTGGCACGATGGAGCTCTATTCTCGATCCTATGGGCCACTGTCAATAGCCCGCCTACTGCTCCATTTGTGATCCTACGTGCCGCCGCCGATCGCCTGCAGACCGCTCCATTCGTGATCCTACGGGCCGCCACTAACCGCTCTAACGTAGTCCCTTCTCTCATAACCTGCCCTGCCTGTCACACAGTATAGGTGCTCTTTAAATTAAAAAAATAATCTTATATATATATATATACACACACACACAATATAAAAAAATGTTATGCCAGTGAGAAGACGGTTAAAACTTAAGTATAGGTGAGAGATGATCTGTGGGATATTGTAGATACTATTTGGTTCAGAATCAGGTAGAAACAGGTAGTTGTTGCAGTATTTCATATGTATTACTCAGTTGTCTTGTGGCTTTTTAGTAAAAAAGTGAATAACATCACTAAAATGGAGACAAGTATTAGAAGCTGGTGTGTCCAGGCCTTTCCCTGGTTCTGTGCCTATACTGAATTAATTATGAAAGTGCAGCTTTCTTTCTTCATTACCCCAAAGTTGCAGTTTTGATGCGCATGTACTGCCATTTCCATGGTAGCCCTAATCATATGTCTTCCTTCCTCAGAGAGTCTTCAATGTGGTTTATCCGATGGCCCCAGACCAACGCAGACATGTCAGTATTAATTCAGCCAGATGGCTTCCAGAGCCTGGCCTTGGCTTGGCCTATGGGACCAACAAAGGAGACTTGGTCATCTGTAGGCCTGTGTAAGTCCATCTCTCTCTGTGCGAAATGCCAGCAGAAAGTCTGCGGCCCTAATCCCCTCACCGGAGACACCAGAATGATTTGCGATTGGACTCGCGGTTCTGCCTGCTGCTTTTGATCTGTGGCCCCATTTGCACTTTCTGTCTCTTGCGCACTTTCTTATTAGTGTGAAAGTGCAGGTTTGTGGTAGCATAGACTAATGGTGGGGCAAATCGTACGCAACAAGTTTTGGGATACAGAGTCAAGCTTGAGCCAGACTGCCTGAGAGCCAGCCATGTTGAAATGCCCTCTTTTTTCCAAGGGACTCCAGATATGATGGGGACGGCTCCTCAGAGCTCCCAGCTGAGCCCATGTTCACCATCAACAACAGCAGCAGTGCAGTTGGCAGCCGGGGCACGGAGCGCCCAGGGTAAGGAGCTGCGGGGGTGGCATCCTGGGGGGATGCTTGGCCATGGATCTTTACCTTCTTTCCATCTGAAATGCTGGCAGTGTGTGGCTTAGCAAGTGATGGGAAGGTTGTCGGTTTGAATCCCAGGGCCAGCAGATTGATGCCACCACTGGGTGTCTAAGTAGGACCCTTAATTCCTGTTGCTGTAGGGGTATTGGACATTGACTGTGTCTGTGACCCCTAAGCTTGCTTGCAACTGTAGAAATAAAGACAGTTTCCCCACAGGGTCAATGAAGTATCACTATTTTATTCAATAGAGCTTCTGGGCTTTTGTCTTTAAGTGCAGCGATAGGGATTTTAATTTATTGTAGTAATTAGTAATTCATTATAGGCTAATTACAGTATACCTGAAACATATTGTATAACTAAAGCTGTAAATGCCCAAAAATGACCTGAACTTTTTTCTCTCCACTCAACAAGTACAAGCAGGGCAAACTGGAGATCAGACAGGGACATGGGCCTGATGAATGCCATTGGTCTGCAGCCTCGCCACCCAGCCCCCTCTGTGACATCACAGGGCACGCAGACACCCACCGTGCAGCTGCAGAATGCCGAGACGCAGACGGACCGCGACCTGCAGGAGACCAGTGCCAGCCAGGCCGGTGAAGGTAGGGGTTTCCTCCTGCGCTCTGCCTCCAGAGCTCTAGGCTGGGGACAACTATTCTGTCATCCTTCTAATTACTGTACTACCTGGGTTTTGGTTCCATTTTGACACTTCATTTTTATAAAAGAACTCAAAAACTATTTCACAGAACTTTTTCATACTTTGCAGAGACACAATAAAGGTGATGAACTGTAGCTGGTTAAATTTTGAAGCAGATCGCCCCAAAATTGATGCAGCACTGCATAGTGATGGCGAATAAAAGGCAGTTTTGACTGTGAGGATTAGAGTTTGCAGCCATCCCCTATACTGCACAATAGCCCTGTGTTGAAAAACAAAATGCTGTGCCTGTCCTGAACCAACATGGGATGTGATGTTTTCTGCCTGCATGATCGTGAGCTTGATTTGGTGTTTGGTGGGCACGTTAAACTAGCATACACTACCAGTCAAAAGCTTTTGCACACCACAGGTTTTTACCACTTTCTCATTTTTTTCCATAAACTGCAGAATTTTTTTTCTTGTTAAGCACTGGAAAGTTGAGAGAATAATTATAAAATGAAAATATAAGTAAAAAAAAATGTCCCTTTATAACATGGAAAGTGTATGTAACAGTGCATGTCTAACAATCCTATTAACTGGTTGTGTGGTGATGGCGTAGTCAAATTTTAGGCTGTTTTTTAAGTAGGGGTGGGCGATATGTCAGAAATATTAGATCATGATTTTTTTTACAGTTAAATCACAATCACAATTTTATCATGGTTTTTACATGAATTTGTACCTATTGATTTTTGCAAATTACTGATCAGTACAACCAAGCTATTTCCCTTTGTAAAAACAGTCCTGAACAAAAAAAAAAACTCCTATATGCACGCACATCTTCTGGGTTCTCGTATACCAGCAAATCAACTTCCGGTTTCTATTCATCTGTCGTAAAGCCGAACGACAAGGCTCTTTTACACTCTTTAATGTACTAAATGCACTGTAGGTTGAATAAAATGTATTTTACAATCCATTTAATATATTTTCAGATATTTCAATCACGAATAATAAAGGACATGAGCTAAAAAGACGCATATTGGCCAACCATAGTGTGTTACTGTAATCACTACAGTGTTATTTAAACACATATTTACTAATGGTTATTAAACTGATACAGACATTTTCACTCCTGAAAGCGATCACCATGGCTACATCTCACGTCTGCTAATGAATAACTTCTAATAACTCTGACACCGAGTTTACAGGCATATATAAAATATTTAAAGATACCCCGCTTGACCTTAAAAGGCTCACTCCAGTAATTACAGTTAATATATTTTATATAACGGGATATACGGGATGACTGGATATAGTGCAATACAGATGATCAGTGGCAGCAGCGATGAATTTCAATTACAAAAATTTGAAAAAAAAATCATATTGCGGTATAATTTGAACCATAGACGGTATATAATTTGGTATATAAATTTTAATATAACTGTTTTTGAATGGGTAACATACTCCCATAGCAAATGCGCTGCAGCAGGAAGTTGTATTCTAAATTGTTAACATATTTCAAAGGAGCCATGAATGTCACTTTAAAAACATTTATTGTGCAAAACTGCAATTTTAGAAAAACAAATATATAATATAATAGTTTAATAGGTACCAAAGGCTATAAAACTAATAAAATTAGGCTAACTGCATCCCTATTTGGATGAAGACCATCCAATGTGCATACTTATTTAAAACACCTCTCTTTGCAATCTTTGTCGCCCGGCATATTTTGCAGATTGTTTTTCTGCTCAGTATCTGAGACCTTAAATCCAAACCTTGTCCATATTATGGACGTTGCACCAGTCTTTGTAATATGTTCGCCCTATTATTAAGAAATCGTTTACATTTAGCTTGATAGTGCTGCCAACGTTTCATTACATTATTAATGTATACTTAGATCCATAGCGAACATTTTTTTCGACTATAACTGACATTATATTAGATTAATCATATGTTCATCAGAGTCAATTTTATTACATTATTGATGTATATTCAGGTCTTTATTGATGTCTTTTAACTGTCAGGGCTTTGTTGATTATCACATCAGCATTACACACTTTGGAGCGCGGAGCGGTGTTTTATTTAAAGGCAGGAGCGGTTACTCTGTCTCACTCCAATACCGAGTCTGAGGCGTGCCTAAATCGGAATGAGCGTGTAGCGGTTTCACTGGAGCGGGATGACATTTTAGTGGAGCGCGGACCGGTATTGAGCAGAGGAGCAGGCAAAGCCAACAGCCTCGTGAGCGAGGAGCGGAAATTCTCACCGCTGTGCTCCGCTCACATGCTGTGGTCATCAACAGCCACTACCGCGGTAGGCTGGTGTAATCAAAATCTCTCCCGGATAGTAAGGAGATCCAAACCGCCCCGCCCATCCCGCAAAAATACACGTGGATAATGACCCAAAATCCGACCCGAGGAAAAAAAAAAAAACACCAGTGAGCTTGTATTGCATGGAACCTACCAATGAAGTATCATTTATGCTAGATTCACATTTAAGATGACACAATTTTATGCAAGATTAACTGTGTACCAAACAACAACAAAGAAACCGAAAGATCAATTTTTACGTTATTTATTGAAGGGTTGCATAAACTAAAGCTATGGATAGCTTAATTTCCTTTTATTTCCCTGATTTGTAACTTTTTGACCTGCCTGCACCCATGATATTTTAAAACAGTCTGGCCTAAAACCACCCGCTACCGCGGGTCACGGATCAACCCGCGCATCACTACTGGGTATGGGTTAAGGGTGTCGGATTAGGTTAAATGGTCCCCATTTAGATAGGGATGTGTGTGTGTGTGTGTGTATAAACAGTGATCAGCCATAACTTTAAAACCACTGACAGGTGATTGTTAAAATGGTACCTATCAAGGGTGCCATTGTATATTAGGCAGATGAGCAGTGAGTTCACAAAGGAAGCAGGAGGCATATTGGAAACATCACCACATCGTTGTCTCACCGCACCGGTGCCATTAACCGGTATGTCTTCCTTCACATAGCTCCTGGGCGACTTGGTGGCCCATTTGTCAGTACCAGCAGAGGAAGGGGCTCCGAGGCGGTACCCCCTCGCACACTGCAGCTGGATGGAGGTACAGACACCTCTGTGGATGCTTCTGTGGAGGCCAGCATGAGTGCAAGCAGCTCAGGTATCAGTCACTCCTCGTGGCCCCACTCTCATGATGTTCTGGCGCGCCCACCCCCGGTGCACTCTACCAATCCACAGATCTTGTAATGTCCTGTCTTAAAATGATCATGTGCTTTTTATTCAATACTAACTAACCATATCATGTCAGGGCAAACTGAACAGGCCGTGTCATTTCTGTACTTAGGAATGTGATTGTTTTATTAGATTTTTTTTTTTACTTTTTATAATGTGTAGAATCTCACCCAGACATCTACACAATAGGTGTGGATCAGTGCCGATACCGATCCTGAATATTGGAGCACCTCTAGAATATGCTGATCCACCATTTTCAAGGGGAAATTTCAAGAAAAAACTCCTCACTCCTGCCTTTTTGTTCTGACAAATATGGGGTAATTTCAAGTAATACCATATTCATACTGAATAATTGAAGATCAGAATGGCCATTTTGCAGGTGGGTATTCAACAGCAGTATAGTGTTGAGTACTAACCTTACCTGTTATAGATGGTCCCCAAGAGATCTGTGCTTGCATAGACAGGTTGAAAATATTTATCACAGGTAGTTTACCTAGTTTAAAGCTACTGAAAAGTGATGCATGGTTTCCAGTGACCAATTAAATGTTGCACTTTAGTTTGGTCTATATATATAGAATTTGTCACTATTAGATGCTTAAGGTAGTTCCATGCTTGACCGAATGTACATTTATGTTGCATGTGGTGCAATTTTCATTCTCCGCTTTCCGTGCCTGTTTCACAGTCTCTTGAACAGTTTTTTTGAATGATACTCAACATTGAAAATGAGTGGGAATAAAATTTCGGAGAGCAAATTCTTGTGTAGTGAATGTACATTATTAGTCAAAGGTTTTTGTACACCCGAGGTTTTTACCACATTTCCATTTATTTCATAAACAGCTGACTTTTTATTCTTGTTAAGCACTGGAAAATTGAGTGAACAACTAGAAATGAAAATATGTCAAAAAACAAGTTCCCTTTATAACATGGAAAGAGTATGTAACAGTGCATGTCTGACATCCTATTAACTGGTTGTGTGGTGATGGCGTAGTCAAATTCTAGGATGTCCTTTAGTTAACTGTATCATTCCTTGTAGAAAGAATGCCTCAAATTTGCTCTTGCTGTTGTAACTGCTAGAGGCGATTACTTACAAAAATTATTACAAAAACTTAGTAATAACTTAGACTGGTAGTGTTACCAGAATGTGCTGATATGTCAGATAATGAAATAAAGCTCTAACGGTCAGAGTTGGGTTACTTTAGAAATGTGTTCTGGAACAATTACTAAACACCTATTTAAAAATGTAGTCATTAATCCAAAAAATCACAATATTTCAGTAATGTATCCTAATTACTTGGAGTCAGCATCTTACCAGTGCCTCAGAAGTTCATGTCAGTCATCCTAATGGCAATTTAACTCCCTCCTGAAGTGGACTGTCAAAGCTCTGGAACCACAATGCACTCAGCAACTGCCTGAACAAACACCCAGACACTGCCCTTATCGTGGCTGGGAACTTGAATAAATCAACCTCAACATGCCATGCCAAACTTGCTCCAGAACATCTTTCCAGAGGCACAAACACGCTGGACCACTGTTACTCTGTTCAATAAAGGATAAAATGCTACTTTGCTGCCAGCTTGCAGCAAATTAGACCATGCTGCCATCTCCCTCTTATCCAAATATAAATAAAAAAGTTCCGTTGACTAGGGCCAATCAGTGATGATGCAGGCAGGGACATGTTCCAGCCGAGCTCCAACAGAGCTCCACGAGTTCACAGAAATGGAAAAGCCGTATGCTGTCTGTCTGAGAGACTTTTTCCTACAATAAAAATGAAGACTTTTCTCAATCAGAAACTGAATTAATCCCAACCGGACACATGATGTAGTTCGATGTACCATTCTAAATTACCATTACCATTCCAAGTGCTCTCTTCCACGTTTCATCAGACAATTCAATCCCCAATTCTTTATCCCATTCTAATTTCATTTTGTCTGTTGATATATTGTTTATGGACATAATTGCGTTATATATTTTACAAATTTGACCTCTAATATGGAGGAGAATCTGCAAAATATGTTCTAATGCAGAAGGAGCTGGCAGAGATGGAAAACATGGACTTTGAGATTGAATAAAATGTCTAATCTGGAAATACCGAAACAAGTGCGATTGTGGCAAAGAGGGAACTAAAACTAGCGAAAGTGTTGTCAATATAGAGATCAGTGCATTTATCAAAACCCAACTTTTGCCATGTCATAAACGTGTGGTCTAGTCGGGCTGCAGGGAAACTATTATTACATATAGGGCTTAACATAGAAAAATAATTACGTTTATATTTTTGACAAAATGGGGACCATATTTTAAGTGTAGAGGCCACAACGGGACATGACGTATATTGCAAGGGAGAGAAGGGTAGTTTTGTTATGAAGTGATGAAGATTTGCTAGTATGTGCCTCCATCTTACACCATTCTGTCTCTGGGGACTGAAACCAACAAGTGATTTTTTTGTATGCTTGCTGCCTAGTAATTGCCCCTAAGATTGGGCAGAGATAGCTCTCCCTCCACTCTTGGTCTTTCAAGAAGTTCCTTACATACTCTGTTATTTACCAAACCATAAATAAGAGGTAATCATATTATAAACTGACTGAAAAAATGATATTGGAAGAAAAATTGGGAGGCACTGAAATAAATATAAAAACCTTGGTAGAATATTCATTTTGACACAGTTGATTCTGCCAGTAAGAGAAGTATAATGTATTCCACCTTTCAAAGTTTTTATTTTATTAAGTAGAGGAGTAAAGTTCTCATGATGTATATCTGTGAAGGTTGGTGTGATATTGATACAGAGGTATTTAAAGCCAGACTTAGACATTGAAAAAGGCAAGATGTTTTCTGGTATCTGTAGGGCTAAACTGTTAATAGGAAAACATTCACTCTTCAGATTCAATTTATAGTCTGAAAAGCTGCCACATTCTCTTAATATTCATATATCCATCCACCCATTCATTCTCTACCACTTGTCCTGGTCGGGTCGCGGGGCAGCAGTCTAAGCAGGGGAACCCAGACTTCCCTCTCCCTGGCCACTTCGTCCAGCTCTTCCGGGGGAATTCCAAGGCTTTCCCAGGCCAGCCAAGAGAGTCACTCCAGCGTGTCCTGGGTCTTCCCCGGGGCCTCCTCCCAGTGGGACATGCCCGGAACACCTCACCAGGGAGGCGTCCAGGAGGCATTCTGACCAAATGCTAAGCCACCTCATCTGGCTCCTCTCAATGCGGAGGAGCAGCAGCTCTACCCTTGAGCTTTTATTCAGCACTGGTAACAGTTTTTACGGCAGCGGAAAACCAACACAAAGGAAGTACTGAACTGGTGGTGTCATTCATGGGCGGTTACTGATGATGTCGTTTGGCACCGGTACCAGCCAGTGGAAAACCAACACAAAGGAAATACCAAAAGTACCAAACTTCGTGCAGTGGAAAACCCCACTACGGGAGAGCCCAGCCACCCTGCGGAGGAAACTCATTTCGGCCGCTTGTATTCGCAGTCTTGTTCTTTCGGTTACTACCCACAACTTATGACTATAAGTGAGGGTAGGAACGTAGATTAACTGGTAAATCGAGAGCTTTGCCTTTTGGCTCAGCTCCTTGTTCACCATGACAGACTGATGCAGTGTGTTAGTGACAGCTGATGCCTTAGGAGAGGAGTACAACAACTTCACGTAGGAAGAAAATTTTGGGCCAAAATTGAACTTTTTAATTACTGCAAATAAGTAGTTCCACTCAACTCTATTATATGCTTTCATCTATCGATGCTTTCTCTGCGTCTAAAGAGACAGCTACTTCCGGGCTATCTCCATGTGTACTGGAGTGTATGACAGTTAGAAGTCTGCAGACATTAGTAAAGGAATATCTTCCTTCAGTATAATCGGTTTGGTCAGAAGAAATAACATTTCACACAATGGGTTCTATTCTTGAGGCTAGAAGTTCAATAATGAAATTGGTCTGTCAGACCAATTCAAGTGGATCTTTACCCGGTTTCAAGAGGAGTGTAATGGATGCTTCTGTTAGTGTCTGTGGAAGTTTTCCCTGTGCCAATGAATATTCAAACTTTTTCAGAAGCAAGGGGGCAAGTCTATCTGAAAAAAGCTTTATAAAACTCAACGGGATAGCCATCTGGTCCTGGGGTTTTACTACTTTGCATTGCTCTAATGGAATCTTGTATTTCCTTTATTTCAAGTGGTTGTTACAGTTCTTCTTTCTTAACAGAATCAATTACCGGGATATTCAAATTTTCCAAAAAAATAAAAAATATTTGAATCAGATGTATATAGGTTTGAGTAATATTTCTTAAATGTGTCATTGATTTCTTGGGGGCCAGCTGTAGAGATGTTGCGAATTTGTGGGATTAGACAAGATGCAGATGTCCATTTCGACTGGTTAGCTAGAATATGGCCTGCTTTCACCTCGTTCATAAAACTGACCTTTTGACCAAAGCAGATAATGTTCAGTTTTGTCAATCATAACAATCATACTGAGCCTGAGGTCAGATGCATTAGTACGTAAAAGATTATCTATGGCTTCTGATATAAATGCACTAAAACTATCATCTGCAAGCAGAGAGGTGCTTAATCTCTACAAGTGACTATCTCTCTGATTCAGTGTGAAATGCAGGTCTAGAAGAGCAGGTGAATGGTCTGATTCAACTATTGCTGAATATTCTTTTTTTGCAACAGATGGTAAAAGATTATTTTTTTTCTCTTTAAATAAGAGAAATGTACATGAGAAAAATAAGAAAACACTTTGGCTTGTGGAAAGAAGAATCTCCACATGTCCTGACAACCCATTTGTGTCATGCTCGTGGATATGGCTTGAGCCATTTAACTGGGGCATAGTGTTTTGGGGTTTTTTAATGATCTAAAGCTGGGTCTACGGCAGTGTTTCCCAACCCAGTCCACGGGGAATTATTGCAGAATTCAAGGTAGATATACAATATTGGAGACTGGAAGTACTAAAAGGTGGAAGGGGTTAATCTCTGCTGTTTTCCTGTAAAAATGAGTATCGTGAGAATGTCCTGAAGAAATCCTGGAAATTTGGGTGGGAGGGGGGGTTGCAGTTGACGCATAGGTCCTCTGAGTGACTTCATTGCTCTTCCTCTACCCGGTCAGGTGAGGGCACTGAGTACAGCGCCAGCGAGTATGGCACTGGCGAGGATGCCCTGTCCAGGATCCGCCGGCTCATCGCAGAGGGCGGCATGACGGCCGTGGTCCAGAGGGAGCAGAGCACCACCATGGCATCCATGGGAGGCTTCGGCAACAACATCATCGTCAGCCACCGCATCCACCGCGGCTCACAGACCGGTGCCGAGTCTGCTGGGGGAGGCCGGCTCGAGGACGGGGCTTGTGCCATGCCTTCAGGCCAGGGGCCCTTACGTGTGCTCTCCCGGGCCCTGCGCTTGACTCATGGGCCCCCCAGCCCTGATGGCCACTCCCCAGAGCGCTTTCCCCAGCTCACCCCTACTCTTGGCCCTGAAGCTTCAGGGGATGAGGTTCGGGGGGCCCTTGGTTCTGACAGTGTCTTTGAGAGCAGTTCCGAGCTTCGCTCACCTCCCTCTGCCCCCTCCACCGACAGCTCCTCCCCCAACAATGAACGCGGCATTGGCAGTTACCCCGACATGCCACATGGCAGGTAGAGTGGCGTGTGGTTACTAACAGTGCCCAGGAAGTCAGAGAGGCACACCAGTTCATAGGGTATGAGCCGCGCCGGGCCCCTGCCGAGGTCGTGGGGGACTTGCACTAAAGACTGGCTGGCAGTGTTACACAGGAATATTCTGGCAGGTGATGTCCGCTCCTCCATCAGCCTTATTTGTTTACGTAGAGGTGCTGAATTTCCTTTTCTCGCCCCCTCCAAAAAAAATTTTTTTTTTAAAGGGACAGAAAGTCCACCACCACTCCTCCATCTGTTACTTTTTTGAGCACTAGGGTATTTATTCAGGTTTTCTTACATTGCACTTAATCGTAGAGTTTGACTGTCACCCAACTGAGAACAAGAACCTTGTACTACAGTCATTCCAACTTAGCTTGTACTTGAATTGTCCAGTTATTACGGTACCAGTTCTGGGTTTCCTGTCTTTCCTTCATGTGGGCTTGAAGAAACGTGAACCCCATCCAAAGTGCCATGAGTATGTCACACCACCTTCACTTATCTTCAGATAAAACTACATATTCAAGTATTACACAGTCAGTGCCATGTTGATGCATACTTCTGTGTTTTTCTTTTCTTGTTTTTGACAAATCTAATAATGCTAGCCTGTCAACTGTAATGTGACATGTTCTTTGGAGTGTAGGAGGAAAAAAGAAAATCCCAACTTGAAATGCTCTCATTGTACAGTTTAAATCTACTGGTGGCATCTGTCGTTTTCTTTTCTTTTTTTTTTTTTTGCCGCCAACCATTAGCCCATATGCTACGAGGAGCTTTTGGCATTCGAGCGAGCCATTACCGAAGAGTCTGCTTCAATCCCCGCTTATTGCTGTGAATATTGAGGAAGTAAACTAACAGGCCCACATTGTCAGTGAAAATTACTTGCGTTGGTCATTCATTTCAGTCTCTTTCTATGATATTGTATTGCACATTTAACAGGTGATCATTCTGTGCAGTAACAAAAGCTGTTCGATATTCAAAGGAAAAAACAATCCGTCAGGACGTGGCTTAAATCACTGTCATTCCTGTCCTTTGCACTAGTACTTTTTATGGACCACTGGTCCTTCAGTGAAGGATGGTGTCAGGAATCAGCCTGCCCAGCCTCTGTCCTCTTTCTTTCCTGAGGTCCGGTTGCAGATGCTTGGTGTCATGTCCGCTGGTTCTTAACCAAAAACTTGATGACGTAGACTGGGCCCCAGATGCAAGGTTGTTACCACTAGAACTTAGTAAAGGACTCAGGGTTTTCAGAAGTGTTCCATAGATAGGGGGGGTCCTGTCCTTCAGCCAAGAAGCACTGAAGAAGCCCGAGGTGAGGCAGTGTGTATATGCCTGTGTGTGTGTGTGGTCTGGGAACATGATTCCAAACAGCAGTTTAACGTAGCATCTGAACCTTAGCCCTGGTTGGGGATTTGAGTGGGCTGAAGGATAGCTATGGTCTACGTGAAAACTGTGTCCATGACAAGATAAAGAATCCTTGTTGAACCTTACGTCAAGAAAAACTTGAATCGATCAGCATTAGCTGTAACAGACCACCTTTCAGCCTAACAATAGATGGAGATGGTCGGGAAGTGTGGCAGGGCTCTTCGTCAGGCTGCCTCTTTCCAGAGGAAACCTGGTTAGCTTTGGCTTCTATTCACAAGCAGAGTCCAGTTACCCCAGCAACCCTGTCCTCCCACCTTCCCCAACTTCCTGGTGTAGCCGGGCTCTGTTACCTCATTCCGTCGACAAGGACCGCAAACTTGAAATTTCCTTTGGTCATTTCCAGAACAAAATGTGATGCACTGATGAGACATGTGAAACTTCTGACACCAGTGAGTACGCTATAATGGCATGTAACACCATAATTTTAGTACTATTTTTATTTTCTAAAGGAAATGTATGTTCAGCTGTCCAGTGCAGAAGCACATCTTTTTACATGACAAATTAACACAGATCTGTTGCAGTCTGTTTCCATTTGGTTGTTGTGCCGGTTGATGTACCATAAAGAATAATGTACTGCGAATCGTGCAGTTTCTGCTTCTGGGCATTTCAGGAGACTGTGTGAGCCTCCGCTGGTGGGTTGGCTGAGGACTAAAGCAGATGGTATTTTGCAGGCTTTTTCGGGCACATGAAATGGTAGCCTTTCTTGGACAGATGTTTAAAGGTTAGTCGGGGGAACAGAAGTTTTCGGAACGCAACACAGTGGCATGTGGGCTGTGAAAAAGGGGTATCCCTTTGGTGTAACTGGTCATGTGTTCCAGGCACTCTCCCAGTTGTTGTTTTGATGGTCGTCACTATGTTTGTTTTTCTGTTAATGCTGTAAGCCCCTTCCCAGGCGTGACCTAATTTTCCTAGTTGTCACCACCCCCCCACCCATAGCTAAAAAGGTACATCTTTGTACATAACCTACGTGTGCATGTCTACACAAACATAAAAGAAAGCTGTCTTATAAGCGGGTGGTTTTATGTAACTGCCAGAATGAACTGTAATGTTTGTTCACTACAATTACTGTATCTTTCATTTTTCTCCTTCATTT
This sequence comes from Petrocephalus sullivani, assembly GCA_026780845.1. Taxonomy (NCBI): domain Eukaryota; kingdom Metazoa; phylum Chordata; class Actinopteri; order Osteoglossiformes; family Mormyridae; genus Petrocephalus; species Petrocephalus sullivani. Next base: position 11,258,333 of record JAODKM010000020.1, read on the forward strand.
GTTTGGAGAGAGGGTATAAGACTATGGGAGTTGATGGAAGAGGGGAAATGTGTTCTTGACCAGTGACCAATACTCAACGTGAAACTCTTGTACTGTAGAACTTGAGTAGGATAGTCGAGTATTAACTTGAAGATGTTTATTACCTGGAAAAATGTTTTGTGTGTTTAATGCCTATATCAGGTCTCAAATACAGTATCTGGGAGTCTCTGATGCATGACTTAAAAATCACATAGAAAAATTACTTGGAACTCAGCACCACATTTTGCAATATGTGCATTTTATTTGTAAAAAAGAATATGAAATTTAAAAGGAATTATTGGTAAACGTTGCGTTTGCAGGTTTAAAATTCCATTCGAATCCTTATTGAAATGCCCGTGGGACCATCCGTAAATCGAGGTGTGATACCCCAGGCCTATCTTTAACAGTGCCTGAATTCTACGTTTCCTCCAAAGGGTCTTAGCCAGCAATGGGCATTTCTATTCTTTGGGCTCAAAAACAGCAGTACAACCAGTCTCCCTGGGTGCAGATGCTTTGTGCCTTGAGGATGGCGTGAACATGACGGACATGCTGACAGACCCTGATGATACAGGCTCAAACTGATAATGTACAATTCTGGTATGTCTTTAGATTAATTTTGGGCTATATTTGAAGTTGAATGTATGCTCATTGTCAGGATACTATTGTCTTTAATTTGGGTTTAAAAATTAGCAGTGATCCACAATGCCTGTGCTTTTATATTTTTTTCCATTTGCTTTGTGCTTTTTCCTTTGTCTAAAAAAAGTATATTTAACCCCTGTTGTGCTTCAGAGAACAGGCATGGAATGAATGCAGTGACTACCCCCTTGTATTTATTTCTTGTTACCTCCTTCCCTGTCTAAATAAATGTTTAAAAATGAGTAATAAATCCATCTTTGCTGAAGTGCAACAGGTGTTTGCCATCAGTTTACCAAGTTACTTTAAGGTGGCAACAGGTCACTGTGATTATGTACAGCTTGCTTTGATGTTAGCCAAGCCACCTTTTTAGCACCCTTTTAGTATAATATGACTTGGTTCTCACTGCTGATTTCCAAAACCATATTGTCTGTATGATTTGCTTTTTTATTTTTATTTTTTTTTGTTTTTAATAGCAGAAGTTATGGCTTGAAATTGAATTCATTGTTACTGTTGGAGTAGCAGGAATCTGGGTAGTCATTCTCTGAGGTTTCTTCCAGTGGTTCAAGAAGCCAAGGAAGAACGATACTCCAGACACTGCCTGTGAGTACTGAGGCCACTCTCAGTGGAGATCATACATTTGTGTTGGTACTCTAGTTTATGGAAATGAGGGAGTGGGAGTGAGGCCTTTAAATGTGCGTGTGTGCGTGTGTGTGTGGGCGAGGGGGGGGGGGGCAAATTTTTGAGGGAGTACGGAAGTAGTAAAAAGAGAACAACTATTTTTGACACGCACTCTCCTGTGATCAAGTTTAATTTACTAGTCTTGTGTGAAGCTCTATTCAGTCAGTTAACAGATTACGTTTCACAATGGTCTACTGCCATCAGTCCTACATACTTGGAAGCTCACTCTCAAGCAGAGAGCAGTTTTAACTCTGTTGGCCTTCCTAGCCTTAAATGTCTTTTAAATTAAAAGTTTTTGTTTGGAGAGTGTGATCCTTGAAAAAGCATACCTCTTTGATTTTATTAGGGAGAACATGTTTACGAGTCACTGATGAAACCATACAAATGGGATACACACCAGGATGCTTCCACCTTCCAAGTTTTGCCAACACAAAAGGTTTCAAAACCAAACAAAAAAGCAAAGACAAGTTGCTTCTACATTTTAATGTTTTAATTTGTTTTTGTGTTAAACTGATGTCCTAAATGTGTCTAAACAAAAGAGCCATGGCATCATTGTTTTATGTCATGTATTTCTCTTCTTGTTCATCCCTCATTTTACATGAATTGCCTTGAATTAACGTGCAAGTAATTTGACTGTGGCTATGCTTTGTTACTTTGCAGCATTGTTGCTACCTTGGAGTTTTAATTTCCTTGTGGTCAGATAATGATTGGAAGAAGGCAAATTAACAAATAAATGGAGTCCCTGACATTTTATCAGTCTGTTGTGTTGAGAAAACTGAGCGTTGTTTGACATCCTTTCAGCTTTTTTGAATTACTACATTTCGCAATTGTCTCAAGTCCATTTCCGTTTGTTGGCATTAATTACCTATGTAACCAATCAACGAATAGCTTTTTTTTTGCTGGTTGATTGTAAGTAGAGTTCATATCTTAAGTACTACACACACATTTTCATCCTTCTTCTAATGTTTTCTGTTGTGTCCCTTAGCATGGTATGTGCGAAATAAAAAAATCATTGTTTGTTCATACTTCATAAGTAGATTTGCACAACACTCAACTTGAACATGATTTTAGCTAGGCTTTTGCTAACCACTTTTTATTATGACAGCATGTTACTAGGCTTTTGAATCTTGCAGCCACACACAATTGCTTATCTAGATCATGTCCAATATCTGTTTTTTGAGACAAGTGGAAATAAAGGCAGACAAGCTGTCATTCAGCTGTTTCTCTACATGCATTTTTTTCTATGAGGCATTCTGTCCCTGACAGGTTTTAAATATCTTCTTGTGCATGTAACCTGCTGACTGTATTTGTAGTTTTTTTTTTTTTTTTGAAGGAAAATGTGACTTAAGGGTGTTTGTACTGTCTATTTTAGAAGTAAAATGGAGATTAATAAAGTGCTGTGGAAACACCAAAGATCCTATATAATAATGGTTATGAATAATGGAAAAAATTAAAGGAATGGAAACCATTAAAGCCTTTTTATTTTTTCTCTCCCTTCTCCCCCTCCTGCAAAAATGTACCTTCGTCTCAAAATATGAGGAATTAGTCACAGAATTAAGTGCTTTGAAGCTATGAAGCTTTATGTATCCAGCTTTATGTAATTTTAAACCTCTTTGTTTGAGAAAGTGGGCGTGTTGCATTTCCTGCTTTGTCAAATCATTTTCACGTTGTTTATAAGTTAACTTGAGAGAACTGGCAGTGTTGCTTGGTGGTCTTGCCAGAGTGAAAAGTGCAATAACTGACTTAATTGAATCTGTGGATTACCTATGGTTCCTCAGACCTTCAATTAGTGCTACATGTGAAATGCCTTGGTTGCTGATTTCAGCTCTGTGGTGGCCCTATGGAAGCCATGTGCTGCTGGATCTGTAATGAATTGTGCAGTAGTGTATATCCACTGAGGGGGATAACTGAGGATAGGCTGGCACCCCCTGGAACTGTTAGAATAGCTAACATCTCCGAAACCTCGCCACAGGGGTATTAGGTTCCCCATTTTGGCTATCCTTACAAGGAGCACTGCTGGTTGGACTGCTTGTCTCACCAGGCTAGGGGTCTGTGCCTGTGTGCTGAAGGCCATGGTTGGCATGGTAGTGATAATACCATTGGGTCCTTAACTCTAACTGCTCCTGACTTGCTTTTATATTGCTTTGGACAAAATCATTTGCTTTAACTAAATATAAACCACCCTATTCACTTCAGGTTCAGAAATGCTTATTTTGCTTGGATACTTCCTTGGATAGACATTTAGCCACCACCTGTGAAAGATTAGTTTTTACTGAGTTTTTAAGGCTGTCTCAGGGTCACTGTAGATCTGTAATGCCCCACCCAGGGGTATAGGAATTGGGGGTGTACCCCCAATATTTTATTTGACTTCATTTGTCCCCCGCTATAAGTAGACCTTTGCCTATATATGAATGACTTGTGCCCACCCCCCACCAATATCAAACTCCCTCCTACACCAACACCAACCTACCCCAACACACTGCTTAGCTACATTACCACAGATATACTGCAAGTTCATTACACTTAAATGGTTTCCATTGAGCTTCATTGTCACTCTAATTGCAGGTTGCATTTTTGATTAAACTGTTAAGCTTGTACTTTCATAGTCTAATATATCTTTGCCTTGTTACCACTGTGCAGGCTGGTGGTGGTGGTGTAATGGTGTGGGGGATATTTTCTTGGCACACTTTAGGCCCCTTAGTGCCAATTGGGCATCGTTTAAATGCCACGGGCTACCTGAGCATTGTTTC
>JAODKM010000020.1:11279925-11293060 GCA_026780845.1 Petrocephalus sullivani
CATGGAGAGCAAGGTTGGGGGAGGTGAAAAGTCAATTTCCCCAAGGGGATCAATAAAGTATAATTCTTCTTCTAATAATAACTTACACCATATTTACAATCTAATAACTTACCATAACAACCTATCTGTACAGAATTGTTCTAAATGAAGCAGTAGAAAAGTCATAGTTTATGAATTAGTTCTTAAACAAAATATGGGTCATTCTCACAAACTCATTAGTGTAACATATCAATTTTCTCTAGATCTTAAAAATTGTGTAAAATGTTGATTTTTGCCTCTAGGGTATGTAGTCGGTTTGAGGGTAAAGCAATTGGCAACATATATTTTTGTGTTATTTGATTAGAATGGTAGTGCCTATCTATCTATCTATCTATCTATCTATCTAATCTTTTGCTCAAAAATGTAGTATGTAGGGTTTTTAGTTCTTTAAAATTCCCCATTTAATCCCAAATAAACCTCTTAAGTACTTAAGTGAAAACACTGAAATTAAACTCTAGACATTAATGAGCCTTCATAACGAGCACCACAAACCTGAAAACTGAAAACTTTTTTCATTACATGCATTACATGCACAAAAGATTAGGTTTTTGAAATGAGGTGATGAGGAAGTTTACATTTCCGTAAAACTGTTCTTGAATATCATATTTTTAATTTAACTTACAGTTGCAAATGGTTAATGTTTCTATATTCCAAAACAACATTTTGTGTGCACAGTAATGTCCCCTGAACTTCAGAAGGAGCTGAGCTGAGACCAGTGAGGAGAAAATGTTTATGCATCAAAGTAAAAGATAAAGTGATTCATCCCTGTATTAAACCTAAGGAAATAATTGGACCCAAAATTATCATAACCAAAACAGCAGGCCATACATAAATAAGTCAGTGTGTTCTGCTTCTGGAAGACTGCAAGACAGTATACTAAATGGACTGTCTTTTCACACCGGGTGAAAATAGTCCCATGGCATGTATTTGGCTATTACACCCAGCCTCCTCACTCCCCCTCACACACATAACCCTCCTTAAAGAAAATAAACACTGCGGTTACATGCATGGTGTCATGTCACCTCAATGGCCGAGGGCACCAAAGTGGGATACAAATATAAAAGGTAGGGTACATACACACAGAATGTACACTTGTTTTACCAATAGCTAGTCAGCTAGCCAAAGGCACACAGCATTCTTGATAACTAGCGTTACCACTAGCTACAGGCCTTGAAAATCATTTTTCACAAAGAGTGAAAATACCCCATTATGTGAAGCATTTTTAGCGGAATATCATTGCTGGTTACTGACACCTGGGTGCAAATATTATTTGCTCATGTTAAATAATACTTTTGCCACAATTGCCACACTTGATCGGTTTGATGTTTCTTACAGCATAGAAATATGATATTTTTCCTGTCTATAATATAAAAAATATGTGAGGAAGGATGAGAAGGAGCCTCCTAATTTTAAGCTGTTTCCTACCTAGTCCTGAGCCTGCTTTTTGCATGCTAGATCATTATGTCCTGCCATAATGATAGAGCGAACAGCGGTTCTCCGTTCATGGGTTTTTTTCCTCATGGTCAGGCTCTTGTCATGCTCTCCCCCTCCTTCCTCACTCACAGTCTTTTACTCCCTTTCATTTTCTCTGACAATAGAATAACCTCAGCTCAGCTCCTCATCACTGACTTACCATGTCACATAGCCCGATACTGAGCCAAGGCACTTTTCTCACTATATCTCTAATACAGTGTACAATCATGTACATTATATTCATTTATTTATATTTATACAGATGTGTATTCATCTTTATACAGATGTGCATATCTGTGTAAACAGTATTTCACAGTACATTTGCTGGAAATTAATGTTTAAATCTGTATATTACATATGTTTACACTGGCACTTTAAGCATGGACTATACTTCTAGGCACAAATTTCCAAGTGTTATGTAGTATGCCTATTCATTGTTTGTCTACAGTAGAATGCTGGTTATATTAGGTAGAAATATAATGTAGTAGTCTTCCGTTCTGCCCTCCCCATGAATAATTGTTTTCCCAGGTCTTTGGGGATATAGTTTTCATAGCAGCCTGCCGCTGTGGTCTCCACCACTGCAGACACTGTGGTATGTAAAGCATGGATCTTTTTCAAACTTTACAGTGGCATTGTTTTAGGGCAGTACTGAAATAGATTTAATTTTGAGACAAATGAATGACACAGGGAGAACAGGATGACATGGGAGAACATGCAAACTCCACACACATGGAGCCATGGCAGAGACTCAAACCCTGGTCCCCAAAGTATATGCTATATCATAAATTTATAAACATAAATAATATAAATGACATTTTCAAACATGGACTTTTTTTCCACAATTCTCGAAACGGTTCATGTTTCAAACTGCCCGCCAAACAAGTACAGGCTATAAACTTGTAAGTACCTACAGCAGGCTAAGATATTTTTAAGCAAATATTTTTAAATATATTTTATATATATATAAAGTATATTTTTTTAGCCTATGTGTCGCGTTTTGTGGCGGGAGGAACAACCCATATTGCAGGCTTCTGGGTTTGAACCCCTCCAAGGGGCGTTTATTAACCAGGATAGGGGGAAACACGGGAGCAAGAGCGACAGCAAGCACGAAAGGCATTGACAATAACCGACAGGGCAGACTGGACTCAGACTGACTAAAATAGGGCAGAACATCAGGGACTAAACACAAGGCAGGTGTGCGGAGTCAACAAGCGGAGTAAAACATGAGGCAAAGCACAACAAGGGACAGGTGCGGCCAATCAAGCCACGCCTGAAGGCAGAACCAGGGAAACGACATGGAGGGCGGGGCTGAGCATGACACTATGTTTTTTCGTTGTTCCTTCGTCCTTTTAGGTCTATAAAAAGTATGATTTTCATCGCTCTGTCATCTCTTGATAATTGATATTTTTCATTGTTATATTGTCCCTTAATAATTAGGCTAAAACATCATTCGAGAGAGTACAGCAAAGTATAATAATGTTTAATGTGCTTAATTATTACATTACTGTTGGTGTCTTGCTGTATGTAGTTTACCAAACTTTACCATATGTATGTTCATGAAAATCATGCACTCTGTTATCCGCAGTTACAGCTGTAGGATCACACACACACATACAGCACGGGCACCCTGGTAATGGGCTACAAGGAAGACCAATATTCCAAGTTTTATGGCCTCTGAAGGTACTAGTCAGCAATATTATTACAAAGGGGAACCAGGGTTTCGAATTTGCGCCCGAAGCCCAGGGGAGACCAGCATTCCAAGTAGTGTGTTACAGTTATTTTCTTTGTATGGCTAGAAAAACTCCCCCCTCTCTCAGCCTGCACAGAATGGGATCTTGTGGTCCCATAAATCAGCCATTGGCGCCCTTTTTCCTCAGTTTCTTTGTCCCGAAAGAAACCAAGAAATGTATGTTAAACTTGTGTATAAAACCCCTGTAACAGCCATGTTTACCACATTTTATAATTTGTCAATATTTAATCAATACTGTTCTTTTAATGGAGTAATAACTGTAAAATCAACCCCCAATTAAGACATGCTGTGTGAAATGGAAAATAACTTCAGTGAAATACACCTAAAAGTGTAATTACTTTGTGATGTGCAACATAATCATGCATTCTATGCATTTATTGAAATAATCAGTGTGCACAGGATAAATTAAAGTATAAATTAATTAATATAAATTGTACAAGGTTTGAACCTAAATTGGGATGTCATGTTTGGTATCAAACTGATGGTAAAATACTTCTGAATGTGAATGTGATGACGGATTGTTATTCAATTGGATGTGTCTGGAGTTAAATTCAACTAATTGAAATCAGCTCTAAAGTTGGTCTGAGACATGTCGTAAACCCATGGGGTCACTAGCACACAGCCTGTAACTGGTCCCTCGGACTGAGGTGCCAAACTATTGGCGCAACTGTCAAATTCTTGGTCATCCATATTCATGGCCCTTGGGCAATAAAAACCAGCACCCAGAAAGTCAGACGGAGGAGCTGATAAGCCAAAACAAAAAAGGGAGAAGCTACGCGTGAAGAAGAGAAGTCTGGCATTTAGAACTCCAAAGCCTCTTCACTGCAAGCTTCAAAGCAAGACAAAAGAAGTCTCAACACCAAAGAGCTGCTCATATATCAGTGCTTCCTCCCTCATCATCTCTGCAACCACATAAACCCACCTTCAATTGTTCACCAATTTAACAGGTTCTGATTAATCTGTTTTTTTAGTTTGGGTTGCCTGTTTAAGTCCTAGGCTTACTGTACAGAACAGTATTTTCTTTAAGGATACAGTTTCATTATTGTTAAATCTGATCTACAGTTCTACAGTTGAATTTGATCACTGCTTTTATTTTCCATCCAGTTTGCTTGATTTTACTTTGTGTTCGTTTTGTGTTATGTGTAATGTCTGCCCTCTATTAGTTGTAGTATTGGAAATAAACGCATGTTTTTTCACCCTCTAAATCTGCCTCTCCTTGAAGTGCTCACAATAGATCACTTTATTGGTGCGAAACATCCATCCATTTTCTGTAACCGCTTATCCTATTCAGCGGTGGTCCGTAGCCTGCATAACTGCATAACTCCTCCCTCCCTCCTCCCTCTACTGCAATTTACTCTCGTTAAGTGTCAGATAAATGGTAGAAGGAAAAAACATGTAATATAAGATCAAGAATTTTCAACAGCATACATCCTATTACCTATTAATCAGGAATGATGACCATAAATCCTACATTTCTCACTGAACCTCAAGTAGATCCTGCATTATGTTTATTTGTGAGTATGAGAGTTTCTAATGGAGTATGGACTGTACGTAGACCATTATCTGGAGATATTTCTGGAAAACACCGATCGGGTCTGGGCTGGAGTAGGTGAAGACAGCCCGGTACTTTGATTACCTCGAACCCGCTCCAACCGATTCCTTTAGATTTAGATTGTATTACTGACCTGCCCCCGTAAAACAGTGACAGTCACTGTAGTCAACCGATTCTCTAGAATGATACATTGAGTATTTTAGCACTCATTTCTACTACTCATGCAACTACTCATGAAGATGTAGAGATTAATGTTAAAATAAAGGATCTAGCAAGCTATGCAAACAATCCTGAGACTAAGTTCTACTTCATGTTTCTGAGCCCTTGGTTGCTTTCCACATTGTCTTCTAGTAGGAAGAATAAATGGTGGGGAGGCTCAGCTTTATATATATAAAGTGCACGTGTATGTCATGCCCTGCCGTCCGATCCTCCCGTGTGCCACGCCCCCTTGTTCCCCTCGTGTGAATCCGTCCCGTTCTCAGCTGTTTCGTGTTTGTTTAGCGGTATCCCTGTATTTAGTCTGTCCTAGTCTAGTCGTCCTTGTCCGGTATTGTTGCTTCTTGTTGATGCCTGTGCTTACGTTTGCCCTGTTTAGTCTCCTGTATATGTCAATAAACGCCCTTGTGAAGGGCTATACCCCGCAGCCAGCACTATGGGTCGTTCATCCCGCCGCAAACATCACAGTGTATTTTTTATTTAGTTATAAAAGGGTATTGAGAGCTGCAAGTTGGGCCCATATAATTAAAGCAAGTTTGAGAAAGAGTAAGGAGGAAAGCCACACATGCATACTCATACTTACTTATACACATATACCTACAAGCAACAACGCCACACACATAAACTCAAAACTTAATACATACATAAGCACACACACACTGGATAAAAGCAACCTTGAGCTCTGTAAAGGTGATATATACATTTAACTTTATTATGATATTATTATTATTATTATATTAAAACCTTTTTGAAAGCTAAATGCTGGCAGGTATGAGTATATGAAATCTTTCTGAATAAATGAAATTTGAGCTATAGTGGAAAATAATACAGAAAATTGTATATTATTCTGAGGGTTGAATTGAAATTGTAAATAAACATGAAATCAATACTGAATAAATTTTTTTAAATTTAACAATAGTCTGGATTAGGAATTACCTAACCATACCAGTGAATTAAGTCTATTGCCTTTAGCTGATTATCTAACAAAAACATTTATTTAGAAAACACTAAAAATTTAACCTGTATTCTTTCAGTGTATGTCTGACAAATTGTTTGTCTTCCATAATTTTATTTCATATGATAGAAGCAAAAATAATATTGTATGTAGTTTGATATGCCTCAGCAATTTTTGATTGATGAAGCAATTATTTTCAGTACATGGCTGTGTACCATTCCAATTCATCATCGGCTTGGGATTTCCATAGGGATTTCCACAATTAAATGAACATATGCAATTTTTTAAATAATTTCAAAAATGAATAATAGAAATATGCAAAAAAGCCAAGCCTGTTACAAAGAAAGGGTCGGGGCTGAACTGACAGTCTGCTTTGTGCTGTGTTAGTAGTTACACATACAGTATATCATGGGAGAATTTATAGCTGTATTGTAAAAGTGCGAGAAACACAAGGTAACTCAAGAACTACTGTTTTTTTGTTTTTTTTTAAGCCTGTTTTTGAGCAATCAATGTCAAGTGACTCTTGTATTTTTCCTTAATCTTACTCTGCACTTCTAACACATAAAATATTTGCTCTCTCAAAATGAGCTTGCATGTTTCACAATCTTTTGTGGAAGACAAACCAAATAATGGCCAAAATGTACTCAGATAAAAGCCTCATATGACTACCCATCAGATATCCATAACTATTGGTGTTCCCTGGATAACAAATGTCACTGGCTTTCAGTTAGTGAAGAATTGTTCACATGAAAATACATGGAAGCATATGGTAGCAGCTTTTTCCAGTACAATGAGCATGTGATGGAAACTCTATCCTTCAATCAACATTTGCACTCCAGAATGTAAGAATGTAAAATTTCCTAAATTGGATGGATGAAATTGAAATGGTCAGCTTTGTGCAGCAAATAGGCAATTTATTTATATTAATACATTGTATTATTATGAATATTAAAATAAAAGTCTGTGGTTTTAATGACAGATTAAGTCATGATAAAATATCTTTATCAAATGTTGTCCTAAAACAGAATGAATGAATAAATATCACTCTAAATGAAATGGTCATTGCTACAAATTGTTTTTTAATTATAATGTAAAACAAATAAATGCGATGTATTACAATATGATTTATCTCACATCAAAATGGGGTGTTCTAGTAAATGGTATTATAAAGGAATATCCTAATGTGCAGTATTTTCATTTTATATAATTAACTAATGAGCAATGCATGTTAAGTTACCCTACCTCAGTTCTGAGATCACTGAGACCCAGTCATTAATTAAAAAGGTTCAGTGGTTTTCAGAAATAGATGATTGTACAATTCAAACATTGCAGAATTTACTACTAGAACTAAACTAATAAGTAAAAAAAAAATAGTGGAGAAGTAATTATTTCATTTCCCAAATTTTTCCGATTTTTTTGCCACATCACATTTTACCATCACAAAATTAGAGTTTTAGGCTTCCTGTGGAAACTGCTTATAGTGATCACGGTTATAGTGATCAACCAGTTATATGGATCTAAAAGCTTGGGACAGAATCATTCCTGTACAAATACTGTTTAAACAATTTGCAGTAATCACGTAGTCCTTACAGAGTTCATAGCAACAATTTTATTGTATTTTACTGTTAAGTTAGTGAACATGAACTATCACTTCTTACTATCCTGAAAATGACCTGACACCATCGTGATGATGGCTACCTAATGAAAACATTATGAATAATTGTAAAAGCACCATATGACTAGGGGTACATGTGATATTTACTACAGTGGCCACATTCACTGCATAGTTTACTATATAAAATTGTCAGTTGGAATGTGTCTGCGCTCATGAGGTTATATGTGCTAACTAGCCTAAATCAGTTTATTATGCTTTATTATGTGTGTGATAGCCAGTCCGTGGAAAAATGCCTTACATGAAACTAGTCCATGGTGCAAAAAAGGTGGACTGCTGAGGAAGACGACTTGTGAAAAGACGTGTGTGCAGTTGCTACCCCCAACCACTAGGTGGCTGGAGTGTGTATTGATAATATAGGTAGAGGATGCGACACAGACATACAAAATTAGCGATATACAAAATTAGAGAGCTCCATTCTACATGCATTTTGTTTCTTTTTCATATAATAAAAAATCCGTTCATTAAGTTCCGTTGCTTTATTTAGTAGTAACATTACAACGTGAAGAGAACATAATTAAACGAACGTATGCAAAAATTTAAAAACCTTAGCTAAAGAGAATAATTAAACTTCTTAAATTTAACTGGTCAATCCTCCAGAGTCATACCCCCCTCCCTCCATCAGCAAATTTTACCGACAGCATACCCACCCCCCTGATCGGTAAGGTTACCACTGGCACCTCACACTTTGATTAGAATATTATTAATGTTCCATTGTTTGTAATTCCCTTTCATTTCTGTTTTGGCTCCAAAAATATCTCCATGGCCCATGAACCACAAGCAGTTAAAAAAATCGATTAGTTCATTCTTGGTAATAAATCTTTCCCTTTACCTTATACAGGCATCCAGTCCCAATACACATAATAAGGCTTAAACAAAAATAACACTTTTACCCTAATAATACCCTGGCCTTGCCAAGCAGACTGTAAGCCTCAATGTTTCTGCTGGTAACATTTCTCCGTATCGTGTCACCACAGCAAAACAAAAAACAAAAAACAAAAACATCTATCCAACCAATCAATCAATCATTTAATCCAAGGCCTTGGTGACTCGCCCAGGAAGCCTGATTCCTGCCACCACCCGGCAAGTGAATAACAGAATTCAGTTGGTTAACAGCACAAATAGGTTATATTACATTGTCCTTTAGCAGAGGCTTTTATAAATCTCTAATTAAATGAGGCATTTTCCAAAAAAAAATAAAAATAAACAGGTGAGGGAGGTAAACAGAGCTGGCATTTACATAGGTAGTAGTGATGTGCAGGTCGAACCGTGACCCACGGGTACCCACGGGTGATGCGCGGGTGTGGGCGGTTTTAGGGCAGACATTTCTAAAATATCATGGGTGCAGGTGGGTGGGTCAAAAAGTTACAAAACGCATTTCATTATCAATCCAAACGTGTTGTAAACGGGGTTCGAATTACCACGGGGATCTCATAGTTCCACTCGCAATCACAATCAGGGAAATAAAAGGAAATAAAGCTATCCTTAGCTTTAGTTTAAACCTCTCCTAGACTAGTTTGCTGAAATATCATGATTAACTATGCTCTGCTCTACCTTCTTTTAGACAAAATTAAGTTAAAAGAAGACCTAAGTTCTACTAAGTTCTGATAGAATTCTCAGATCTGATGATACATCAGATGTTACAGTTTTGACAACTAGTGTGTTTTGCATACATGCGCATTTGTGTGTGTGCGTGAGAGACTTTTGTGCAATTTTCCGCAACCCTTCAATAAATAACGACGTAAAAATCGTTTGGTACACAGTTAATCTTGCATAAAATTTCGTCACCATCTTCAATGCGAATCTAGCACAAATCTATGTCATCTGTGGGTTACAGTGTCACAAATGACACTTCATTGGTAGGTTCCATGCAATACAGGCTCACTGGTGTTTTGTTTTTTTCCTCGGGTCGGGTAGGGTTTTGGGTAATTATCCACACGTATTTTTGCGGGTTAGGCGGGGCGGTTTGGATCTCCTCATGGGTCGGTTTGGGGCGGGTGTTAAAAAAGCCGACCTGCGCAACACTAATAGGTAGGGTTGATGATGTCTTCTCGCAGTCTCACACCCCAATCACACATTCACTGAAACCCGTATCACTATTTTACCATAATGGTGTTGTGTGGGAATGGCTTGACTACCACATGCTTACCTGGGAGCTCCCTCTCAGGCGTGGCTATCAACTGGAAAAGGGTGGATTACATCCTCCAGGTTGGGATTGATTAACTCCCTCAAGTGAAGAAGTTTAAGTATCTCGGGGTCTTGTTTATGAGTGAGGGAAGGATGGAGCGGATTAACAATTAACAATTATGTGGATGTTGTACCTCACTGTCAAGGTGACGAGAGAGCAGAGTTGGAAGAAAAAGCTTTTTGCCAGCTGATCTATGTTCCTATCATTACCTATGGTCACAAGCTATGGGTAGTGACTGAAATAATGTGATTGTGGATTCAAGTAGCAGAAATTAGTTTCCTTCACAGGGTGCCTGGGCTCAGCCTTAGAGAAGGACAGCCTCAGACCTTGTATTGATATTGATATTGATATAGATCTTGTATTGAAAGTATTTGACAAATCATTTTGAACCTTTGTAGACACATTTTACCAGTGAAGATTTGGAATTGGCAAGGCAAGTTCATTTATATAGCACAATTCAGACACAAGGTGTCAGGGTCGGTGCCTGTCCTTCCCCCTTTGGCCAGCTGGTTGTTGGCCATCCTGACCCTCCCCTGTGTTCCTTACCCCTGGTCTGGTCCCCATACTTCCTAGTCTGCTGCTTAGCTCAGTGGACTGAGCGTGTGATTTTGTAATGCCCAGCAGCAGGGGTTCAAGGCTGGCCTTAGGCCAGTCTTATCCATTTTGTATTGTATGGTTCTGTTCTGTTCTAGTGGTTTTGCGGTACTTGTTGTATTGTTTCTGTGCCCGTTTAGCGTAGCCCCTGTTTTCAGTTATATTTTCTTAGTTAGCTTCTTCTGTGTTTGTTTTTTTTTGTGACCCCTCGTGGTCTGTTTTCTTTTGTAATTTTTCCCAGTTTTGATTTCCGTTCCCAATAAACCCTTTTTTTTTTGTTCTGGAGCCATAAGTGGGTCGTCACCTTTTTCCACCGTGGATCTTACCTGCACCATGCCCCGCCGTCGCCGCAACCATGACACAAGGCAATTCAAAGTGGTATACAAAGACAAGAAAACATTCAAATACAAACATTGAAATCACATTTAAAGGATAAGTAAAAAAAGAAATAATAATAACATTAAAAAAGTAATTAATTATTTTAAAAATAATTAAATAAAAGCCAACACAAAAAAATGAATAGCTAACTGGAAAGAAGTTACATTGTAATGACAGCATGACTAAACAGATTATTATTATTGCAGTTTATTAAAAAACTGCAGCAAACAGAAATGTTTTACGCCCTGACTTAAATAAGCTGACAGTAGCAGCAGACCTCAGGTTTTCAGGGAGCTGGTTCCACAGACGGGGAGCATAGAAATGCTGCTTCACCCTGCTTGGTCTTGATTCTGGGAACACTGAGTAGGCCTTCCCCAGATGTGTCTGGGTGCTTCATACCATTCAAGTAGATCAGAAATATATTTAGGCCCAAGACCATTTAGTGCTTTGTATACAAATAATAATATTTAAAATCAATCCTGCAATGCACAGAAGCCAGTGCAGTGATTTTAGGATGGGTGTGATTTTACTCGGTGTTAGTGAGGGCTCTTATGGCAGCATTCTGGATGAGCTGCAGCCCTCTGATTGATTTTTAAAGACATCATTACAATAGTCTAACCTGCTAAAGATAAATGCATGAACAAGCTTTTCTGGATCTTGTGTGGACAGAAATCTCTTAAATTGTGCTGTTTTTCATGTGGTAGTAGGTTGATTTTGTGCAGTTTCAGTGCTGTGGTCGAAATCTAGACTGAAAAAAGTAGCTGTTTTGCACCATGAAAGAACTAAGTTGCTGGAAAGCACACTTTTCAATTACCTTTGCTAGGAAAGGTAGATTTAATATAGCCCTATAGTTACTTATTACAGAGACATCTATGAGGTCTTCTGGGCCCTTGGAAATAGGCCTGACTGAAGAGAACTGTTGACTATTTGCAGCACATCTGATGCTACACAGTTAAAAAAAAACATCTTTGAAGAAACTTGGACTGTAGGTAGAGTGTCAAGGCAGCTGATAGTAGGCTTAAGGTGCTGAACAATTTATGTCAAGGTTTCATGGTCTAGGAGTTGAGAATGTGGTAAGATAACTAACATAATCTTAGGCAAAGACACAGGTGACAAGGATTTTGCCCAGGATGGAATTACAGACTTTGTCTTATCCTCATAATATTATTTACAAAGTCTTTGCATGATTTGGTGGATAAAAGTTGGAGTATATGATTCTGAGAGATTTGTCTGTCTATTGACAACAGGGAATAAGGTGTGTGCATTTTTGCTATTTTTATTAATAATCTTGGAGAAAAAAAAGACTGTCTAGCCCTTTTTAGTTAAAAGTTATAAATGCAAAGTCTCTCTATATAGATGCCGTAGTAAACCTGGAGTTCGGTTTTTCGCCACCTGCGCTCTGCCTTCCGACACTCTTGTTTTTGAGCTTTTACCAGTGTGGCATTTCTCTATGGCACTTTTTCCTTACCAGGGACAACTCTGACCTTCATGGGAGCAATGGCTTCAATAATGTCTAACTTTACAAATGAAACCATCTACAAGAATATTGACAGGGACTGTAGGTAGACCTGGTATCGGTATAAAAGCCTGGGCAAATAATGCACTTGTGTTTTCATTTATATAGCATTTTCTGATTACATCTGTTTTAACTCTGCTGATATCAGCAGAGATTGGCGGTAATGATCGGAAAGGGCAACATCAGTCACTGCAGCCTCAGTAATGTGTACACTTTTGAAATAACTAGGTCCAAAATCTGTCCCTTGTTATGTGTTCAATCTGCTACATTCTGCAAAAGTCCACAGTTATCCAGGATGTTAAACAGTTCTTTAGCACTGACATCATTTCGCCCATCAATATGGATATTAAAGTCACCCATGATGACAAGACAGTTATAATCAACACACACTGCAGACAGTAGTTTGACAAAGTCATCAAAAAAGTTTGCACTATATTTTGGAAGCCAAACCTCCTGATTTGGGAACAGCTGTGTCCAGGACATTAAAGGAACAACAGAGAGTGATTCAGGCAGCAGAACTCTGCAGCAGAACAACTCTATCGTCCCTCCAGGACATCTGCACCAGGAGATGCAGGACTAGAACAATCAGGATCATCAGAGACTCATCTCACCCCAGTAACAGTCTGTTTGACCTGCTGAAAGCAGGCAAAGCTACTCTCCTCAGGCTGTAAGACTTCCTAACCAGGATTATGCCACCACAACTTGCAACTGAATTTAATAACCCTGTAACTTAGTAAGCCTGATAGCGCGGATATTCTTATATATCTTTTTATTACCCATCTACTGTTGTCTTAATTAATCA
>JAODKM010000020.1:11317172-11329876 GCA_026780845.1 Petrocephalus sullivani
TGTTGAGATTACAGGTACACTCTGCCAATCCCCGTAATGGGAAATCCAAGCAGGTGTTGAGATTACAGGTACACTCTACCAATCCCCGTAATGGGAAACCCAAGCAGGTGTTGAGATTACAGGTACACTCTGCCAATCCCAGTAATGGAGAACCCGAGCAGCTATAGAGATTACAGGTACACTCTGCCAATCCCAGTAATGGAGAACCCGAGCAGCTATAGAGATTACAGGTACACTCTGTCAGTCCCAGTAATGGGGAATTCACACTGTTCCACTGAACTATTGTGGTGTTGAGATATCACCCACTGCAAGGCTCCACTCAGAATCTCATCCCTGAGGTGCTTTGTCGTGTGGTAGTGTGTGGCTACTTGCTGTATTAGCGCATGCCCCTTCAGCTCAATATCAGTTGACAAGTCACACAGTTTCTTCATCCAGAATCCAATGACAATTCTTTCAATGCTAAGAAATCTTTTTACATTATGAGTAGGGGGGATTTCCTGACTATATCCATTTATGCGTCTATCCATCCATATAATTTCCCATGCCAGTCCAGTCCAAACTGTTCCCACAAAGTTGTGAGCATGAAATTGTCCAAAATGGCTTTGTTTGCTGAAGCATTAAGAGTTCCTTTCACTGGAACTAAGGGGCCAAGCCCAACCCCTGAAAAACAACCCCAGATCATAATCCCCCCTCCACCAAACTTTACACTTGGCACGATGCATTTACATAGGTAAGTACCATTCTGGCATCCGCCAAACCCAGATTCGTCCATCAGATTGCCAGACAGAGAAACATGATTTGTCACACTGCAAAAATTATAAATTATATGTTAATTAAATATAAATAATAAATATAATAAATAAAATATTTTATTTTGCTAAAGACTAGAAACAAGTGAAATTATCTGCCAGTGCAGTAAGATATTTACAGTAATGCTCTTCTGGAAGAATGGTCAAAAATTCCCATAAACGCACTCCTAAAACCTTTTGGAAAGCCTTCCCAGAAGGGTTGAAACTGTTATAGCTGCAAAGGGTGGGCTAACTCCACACAAAAATTATTAAGAATGGGATGTCATTAAAGTTCATGTGTGTGTAAAGGTAGATATCCCAATACTTTTGACAATATAGTGTATTTGATTGTAAAGGCTTCATACATAACTGTGGAGACAAGTTTAGACAGCATATTTTGGGATAGATGGCGAAAACAGTGTTTAGTCACTGTTGCGATGTTGTTTTTATTTTAGTTTTACCTTCTTTCAGTCATGTACATTAAGCAAGTGACCTTACATGGTGTGGTTTCTGGAAGACAAGTTGGCTGTTTGTCAAATTGAGCAAGAGGTATAAGGAGGACAGAACATTTCCAAACAAAGTCTTTTAAAATCCTTTTAGACATAGGAGTGATGTAGGCAGGACTGAAAAAATACCATTCCAGCCTGTTAACAATCTTTCACAGCAACCACAGCAGAATGACTCCGAAAACCCAACTACACTGACTAAATGCATTGGGAGCACAGAACAGTACAATAATTTCACGTTGCCTTTATCACAAAGCTAAATGGTCACAGAACACAAGGGATGTAGGGCTGTCAGACACTTAGAGGTTCACTGGAGGCTAAGGCATGAAGGCCAGTCAATCTTCGTGACCAATGACTCCTTTTGAAAAGCTGAGTGCATGACACAATGGAGGCACCATTGTATAATGGAATGTCAGAATTGTTGAGTATTGTGAGTATTAAAGAAAATTATTCTTTGGCCATCAATATTCCACTTATCTAGTACTTGTGTTAAGTTTCTAAGACCTCAGGCTGCAGTATTACATGAACACTCATATTTCTCATTAAATGGTTGCTGTATATATTGAAACTGGAGCTGGTTGCTGTGACCTATGTTGGAATTTCAGAAAAATTAAAATATGGAAAAACAGCTTGCTAATGTGACAGCATTCTCAACCTACTTTTAAGCGTGATAAACACACACCGTGGAAAGAGTCCCAGCTTTCATGTCCAATTAAGTTGTTGCCTTATTACGGTCAGCTTAATCTCCTTGTGATATTTAGGGCCACATTCTCAAAGTCTGGCAATTCATTTAGGCAAGAAAACAAAACAGAGAGGCTTTGATTCTTTCTCTGTCCACATGCTCATTATAAACAACTAAAGCTGTCTCAATTCGCATTTTGTCACATATCCTGAGATATGCTTCAGGTTTTCTGACATAATATAAAAATATTATATTATAATGTTACCTATTTCTAATTTTATGCAATAGATTTATTACACTGATTGTTTAAAGCACAAATAATCCTGTTATCTAGTTTCTTTATCATCTGTGTTTAATCTCCAGCTTCCACTTCTTGGCCAAAATGTCTGTATTGAATATTCTGGCCCATATGAGAATAATACTATTTTCATATCACTGACATGGGCTTTCACTTGCCATGGGATTATTAGCTAGGCTGTTAGCTGTGTGTCATCTCTGCAGTCATGTTAAGTCTTTGATCCAGAAAGCCCAAGGCATGGCTGGGACTTATTTATACACATCCAGAGTTTGTGGTCACCAAAGAATAAAGTATTTTTTGGCATTATTAAGCCGGTCATAGCAAAGAGATTTTTTTCCTCTTTGTTGGTAGCTTGTCAGTAATCTTAGGTTTGTAATCTATTTATTTAGCATAAATATGGCTAAAATTGTGGGTGATAGTTTCCTTTGCAAATAAAGAATGTAAGCCTATAGTTAATAGCCATAGCATGCAGCTATTAATAAAGGACTTCTGTGCCCTGAAATGGGCACTGCTTCACACCTCTGGGGTTTTGGACTCAAACCCAACCCTGGCTCCATGTGTACTGGGATTGCTTGCTCTCCCTGTATTTGTGAGGGTTTCTATGCGTGACCTGTTTCTCTCTTATGCCATAAAGGCACGTAGGACAACAAATTGGGCAACACAACCCTTTCTGCATGTACCCATGCTTTGGAATCTCAGTAGTGTATACAGCTGCTTACAATCAGGAACATTCTTTCAAAGTACAGCAGCTCTAAATACATGCATACACATACAAATAATGCTTCACATACTGGCGACATGTTGGTCAGGCAAGGCCAGAAGTTTCAGAGTTCAAAGATTATGCCACTGATTTATTTGTGGGCTTCAGCTATAACTCAACAATGGCAGATGAGAGTTTCAGCGTTTATCATTTTATCGGGGCAGGAACAGCACCCTATTCATGGAAGATTTTTATATTTTACAGAGAATCATATGCAGTCAGATTTCGGCCAAATCAAATTGTTACTTTGCTAGGGAAACAGATACATCATAATATGTTGTCATGCAATTTGGAAGATGTTTGATATATAATCACAGTATCAATGCAAATATCAGAGTTTCAGATATCATTGGGTACCACCTGAGCATTTTAAGATATAAGTCCAAAATAGTCCAGTGGATATGAAAGAACAGAAATAAGCTGCAGGTTTATTTATATTTGGGTGTGAATATACCACATTTATTTAATCTACCATTTCACCTTATTTAAAGGCTTCTGCATGTACTTATCAGAGATTATCACCATCTTTCCATTGACTGTTTATTTGAAGTCATCTGTATTTATGTATTTATTAGAGATTATTACCATTTTAGCTATTATTGTTTATTTAATGGTAGCTGCATATACCAGTTAGAGATTATCACCATATCGCTTTATATTGTTTATTTAAAGGCATCTGCTCATTGGTTGGTGCCCCATCCTGTGCTGTTCCCTGTCTTGCACCCGTAGCCTCTGGGCTCCAGACCACCCACGTCCCTGAATAGGATAAGTGATACAGAAAGTAGATGGATGGTTCTGTGTGAATTTATCAGAAATTATTACCATGTTACCAATTATTGTTTATTTAATGATAACTGTATATTCCAGTCAGAGATTATCAGCATTTTACCAGTCATTGCTTATTTAATGGTAGCTGCATATATCATGCAGAGATTTTCACCTACCATTTATTGTGTAAAGGCACCTGCATGTAATTATCAGAGATTATCACCATCTCACCTTTTGTTATTGTTATCATTGTATTAGACTGTTTACTTTTTCCAAGATTTTTTATGACCAGCTCTCATGGTTTACATTTCATATTTTGTCCACTTACACAGTTGCATATTTTGCTGGAGCAGTAAGGAACCATGATCCAGGTAGGTCGGGTTTTGGCATCCCTGGGACCAGATAAAACTAGTTTTGCCTCTCTTATTATCCTTCTCCAGCAGAGGGCGCTTTTCTGTTCACATTTAATTCATTAAAATTGAGTTCTTCTTATAATAGCTGCAGGAAAATCTGCAGGAGTGTGTGATCATTTGCAATAATGAAACCAGTGCAAACTTAGGCACAGAATTCCTCCAGAACTTTGCGTAATTAAAGTACACCATATATAAGATATATAAGATATATAAGATATTACACATGTGCATAATTTGAACCTTCAAAATTAAATGTACATTTGTCATGTTTTTAATTTGTTTTTAATTACTTTTGATATGGAGTGACTGCCATGAAGACATTCGCATTTAAAGTATCTTCAAAACTCCAAAAATAAAAATAAATAAAATATCAGGATGTATTTTTCATATAGTAAGATACAATCAACATAATGGTTTTTTACTATGGAATTGGGGAAAATTTTCTTTAGAAGATGAACATTTTGCCATAAGATACTCTGCAGTCATGCTCCCAAATAAGCCCGTGTATTTGTGAAGGGTCATAAAATATAGGTACAACCTAATTTTCTACTGTATAACAGGCTTCCTAGATCTATATTTACAGTTTTGTAATGTGTGGTTAATTTTGTTAGGCTAGGAACTGCAACATAAATTCAGTTAGATTCTAATTTTGTTTTGCTCACTGTAAAAAATGAACTTGACATATAAATATTAATTATGTTCCCACACAAGGCTGATATTTTGTTTAATGTGTTTATCTCCAGGTTCCATATTCAATGTATCCAACAACAATTCTTCTTCCAACATTACGATGGAAGAGATGTCATGGAGTTCCTACAGGACAGTGGAGATGATCTTCATTGCTTTGGTGACAGGGTCCCTAAGCTTTGTCACAATAGTAGGGAACATCCTGGTGATGCTTTCTATCAAAGTAAACCGCCACCTTCAGACTGTGAATAATTACTTCCTTTTCAGCTTGGCATGTGCTGACCTTATCATCGGGGTCTTCTCCATGAACCTCTACACTGCATACATCATAAAGGGCTATTGGCCCCTGGGGCCTGTGGTTTGTGACCTGTGGCTGGCCTTGGATTATGTGGTCAGCAATGCTTCAGTCATGAATCTGCTGATTATCAGTTTTGACCGTTATTTTTGTGTGACCAAGCCACTAACATACCCAACAAGAAGGACGACAAAGATGGCAGGGCTAATGATTGCTGGAGCTTGGATCCTCTCCTTCATCCTCTGGGCTCCTGTTATCCTGTTCTGGCAGTTCATTGTTGGGGAGCGCACAGTTGATCCCAGGGAGTGTTATATCCAGTTCCTCTCCAACCCTGTTGTTACCTTTGGCACAGCTATTGCCGCCTTCTACCTGCCTGTCATCATCATGACTATCCTTTACATCCACATCTCACTGGCTAGTCGAAGTAGGCTAAAGAATCCAAAGACTGAACCCAAGAAGGAGAAGGAGAAGGCCTTTAAATCCACCAGCCTACTCAAAACCCACATACTAAAACATAACAATAACCTCTCCAAGCCCAGTACTGAATCAAGTACCACCAAGATGGTAAAAAACGGCAAATTGAATGAGTCTGTGGGCATCAAGGCCAATTCTAGCGTCCAGCCAGAGGAGAAGGAGAGCTCCAATTACTCCAGCATGGCTAACATGGCGCCAAAGGATATCAGTGAGAAGGTTAACAATGAGGTTTCGCCCAATGATCTTGCTCCTGCCTCCACCATCACCCCGACACCAGTGCTTGGTAAAATAAATCCTGCCTCCAAGTGGTCAAAGATCAAGATAGTCACTAAGCAGACAGGAAATGAATGCATCACTGCCATTGAGATAGTACCTTCCATCAGCTCGGAAAACAGTTCGATCCCGGTCAATCGTCCTAGAACTGTTGCCAGTAAATTTGTCAGCATTGCTAGGAGCCAAGTCAAACGAAAGCGGCAGATGGCTGCCAGGGAAAAAAAGGTAACTAAGACCATTTTTGCTATTTTGCTGGCTTTCATTATCACATGGACACCATACAATGTTATGGTTCTCATCAGCACCTTCTGCCATTCTTGTGTTCCTGACACTGTGTGGGCTATAGGCTACTGGCTCTGCTACGTCAACAGCACCATCAATCCTGCTTGCTATGCACTCTGTAATGCCACTTTCAAAAAGACCTTCAAAAACCTCTTAATGTGTCAATATAAAAACATTGGTACAAGATAAACTGAAGGAGGATCATTTGATCAGGCTGGAAGCAATGATTGGTTTTGTGCGATGGTGAAATGCATCCACAAATGGATCTAATCGTCAGCTGGAACTTCTGAAGGTCATCGGGCCCCAAAGTGAATCATGGGATTCTACCATTTCTAAGACTAATGCCGGTGTTAAGAGATGGAGGGAGCACATAGTAAGGACATCTCAGCAGGTCAGATCTTAACACATCTTGGAAATGTAATGTGGTTACTGCCAGAGCCTCAAAATTGTAACCACATACTGAATAGCATGAATACAACTGTAAACAAAAAAAAATCACGGTCAACAAATGGGAGGAATTAAAGTGAACACCCAGGGAAGTAGATGTCAACCATAATAACTTGACTTTCTGAGTCATTGACATTAAATGGGAATGATGCAAAGCAGGAGACACTACATGGATTTATTTAATGGATTTATTCCCATGATCAGTTGTACCACAGCACACATTAAAAAGAATGAATTGTTTATAATGAATCAGTTTTTTAGTTTGCTCTGCTTAGTTGGTCCATGTTTGGAAATTGTCTTACAGAATTATTCTTATGACATAACCAGTTAAAAATGGTAGGAATATACTAAGTTCTGTCAGGTCTATTCATTTAGTGATGGACAAAATCACAGTTCATGATCCATTTTGACCCCACTAGATGGTGATCTCTGTTCAACAAAGGGCACAAAGCATGCCCCAAAGCAAACCGAGTGCACCATCTAGTGGGGTAAAAAATACAGCTGATGGTTCATGAGGTGTCATATTGTCCATCACTAATCACTACTATTCATTACTACATGGATCCCTTGCAATGTTATGGTTCTTCACACCACCTTTGGCAATTCCAGTGTTCATGACAGTGGGCTATAGGCTACTGGCTTTATGTCAACAGCTTTATGAAAATGTAAAAAGCTGCAACATTTTAACATATTAGCATATGAGAAAAATATATGAAGAAATGGGTCAATTTTCATGCACCTATAATAACTTTTAAACAACAAGCAGACAATGATTTTTGGGCTATGGATATGTTATGATATAAAATAAAGTATATAAAATACTTTTTCTTCTGAAGAGATGGAAGTAATTTTAATTTATATTTTATGCATAAAACAATTATCGATTCAGAAAAGAATGTGAAAAGAGTGATGAAGAATGTTTATTATCTGCATTACAGTATATGGATGCTTGTACTATCTGGTTTATTGTAATATATTCATTTTCTGGATTTATTGCTGTATATATGCAAAGAGTGTTATTAGATAAATTGAGTGCTTAGAGTAGTGAATAACTGTCAACAAGCTTTCAGTTAAACAAAGCATTCTTGTTTACTTTTTCTGCATGTGTGCAATATTATGACATTATGATGTCAGCTTCTGTCATTACTCTCATCGCTTTGCATTATGGCCCCAAAAGTGCTACTGGTATTAGTGCGAAAGTGAACATGAAACATAGCACTGAAGTTCTGATGTGATTAAAATGTAGTATCATTGTCTTCATACTGTATGTTGCTTTAAAATGAACTGCAGTCTTTGAGCTGCAGTCTTTTGACCCCTGGAACATTAAATTAGTAAAATAGGAAATTCATTTTTAGACACTTTTTCTCCTCATAATTTCTGTTGAATTAATCTCACTTAATTGGAAAGGTTTATCTAATTTCTTGTACAAAAATGTGTTATTGATGCATACTGTTTCTATATAGGCTCTAATTAAACAATGTTTCCCTGTTCCTACTGTCGTCTGGATCCTGTGCTCACTTTGTTGACAGCAGGCTACCTTTTTAAAGTTGTTCATCATGATGAAATAATTAAAGGCTGGAAATGTATCATGACAGGATATGCCTGAAGAATGTTGTTTTTAAATTACACATAGTATTTACTGTAAATAGTTATATTCTACACAGTGTAGATTGATGAAATTGCAAGTTATGGCATTTTTTCCTAGCATAGACCTGCTTCTTATTTCATGAAAACATGCATGTGAAAGAACAGAGCATGCAATTTTGTGTCACAAGTTACAAATAAAACAATTGTCTTTTCCATGTTAACTGTGATGATGACGGTAAGCTACAATAAGCAGAAGCTCATAACATTTGTTTTAAGGGGACAAACTCAACAACTACGTGTTCATTTCCCAATATAATGGACAACATGTCTAAAATAGCATAATATGCAACCTTTATTTTAACAATCGACTGAAAATGAATAGCCATAAAGATAACAGTTAAGTCACGCTAGTGTTTATAGCAGAATTAAACAAAACCAATGTCAAAACGCATCCAAAATTCATTTTATTGCTGCAACATTGTTTCGTCTTCAACAAACATCATATACTACAATGCCAACTGTATTTTGTTTCTCACAAAAAAATAAAAAAATATTCAATTAAACACTGAAACCTAATTTTTTTACACAGAAACTTCACATCCTGTTGAAATCACCTTTTGCTGGAGTTGATTGGTGCAGATACATCATGGGAAACAAATGTTTAAATTTTCAGTAGCAATAACAATACCATTTATGGAAAAGAAAGGGGGAAGGCAGGTGATGATGTGTGCATTAAGAGTGCAGTAAATGCCTCTAAAGGCCCCTGATAAGGTTCAGAAAAGATGTTGGCTACAATTCATCTTTAATAGATCGTACATAGAAAAAGACTGAAAGAATGAGCAGAGGCACTAAAATACTTTACGTTAAAAAGAAGTCTTGCCAAGATCTCTGTGCTTTTTTCCACCCCCTTTTGTAGTCTGATTGACAGAGGCCAGTTGTGGTGGGGCAGGGTACCACGAGCTCAGTGGGAAGGAATTGGGAAAGGCATATTGTCGCTCACACCCCCGGCGCCCCCAGCCTCTTCAGTTCTCCTTCCCCTTCCCCCTTTTTCCTGCCACAAAGAGAATGAAGACTCATCATCAGCTCCAAGAAAGCACCAGATTAAAAGAAAACGAGACCCGGAGGTTTTGGATGTAAAATAAAAATGAAAATTAAAAATTGGTGTGACATGACCAAGCCAGTACATTTACTGAGTAAACTTCACCATCTCAGAAAGCATCATTTGATTTAATTCAATAAAACAAGAATAAGAGCAGACATAATACGAATACAGACAACTTATACATATATTGTTTTAACCTATACAGAAACTTTTAAATACTTCTTACAACTGTTATGGAACTCAATTTCTAGAAATGCAAAGAAGTTAATATACTGCAGCTAAATGGCAGCTATTCATTTTTAGATAAAAAAGTGAATCAAAAGTGAATCAGACTCCAAGTACCACCAACCTTTGGTCTTCGCCTTGGCCTTGCCATTTGCCGAGGGGCAGGGTTTGGACACCTCCCGGGTGGCCAGGCACTCTGCATTGTACAGGGCTTTCTTCAGGGTGCCGACCCGATTCTTGGTCCCAGTAGCAGGGTCACACTCCCCCCATCTCCCAAACTTGTACTTGCAGTCAGCTGTGAGTTAGAAGTAACCAGAAGAGTACTGAGAGACTCCACAATGGTGCTGAGTGTCCTCCAGATTGTTTTACCTTGTGATGATGTTGTGGAAACACAGGAGACACCTACACCAATCATTACTTTAGTCTAAAGGAAGCTCCAGGGCCTGGCAGGAACCAGACAATGGATCTTAGCCAACATCAGCATTATTATGAAGACCATTTTTGACATTGGAAGATGACCAGTATTATACTGAAGGTCAACTAAAATATAAAACCATTATAAGAACTGCTTAAGCATATTATATAAACAAAACACACAGGGCCTTCTCCCTGCCTATTTGCAAACTCTGGCAGGTGAACTTGTACTTTCTGTTTAAAATAGGAAGCATATATGTAGACAGGAACATACAAATAAACTTCTTCTACAATGTTATGCAAATGGAAAGCAGCACAGCATGACAGCCCCATGCACTATGGCTGCTGAGTTTGAAGTTTAGGTTGCTAGTTTGCAAGAAAATCACATTTGGACATATAATATAAAAAAGGAAATAAAAATCTCAGTTTAGCTGCTGTTGCCCCCCTTACCACCAAAGTCCTTCTTCCATCCACAGGGCACATGGCATTTGAACTTCTTAACCTGGAGGTTGCAGGTGCCTTCCCGAATGCCCGCCCCGCAGTCACCATTGTGGGGCACGCAGCTTCCGTAGTGCCATTCTGCGCATTCGGAAGCTCCCTTCTGCCCTGTGGGCACAGATATGGAATGGCTATGAGGGACCTCCGACAGATAAGGGGAGTGCCGAATGTGCCATGTGGCGATTACTCAGCAGGACTGGTGTACTGAAGGAGCCAATCACCCATCGTGGCCTACCTTTCTTTCCCTTGCCAGCTTCTGTGGATATGACCATCAGGGCCAGAAGCAGAAGGACGACCAGGGAATACAAACTGCGCATCCTGGAGAAGGGGACAAGCAGGACAGTGAGGGGGAAGAACACACACTCCATTTCCCATCACAATTGTTCAACAGCTGTCCATGTGCACATTTATGAAGCAGCCTTTGCTGAAAATACTGGCCCTTGTGTACTGCACACAGTAGCAATACTACAAAATATGAAATCCTGCATCTCAATGTATCTTCACACATTTGTATGAGAACCATTTAAACCAGCTGCTTCATAAAATGTGAAATTTACTGCAACTTAATACCGGTGTGTGATATGGACATATCTGTGAATATCTTAGACCATGCCAAATGAAGACTTTTGCTTAGAAACAGAGGTGAAACATGTTAAAATATCCACAAATCCCCTGATACTTAAAGCACAAAAGGCTTCCAAATTCAGCAGCTGTATTTCATCAACATGTTGGTCTGTTTATACCCCAGGGGGGTCCAGGTTTCCAGTTCATAGTATGCCACACTGTCATTAAAGCAGCTAAGGAGTACATGCTGACCCAGGATGTTTTGTATTTTTTGTGATATTTCATTAGTTTTACACCATGTTTTTTGGGAAGTGATGCCCTTATGATATCATCAGGGGTGAAGCTCGTTCTTTTGCACCATAAGCAAATGTTAACCATGATAACCATGCAATTCAGGTTTCAGTTAAGCTACTTCCAAAGAGAAAGAGAAATCAGAAAGCAGGCAGGCTTCCTGCACATGATGACTGTCTATCGTCACTAGTTCACATCGTAAATGGCTTCAAACAACAAAACAAAATCCTAATATGGTGAGTGAACATAGGGGCCCAGTGATAATGGTGTGAGTGCTGTGTTTAGCTGAACAATGAGCGCTACTATTAATATACTGTAACAGGCATTAAAAGACCAACATGACTTATTCGGTTTAGCTGAGCTAGCTTATATGTCATTGGCACATACAGCATGTACTAGGTTCAAAGCATGCTGAATTACTTTGAATGGGCAAGTTGGATTACTCTATGAACAGAAAGGAAACTATAATGACACTTTTTCAATAACATTTCTTGTTTGCATTTTGGAGACAAAAACATTTTGCATTAACAATTTAACTTATGCCATGCTTCTTATATAAAAGTGTAGAACTTATTTTATCCATAATTCCCCATTACACCCCTACTCCATACCACTTTCCGCACAGAGTGTAATCCCATCCAGGGTGCCCCCTGCCTTGTGCTTCTGGAGACAGACTTCAAATTCGCCATGACCTCGTACTACATGCAGACTATGAGTGCAGGTCACATAGTGATCATGCCTTTTGACTCCATTAGATCCACCTCTTCAAATCATCTCCAGTCATTAATCAGTACAAGATTTCTGTACCCTCCATGCATGTCCTGCCACTCACAGCTAGCATGCCCGCTCAACACTCATCCAACATTACTATTAACACAGGTAGGGTTAAGCCGAGCGGTTAAAATCAGCACGATGCACAATCTGTGTCAAATGTTTCCTGCTGGAAGGAATCCACAGAAACCATCTGGGTGATCAATGAGAGTGGGGGAAGGCTGCAGCCACCACCACCCACCGAAGTCAACATGGGTGAAAAGAAAATGTTAAGCTTCAGTCACTG
This sequence comes from Petrocephalus sullivani, assembly GCA_026780845.1. NCBI lineage: Eukaryota > Metazoa > Chordata > Actinopteri > Osteoglossiformes > Mormyridae > Petrocephalus > Petrocephalus sullivani. The sequence continues at coordinate 11,329,584 of JAODKM010000020.1, forward strand.
ACTGGTCTTTCTCCTCAATGTTAAATTACAACACTAAGTACAAAGCATCTTGATTAGAAAAAGATGACTTCCATGTACTTATGGATAAGGGAGAAATTACCAGAAGAGCCCAGATTACAACACTATACAGCCAGTTATATGGCGCCATTTGAAGCACAGGTATTTTATTAAAAGGAACAAACCAAAGATAGGCATAGTATCACTGGTGGACCATGGACTAGGGCTGGGCGATATGGCTGAAAACTGTATCACGATATCAGTGTTTCATATCGGTCGATATCGATAATTATTGA
>JAODKM010000020.1:11329976-11346793 GCA_026780845.1 Petrocephalus sullivani
TTGTGAGAAACGTAATTTCAATTCTCTGTGTGTTCTGTACATGTGGCAGAATTGACAATAAAGCTGACTTTGACTTTTGACTTTGAGTTGATCCTAAGGCTGCTCAAAATAAGTTTGACAAACCCAACCTTGGTGATCTTCATACTCAGTTTAAAACAACGATCAGAGAGCTTGGTGCTCTGGTTCATTCAGATCTATGTTTTGATGCTTAAAAAGTATTACTAGAACTGCATTCTACTATCTATGGAACATAGCCAAGTTTTGGAAGATGCTTTCCTTTCATGAGGCAGAAAAACTAATACATGCCTTTATAACTTCCAGGTTAGACTGCTAAATAAACTTCAGCTGGTACAAAATGCTGCAGCCAGAGTTCTTACAAAAACTAAAAAAATGATCAAATTAGCCCTATGCTCCCTTCACTGGCTTCCACTTAAGTCTCAGATTGACTACAGATTAACTTATAAAACACTGAATGGCCTTGCAGAAGAATACCTTAGAGATCTGCTGGTTTCTTACATCCCTCTCTACCTGCATCAGTCTCAAGGAGCAAAATATTTATTGGTACCTAAAGCAGAAATGACTATGGCTGGCTACAGACCATTCTCTTACAGAGCTCTGCAGCTGTAGAATAGTCTTCCAGCAGATGTGTGACATTCAGGCTAACTTTCAATATTCAAGGCTACCACACTTGTTTAGCTTAGCTTCTCCGGACTCTAGCTAACCACTCACTCCCAGTTAGGCCTGCAGTGTGAGGTGTAGAGCAGAAGCGTTGCTAGAGGTAAAGCTTTACTGGGGCACAGCCCCCCCAACCAGGCACAGGTTTTATTTACTGGGGCACATTCAGCTTATCAACTGGGCACGTGCCCCAGTAAAAAGGGCCTAGCAACGCCTATGGTGTAGAGTTGGGTCGGGATCAGTGCCATTGGCTTTGGATGAACTGAAAAGTCAATGCTGTCACTCTAGCTTCACACTCCCTTATGGAATTGGAGTGCAGATGTTCAGGGACTCCCCATGCCTGTGTTGCCACTTGCTTCTTCCTCCTACTAATACTTACATATTGCACTTAGTCAACTGTTTGCACTGCATCTACTCTCCCCTACCTTAGCTAACGCTCTTTTCATTATTTATTTCCCCCACCCCCCCTTGGGCATGCTGCCTGGAGACCCAAAAATATCAAGATATTCTGCCTACCCTGCTACCAGTGACACCTCTACTACCTGTGACGTTCTTCCTGACTGCCTGCCCTTTGCTCCTGTGAAGTCTCTCCTTCCTTCCCTGCTGCTGTACCACTGGTCATGCTGCCTTCAGATACAGCACAGATACTTGCCTGCCTCCACGTTGAGACTAAAATCTTAAAATTTGGACTGTGTAAATTAAGACATTGGCATACTGTTCATTTGACCTCCTCTGCCGGCCCCTGGAGGATGAGCTCCCCCATTGAGTCTGGTTCCTTCCAAAGTTTCTTTTTTCTAGGGAGTTTTTCCTTGTGACTTTCACCTCTGGTTTGATCATTGGGGGTTTGGGCAGAAATAATGTAAAGTGCTTTTGAGACAATGTAATGTTGTGAAAATGCCCTATACAAATAAAAGGGAATGGAATTGAATTGAATTGAACTAAACATAAAATACAGTAGGGAATGTGACTGGTGTGCCGAGCAAATTAGTCAGTACAGGAGTAAGTGTAGCAGAGGTGATTGTGATGATGAATATAATTGTTTCATTCAATTTGCTGAACTTCAGACCTTTTCCCATTACATTTTTTAATCTGTAGAAAAAGAGCTTATATTAACAGTTCTGAAACAGCAGTTATGTAATTTGTTTATTTAACCTTCATGCATGCCTGTGAAAGGGATTTCTAATGATGGTAGTAAACCATGTTTTAACATTCTGTACTGTACATCTGATTCCTGCAGCTTGGTCACAGAAGAAAGGGCTCATAAATGTCTCCAGAGCAAAGGTAGTCCAGCATCATTGCTTCTACTGATGCCCCATTGCAAAATTCATTTCAGAGAGCAGCCTTTTGAAGACAAAAAAAATCCAGTGAAAAGCCTTTTCACCATGAGCAGTTGTGGAAAGATCTATTCATTATCTAATGCAGGGTTCCCCAAATCTGGTCCTAAACGGCCAGAATCCAGATTTCCCTGCTCGAATACATCTTAATCAGCTAATTACCAGGTTTAGTAGATGTGTTTTAAACAGGGAAATCTGCAAGCTGTGTTCAATTCTGGCCCTTCAGGACTGGATTTGATGAACCCAGATCTAATGCGTAAAAAGTTGCTTCAAATGTGTGTGTATCATTTTGAGGATTAGTAATTTTTAGGAAGAAGGTACGTCTCCAGATTGCTTGGTATCAAAATGTGCATGAATATTCACCAGTGATAAGGTGCATTTCATTGTTCAGGGTTACAGTTCAAATGTTCATTTTACCACCTGGAGCTATAGCCGGCAAAATGGTTTATGAACGATATGCTTCACATTTATAATAAGTCACATGACTTTGTTTTCACACTGTGGTCTAAGTCTATACTTTAAAGAGCAGGACTTAAGTGCCAAAATCTGCCCTGAAATTTGTGACAGAAGAACAAACTGTTACACCTTCACTACCCACAGGAGAATGTTTGCCAGGTCATTAGCTGTCACGTGATCTACCTTTGCCTGTCTTCTGTATAGCCACTGGTGACAACACATGAGTCATATAGACAAGGTCGCTGAAGGTGTACAAGCTAGTTGTTAATTATTCAGATGGCACAGCACCTGCTGTAAAGTAATAAAATGCATACATATAATATTAATGTTATTAGGTACTGTTGAGCCCATTTAGATTCCATTCCTCCAGAATGTTCTGTATTCTGTTGGGTTGTGAAGGCATGTTTATTTTGATAGTTATATATATATTTAGAACACATAGGACAGCTCAGTAGGCTGCACTGTTGCCTCGCACTTCCCGGGTTGGCCGTTTGCCTCCCGCCCTTTGGAATGTGAAATGCAAAAGTACTTTAATCAAATACCCAGTATAACATGTTAGCCTTCATTTTTATGGTTGCTAAAGCACATATACTACAATATTTAGTTTGTTCATTATTGTACCTTAGATGAAGATCAGACTGTATATTAAGAAACAGAAAACCAGGTAATTCCAAAGGGTTCACATATTTTTTGCAACTGTAGCCAGCCAAAGTAAATAATATTTAAACAGTGTTCTTGTTGATGTAAAACCATGATATTATGTCTGTAAAAGTGTGTCAGCTTAACAACTTCAAAACTTCTCCTAAAGTCACCCCGGTATTTGCATTTAGCATTTTATACACCCATGTGTTTGTGGACTTAATCACAAGCACACAACATGTATGGCTAATCAGTACCCCAATCACTTTTTGGAGAACAGAAAGACATCTTAAAAAAACATCTAGTTTTTGTTGTGTTACTCTTAATTTGTTCATGTTATAATGTCAAATTGTGATTTTTGTTCTGAGCAAATATATGGTTATTACGAAGATAAAAAGCGCAACATTTTTCCTTTGACTGCCTAAGACTTTTGCACAGTGCTGTACATAAACATTTGAAGAGTACCTAATGCAAATGAGTGACCACTTTTTTTCCAGAAGAGAAAAAAAGTTGTCATTGAATTCTAAAATTTGCGCTACAATGCACACATGCACATTATACTAATAATAGTTTTGAACAGTATTTATATTAATACTGTATTGCATTGTATTTTGTTGTGGATGTTATTCATTTGATTACTGTATTTATATTTATGTGTAGCACCATTGGGGGGGGCATGAGAAATAGTATTTCAACATGTACTTATATATGGATGTGCTGATAAAGAATGGTCTTGAAGAATATGGAAGCCAGTTACATTAAAAAGGACGAATTTAGAAAATAAAACCTTTTGCTTGATAAGACTCCTGTAGGATATGTTGTCCAATTAGTACAATTTAGACAGCAAAGGGCCCGGGTTTGAAATGTAATTGTGATGACACTGGGGTTACGTATGCTCATTATTGTCAGACTTCAGGGCTGCTGAACAGAGCACTATTCATATTACTTCTAGGCTTAGGGCTGGTGCTATTGGTTTCGTTTCTTCATTATTGTACCTTAGATGAAAATCAGACTTGTATATATTAAAAGACAGAAAACCAAGTAATTCCAAATGGTTCACATGCTCATATTGCTTCTAGGCTTAGGGCTGGTAATATTGGTTACTGTACTGCTCATACTGCTTCTAGGCTTAGGGCAGGTGCTATTGGTTACTGTACTGCTCGAAATAGGCTTAGGGCTGGTACTATTGGTTACTGTACTGCTCATACTGCTTCTAGGCTTAGGGCGGGTGCTATTGGTTACTGTACTGCTCGAAATAGGCTTAGGGATGGTACTATTGGTTACTGTACTGCTTATACTGCTTCAAGGCTTAGGGCGGGTGCTATTGGTTACTGTACTGCTCATAGTGCTTCTAGCCTTAGGGCTGGTGGTACTGGTGACTGTACAGCTCACACTGCTTCTTGGGTTGGGGCTGGTGCTTTTGGGCACTGTACTGCTCATACTCCTTGTAGGCTTAGGGATGGTATTCTTGGCTCACTCTGCTTCTAGGCTTAGGGCTGGTGCTATTGCTTACTGTTGTTTGGTCAGCTGCATGCTGGCCTGATATCTCTTCCCATACTACAGTCCTTTCACTCAAAGGCTGTTGCTGTGAATAAGGCAGGTAGGTTTATGCATGTCTGCTAGCACCCAGCCTTGATCCCAACATCCAGATCATTTCTACATAAAGTCTTTCTATTCACAACCCTGACTCTGCATCCACCACACAAACTAGCCATTTGCACACATAAATTGGAAGAACATCCACTGCCTGATGTGTGAATTATAGAAATCCTTCATTTTTATGTCATTTTATAAAATAAATTACTTTTAGATACATAGTAAAAATTGCTAAAAAGAAATGTACAGATTCATTTAATTATTCTTCTGAATAGGAAAATGAAGCACCATTGTCTAGCTCAGAAAAGGTAGATTACAAAATGCTTTTGCATCCATCCATACTTAACATCAAATGATTTTTTACTCACTCAGTTGCCTATACTGTACAGTGTACTGTAAGAATCATTCATGACATGCAGAAAAGAATTCACACCATCACACTCTTGTACATTATGCCTATCAATAGCAAAGAAATTCATAGCAGTACTATGGATTAAAAACATTACGTGGAACCTATACTTCTTTAAAAGTTTTATTTTTTTTCAAGCAAACATTAAAATCAACCCACATAACAAACATACAAGTCTATAGTTTACAATTCACACTTGTTTGTTCATTCTTGTTGACTGTAAGTACAAAATTAAATCTTTAATATTAAAGTTTCTGTATAATGTACTATAGTTAACCAATGTTTTGAAATTCTCTGTAGATATATGCTGTATTTTAACCTTGAATTGCACTGCAACTCAAATGAAGCTCAGAAAACAGACATCACCAATTAATAAACTAAGGCAGTAAACATTTTGTCTACCACATTCATAAGATGAATAAACATATGAATAAACAGAAACACACACCTGCTTGCCATCTCGCTGTAGTCATATCAAGCACATCTTGTGAAATGGAGCGAAGCTGCTTGAATATTTTAAGCGTTTTGCTGAAAACCTGTACCTCTGCAGTAAGGCTGCACTGACTTCCAAGTTTTCTTTTAATTAATAAATACTTCAGTGTTTCTCCCTGTGTGGTTCAGTAGCGACACTAATTACAGCCAGCAAAGTCATACGTAAAACTTTCATTTTGTTTTTTTTTTGTTCTTTTTGCAAAACTGGTATGTCATTTGAATAAATAATCTTTGGATGATTTGTCTAGAACTTTGTGTATCATCTAAAGTAAATGGATATTTCTGGCAATAAATACATTACTCTGTATTGACATAATAATAAAATGTGGTAATTAAATGACAGCAGTGTTAACAATTTAACAGAACCACTCTAGTCTGTATCTCAAGGGATTTTTTCATGTTCTTTTCAGTAAATGGTTTTTGAATTTTTCAGTCCCAGCTGAATGTACTGAGCTGACTGTGATGATATCTACACCCAAAGTGGGTCAATGTTTTTCATGAAAATATGCCTGTCTGTCATGGTCTCTTTTGGTAAAACAACTGCATGATGCCCTTTATAACAACATGGTACTGGTTACCAGGATCCCGAGCTATGACACTCAGTTTACCAGTCAGTAGGATGCCTGGGGTAATCTACATGTGCTAAAACAAGCTGACCCATGGGGGTATAACTTTACCCAAATCCGGGTAAACATTGGAAAACAAAATGTTGGTGATACAGGAATTATAAATAGCTTAAAATCAATCAAAGGCTGACCAGTCTTCATAGCACATACATTATATAAAACTTATATTTCTGTAGTAAATACAAAAAGCTGGATGGCGATCAGCATCATAAAGTGCGGGGTATGAACCTTGCAAACTTATGCATGTAATAATAATAATAATAATAATAATAATAATAATAATAATGGCTTATTGATCCTTCATTAAGTGAATGAATATTTATAGATACCATGCCATTTTCATTTTAATAAAATTGGATAAATTCAAGGCATAAGATACTACAAAGTTAGAACTCCTGAGTGTATAGTGAATAATTAAGGGTTATGGTACTTGGTTAGATACTCTAAGTTCTTCCTAGAGGATGCTGGGTTGGCCTGTGTTTCCAAGGTCTCCTACTAGGGACCATCGTCAGCTGAATTGGAATGAACTGTAACAAATTGATGTGCCATTACTATAATAGCACTAATAGTCATCTAAGTGTACTGCATCTTTTAATGGCACTTTTTGAGTTCATCATTTACTCACTCAAGTGATTTCGGAAGGGAACGGACACACATATGCTAGGAATAAGAGGACACTGCAGACAGTGTCAGAATTAGGATTGGGTCAGGATTCATTCTTATATTGGTCCAGTTGTAGCTAAGTGGTACAACAGCAAGTAAACTACTTCTGAGATTCAGAATGTGCATTCAGTTGTGAATATGTATATCTAATATTACATCACCTGCCAGTCAAAAACATGCTATATTATGATCCATAGATCATGTTTAAAGCATTTCTTACTGAATTCAGGAAAGGATGGAAATATGGATACAAATATTAATAAGTTCACCAAGGCAGTACAAAAAGGAAAACCAATTTCTTGGTATTTTAGACACAAAAATAAACAGACTGAATATTAATTAAAAATGCAGCCAGCTTTACTTGGTGAACTATCTTAAAAACTAGTCTTCCATACATGTTGGACTAGATGTAGTTTCTTTGTCCATGCTTTCTGTGACACTTATTACTTATAACTAACCAGTTTTAAGTATTGGAAGGGTCTGAAATGGCAGCAAATCTCTAAATCACCTCCGAATAGCATGCAGAAAAAACAGATATGTGCAAAGCAAGCCAGAAAAGCAAAGGCAGCAGACTTACATTGCTGTCGTGTAATCCCTAATACATTTTGAGGGGACATCTAGGAAGGCGTGAGTGAAAATTGCTTCATATCAAGACACCCGTGTTAACCTAATTCTCTTAAGCAGTGTTAACAAGCAACTTCAGTCCAACAGTATTATATTAATGTCAACCAGCAAGCGAAGGCGCCTTCTTAGTGTGAGAATCAGAAACGCCGTACAACATATGAGCTCTTGCATAAGGTTTAAGAAAGAAAATAAAACATTCAAGGTTTTATGAACATACAAAGAACATTTAGAATTAAAAAGAACCTAAAACCATGTGTTACAAGACCTCTTCCGCATCAATTTCTCCACCTGGAAAAGCTAGTCATAAGCTTTTATTTTGTAGAAAATAGCAGTAGGAGCGACTGGCCATTATGTCTCCACCTGTATAAGTGTAACATGGGCGGGATAAAAAGATAAAAGGAAGAATCAGCAGTTAATAAGCACTGCTTGAAAAAGGCGATGACCGACGCGAAGAGACAATGACCAACAGGGTGTCGTGACACATTGGGGGTAAGAGGAAGAAGCTAGACATTACCCAAACATTAATGTACTATAGGTATATTTACACTACGCACATCTCAGGTAAATCATCATTAGAAATGCAGCCGCCAGCTCTCAGTCACAGTGTATATAGATACATGGCATTCAGGTGCACAGCAAAAGGGACAGTTTCTGCATGCAAAAAGGCCTTTTCTATTTACTAGGTACATATGGTATGATGACCATTTCAACAGCCTCCATCTTCTTAAATTAGACAGTTCCGTATTGTAACTGCCAATCAATTATATGCACAGACAAAAATAATCTAGAAAATAACCTCCACAATTTTTGGTCAGAATCAATTAATAAGCTACCCTTGGAATTCCCCACCTACAGGTATACCTTACTGATATCCATTTAGACTGGGAGAAAATTGTCGAAGTTGGTTACAGTCTAATACAGCTTAAATCTTCCTAGACAAGTCGCTTCTCTAGTGAGAACTGCAGAAGGAACTGCAAAGTTAACAAAAATGGTTATATGTAACATGGGAGAACAGCTAGCAATTTCTGAAAAATATTTATATATATAAAATTTACATTTTTATAATATAAACATGACAAGACACAAAATAGTATTTTTGTACATCAATGCATTATATAAATATCTGTGTATTTTAAAATGTAATAAGAAGTATACCATTAACTAGCACTAAGTGGAAGTTCAGAAAAGTTCAGAAAATTAGCTGAAAATAAAGGCATCAAAGCGATAGGATGAAAAAATGCTTTGACAAATACCTTCTACTATAAGCATACAATACCCAACCTTCTCCTGTAAGCCTACACAACTACTGCAATGATAATACTCCTCAGTCCCTGCCATTGACAACACTGGTCCCTAATATAATTTAATTATACAGAGAAATATGAGGCTTTAAATGCAAAATGTCTACTTCCAATCAAGGTTAAACCAATACATTTTGGTTTGGTTAAAAAAAAATCTGTCAAATAATTTAAAATTATACTACAGCAGTCATATAAAACACATCTAAGCAATTCTTTTATGAGTCAAAAATCTAATACTAATATTATGATTGGTCACCTTCAAGCATAATTAGATATTATCACCAGACAGTCCGTGATGGCAGATTTGATATTGCAAAGGAGATATTGCAGGAGAACAGTAAGATCGGCAACACATTCAAGCTTCAAACATTCTGTTCCTCGTTTGTGCAAAACTCCCTCTGCTTTCCTGTGAAACTAAGTCTCTTTGGACCTGATGCTGTGGCGAAAAAAGCAACGACACAACAGAAACGGAAAGTAGCTCTTTTGTGCATTCTTCTACAACACCACAACAATAGTCTTTTTGGCAGTGCAATATAGAAAATCAAAATAAAAGACCAATGAACTTCAAAAGAAACTCATTGTCCTTTCCCCGAGCTGCCAACATGCAGGAACCAGAGACGGGCTGCCCCGACTGGCCTCCTCGGTCTTTCAGCTCCTTCCTCTCAGGTAAGCTGAGCGTTTGGCATGAGGAGGGAAGCTGCACTGGGTCACACAGCTGTTTCCTGGTCCTCCCGCTGGATCATCTGGTAATGCTGCCGGTTCTCCAGGTAGGCTGCCAGCTCGGGATCCTTGGCTTTTTCTGCACGGTGCTTAGGGGTGTCACCCTGGTCAGAAAGAGAGGCAGCAGACTGGTTTTAGATGTTCACCAAAGTTAAAAAAATTCTTAAGTTCTCCTTGGGTTCTGATTGGAGCCCAGCTGTGATACACTTCAGCAATATTCAGCAGAAGACTAAATGATCTGCAGCTAAATGGCAGGAAGACTTTTCATTAAGGGTGTGGCTTTAAAACCTGCGGATGGCAGAGCCAGAATCATGGTTGGACCCTTGAGAAAGGCCCTTAAGTCAGACTACTCCAAAGTTGTATGTCACTTTGCACAAAAACACCTGATAAATATTCATGTCAAAACACTGTTAATGTGTTAATATCAGCAGTAGATTTGGGGTCAGAAGGACCCCAGCAGATCCTAATATGAGGCATGGTTACGTTGCTTTGCTGCACTGGGTGACCCTCAGCCCTTTCTCACAGTGTGGAGTTCGTAAGGATTGGGGAGGAGACTGCTTTACATCGTTACACAGGCAACAGGTGAACAGAGATCTGCTCATGTAAGTTTGCCCCACCCCCTTGCATGCCAATTCCACAGCAGCTAGTTGGTTTCCCAAAGTTTTTCAGCTGTTTAGCTGCTCTCCGGCATCATAAGCTACCGTGCGAGGACAACAGCAAAGGGACACCAAGCATGTTCCCTGCTTGCACACGTCTATCTGGTCACATGCATGTCTAACCAGGCCAAATCGCGGGAGCAGTACCCAAGGCGTGGGAGGCATCGCCTCTGAGTATCCAGAGCATAAGGCCATCTGCCGCCATTGAGATCAGAATGGTGTTAAAATGCACTAGAGCAATATAAAACATTTATTTATTTAACTAAATGTATTTAAACCATATATTTACATTTATGCACTTTTTATATTAATCACCATTCTTTGAGTGAACCTGTTGTAGTTTTGCCAGAGAGCATTTATTAAAACCAACGAACTGTGATGAGACGTGTCTTTTATCTACTTTTTGGCAGTCAGAGAGTTTAGCCTCATTTGGACGATCGTCTACAGTTGTCTCCTCTCTTTTGCCATCTCCCATTTCCCAGGGTTTAATTGGCCTGCCCTTGTAGCTGGACATTTCCCAGCTAACAGCTCTGTCTCTATCCAGCAGAATTAATCAACATTCCATCTCTCCTCTCTTCCTTCATTCCTCCATTTCTTTCCAAGTTTCAGAACATTATAACGGGACCTACTGCATGTGGTAATTATCGCAATGTGAACAGATCTACAATACACTTCATACTGCTATAATAATAAGGTTTCTTGCAGAAATATTATCCATATATTTATAGCATAAATATTATGCTTATGACAAATTTTCACAAAGCATTAGGTTTCATTCTATAGCATAGACTAGTAATAGGCAAAGTCGTTTCAACTGTTCACTTGAAAATGATAAAGTATTTCTAATTGCTTACAAATTTTTGGTAAGGGTTACCACTGACTGTTCTGAACCTCTGGGGAGGAGCAGAGATCCCAAAAAGTAAGTGAATAAATGTTGTCAGGGAACACAGGAGAATATGGGCTGATAATTGACAAACCAAGGTTATGCTATACATGAAAGAGTCCATCTGGACAAGACACTAGTCCAGCTTGCATGGTGCACATTTTCAGACAGCCTGCAAAGCCTGAACACCACACCTCTCCCAACAGTCATTTGTCTAATGGTGTAAGGGGCCACGTTCAGCTTTGAGGTGAATGTGTGGACCACGCCGAGCCTTACAGTGAACGTCTGGAATGATAGTTACTGCAGTGATAATGCTGAACCTTGTGTTGAAGGATTGGTCCAATTTAGGCCTGTTTCCTCTTTTATCAGAAGCCCCTCAGTATTCTGTCCCTGTCATACTTTATGGGCATTCATTTTGTTTTTTCCTGGCATCACTGAAGGGAAATAGAGGAAATCTAGGTCAATGGGGTAAGTAAATTGTGTGGAGGTCTGTAGGTTTCTTATGAACAATGTGATCCATATCTAGAGAAACATTACAGTAAGTGTTTACCTCTGGCACAAACTGAGCATTCTCTCAGATGCTCTGTGAACAACACATGTAATATCAGTTTTATGGATGTGAATGTCTTTACCTGCAGGTCAGTCTTCATTAGGGATGCCCCGGCCTCCACCAAGTAATGGCAGATGGTCCTCTGGCGCATTGCAGCTGCTTTATGCAGGACTGTCTCTCCGCTGTGACCCACAAAGAGACAAAATGCTCACCCCTGGCCTTGGTCAAATCACTCTCAGGGATTCCTTACTGGGATCAGAAATTGCAGCAAGTGTTGGGGAGCATTAATTAATGTCATTAATGTCATTTCTCTCATGCCAGTAATCATGAAATGCTCCAGGGGCTGGCCTTAACATCAATCCCCCCTCTATCCCCTCGGTTTGTTTTAATAACTGGATCATATTTTAATTACTGATACGGCCATGTTTCTGATATGATGCATGGATGCACTGGGTGACAGAAGAAGGATATGCACTGGTGCAGACTTTTGTCTTTTTCAGTAAAATCTTTTGGCATATTTCTAGACAACGCAGGTCAGCAAAGCCACTGGGACTTTCGATTTTATTGCTCAGTTTAAAACATTTGTTAGAAAAGTCATCAAACGTAGTATGTTAAACAACTTTAATGAAGTAATGAAAATAGTACTATTTATTACACCTCTAAAAGGGGAACTAGTAATCTCTAACTTATTACATGTCAAAAAGTAACCTTCACCAAACGGCATACTGCCCAACATTTGGGGAGAGCTGAGCAGATGGACTGGGCTTCCAATTCATCAGAATGGATGAATATGGTTTAAAGCAAAGAACGTTCATCTTTTATCCTTATAGATGCAGATACATTACACCTAAATGAGAAATAGGTCATGGGATTAACTGAGCTTAAAATAATAAAACAAGGCAGTAGTAACTGAAATTCATACCTCTCTTTTTCAGTTACATCCAAAATATCACTGGATGCTAGACAAGGGAAAAGAACACACAAATATCACCATTTCGACTTCGCCCAGTTTTTATGGATCTACTGTAAATCTGAAGACATTTTATTAAGAGAAAAGCACAGTTGAATAGTATTATAGACACAAGCTTAAACAGGTCCGCTCAGCAGGCCAAATGCAAAGCGAACACTGATGCAGAAAGTCTCAACCCCCTTAGATGTAAATAAAATGACACATGCTAATTTACTCAGTTGTCGCTAAACTGTTTATGAGCAAAACATAATTATGCTTCAGATTATGAAGAATAATGTATGAAAAAAAATCAGTTTAGGGACCGTCTGTTACTGGTGAGCCTGTTAGTATTTAGCATAGTATTTAGCTTAGATGCTGTCCCTTTCACGGCCATCAGCTGTACCTTGACACCTTCCGTCCTTTCGCCTTTTCACTCCCCCCTGCACAATTAGCCTGGTTGTGTCAGTCTGCTTCCAGTCTACACCGACCTTCCATTCATGGCACACATTTCTAATGGGATTCAGGCCCAGACTTTGACTAGGCCACCTAGGAAGTCCCGTGCTCTTCTTTGTCCTATTCATGTATTGAGTTGCCGGTTTGCTGCACTCTGTTTCACTGGCAGAACTGCCCAGCGCACTTACGTAACTGCTGTATTATACACTGGCCAATGGCGGATGGCTGCCATGGGGGACAATCAGACTACGTCCTGCTTTCATCTTATGACAGCTTTCAGCACCGTCTACAAGATTAATAGCATGTATTCTATGGTTTTGGGGCTGGTCCATCACAGGTTAAGATGATACTTCAAAACTGTCCAAAAGATCCAAAATGGATGCTGCTGATAATTTTACATGCACAGGTTGCCATGGTTGTCATTAAAATGGTCTTGAAAGTCAGGTTCTCTGAAATTCATTCTTACTTTTACTTTACTCTTACTTTTACTCTTACTTTAAAGAGTAAACTGCCAGGGTACCAATACAGACTTTTTGGCAAGTACTATATACTAATAGAGTATACAGTGTATAGTACTATATACTAGTATACCACTATACTATAGCATATTTTGGGTAAAAACTTTTTTGTTTTATGAGTATGCTAATATTTAATGCAAAGATTTGAAATATCACAATATGAATTCTTCCAGTATCATTCAGCCCTGATTTCAAGGCTAATGTTATCCTTTTCCAGCAATGGAAATAAATTAATGGAGTAGCCTGTAACTCAGAGAAATATTATTAGGATTATATTGTTGAACTTGGGAAAAAAATCTCCAGTCCTGATAACTGCTCAAGGCAGAGGCTATGAAAGGTTTTTATTACTGCCCTTCAGCTGCCTCTTCAACTTAACTGAATGTCATTTTCAATTAAATTTATTCAAACCACTTTTTAGTGTTTTATGTTAATCAAATTAACTAGTGAAATTCAACATGTTTTTCTGCTTGAAATGCCCATTCCTAGTGCACATTAGTTGTTAATACGTAAGATGTTTCGACCAGGAAGGCTCCATATTGTAAGTGTCTGATGCATCTCTGTTGAGGTGCACAATAGGACAATAACGTTACCTCTCTGTCTAGTTGAACATCTATTAAGGAAAATCAGAGCGCTGCCCCTCAAGCTGTGAGAAAATGTCCTACCATTGTCTATGATGTACTTGACGATCTCCTTGCTGCCAGCAGTGGCAGCGTGGTGCAGTAGCGTGCAGCCGGACGAGTCCTGCACGCACAGGTCAGCCCCCAGCTTGTGAAGTTCCTTCAGCTGTGCAGAAACAGTTCAGAGTCAGCCCACATTCACTCTTCCAGCACCTCCTAAACTTGACATCAGTGCCCAGGCGTTATTCGAAAGAGAATGAGTGAGGCTATACCCCTTGTGCTGGATTATCATTAAGCAATATTTGGGGTGTGGATCAGATGCTGATTTTACGGAAACAGGATGGTCCACCACATCCATGAGGACTAATGCCAAGTTGATACTCTGTACAGTTACTCCTCTGTGCAAACACAGGGTAGTCCTAACCAAGGGTTAGGATTAGGCCATACTACCTATGCACAGGTTTCACTTGAAGCTATTTAATTAACCTTTGACATTGTTAAAAATTATACTTGGTATAATTTTATACTTGGTTGGTATTTAAAGGGGACCCACCATATCAGGAGAGGGCAGAAAACCACCATGTCCTTTTCAGCACTTTGTCAGTCATTCTGTGTACCTTCAGCTAACCGCCTCATCGCCTCTATTACAGTACTTCACATTACAGTGCTTTAGCTTAAGGACCTACATTATTCCTCAGTCATTATTCTATTCTATTCTATTTATTTAAATCAATGTATTTATTTATTTGTCTGTTCATTCATACATACATTTGTTTGTCCGTCTGCTCATTTGTTCAATCATACATTTATTTGTTTGTCCATCTTCCTATTCGTTTGTTCATTCATACATTTATTTATTAGTCTGTCTCTTCATCTATCTATCTATCTATCTATCTATCTATTTATTTGCGCTGACAGTAAAATAAACAAAACAAATGATTTCCGGGACGACACTGCACATCATGAAAATGACTCAGACATAACACATTATTTTCAAAATGTTTTTTAACCACAGAATCCATGATCCAAAGAAAATGATTCCACTATGCCACTGTGATGGCTACTTGTCATACAAGCTTTCAGCAGCTCAACTGGGGAAGCTAGAGCTGCTCTGGAGTGGCACTCAGGAAAAGGTCAGCCCCGACATGCTGGCTTACTGGCTCACTCCTCCACTGAGAAATGGTATCAGCTATGGAATTCCCAGTCAGAGTCAGCACATGCCAGAGCTGGATGGAAAAGGCACAGCTTCTGACAGTGCCTGTAAACAAAGCTGTACTGGGGAGCACCCAAAAAGCCGCCTGCTGATGGAAGCACTTTATCTTGGTTTTTTATCTCAGAGTGATTTATTACCCTCCTTGGATAACACTTACAGGAGACTGAGGAATGTTGTTTTTGTAAGGACTTGCAGGAATACTCCACTTTAACTTTAATATATATTCTGTCTTTAGTATGCATGGTATTTCTAAGTGCAGGATTCTATGAGAGGCCCTTTGAGAAATAATTCACACTTACTCACATATTACTCACACACAGCATCACAATCTCACACATACACCACTATACTCTTACACAAACACCTCTATACCCCTCACACATACACCACTAAACATTTACACAAACAATACTATACTCTCTTACATGAACAATCATATTCTCTATTGACTATTATATTTTCATACACACTGCACTGTTCTCTAGCTCAGAGGACTATAGCTACTTACACACATCATATGGTTGTATGATAGTCTGTGTAACATTGGTTAATAGTACAGATTTGCACGAATGGTAGTATATGTAAATTATGTTAACTGTGTAAGTGAAACATGACAGTAAATAGAGAGTATGGTTGTTTGTGTAAGAGAGTAAAGTATTGTTTGTGTAAATGTTTAGTGGTGCATGTATGAGGGGTATAGTGGTGTTCATGTAATGGTATAGTGGTGTATGTGTGAGATTGTGATGCTGTGTGTGAGACCAAGTATGAATTATTTCTCAAAGGGCCTCTCATAGGATTCAGTCTGCACACACAGTGCCTGACATTCTGTGAGGATTGTCTTCTAGTGCAGTGACACTACTAACCTTTGATTTCTCAAGAGAGTGTTTCTCTTAAGGGCACCAATTACAATGGTGTCCTCATTAGGGGAAGAAAGGGGTCTTTTCACTTACTGTTTGGTGGTCTTTGCTCTTCACACACTCAAAGAGTTCTTCAGATGATACTGAAAAAGAATAATATGAAACATGCTTATAAAATTACCACTATCATTCTATCGAGGCTACAGGAAGGCTCAATATGACAGCAACAGTAATTCGGTCTGGGAATTATTTCCAGTTCGGTATGAGAGTATAATTTAAACACTCATCAGAAAATTGCATTAAAATGAAAGGATCTAAGAGCAAAGCCTCAAATTTCCACTATGGCATTTATCTGTTTAAGAAACAAAATGTTATGGTGAAACCAATTAAAATGTAATGATGACATGTGCTTTTTCTGGGTCTTCCTAATAACCACCTAAATAATTTAATGGAACAATTATTCCTGTAACAAGTATTAAGTGCATAATTTGACCTGCATTAGCCTTAACAGCTTGAGCCTTGTCTCATTGTAAGGCTATGCGACCATCTGCCCCTGCTAATAAGTATATCTGAATTTCCAGCCTCC
>JAODKM010000020.1:11359614-11379279 GCA_026780845.1 Petrocephalus sullivani
TTTGTTAGTTTTAATTATTTCTAACAACTTCTCAGTCCACAATGAGTTTGTGTGCATTTATCTAAATGTTTTACAATGTCACATAAAATAAAAAGCTGCGTATCTGCCTGGCAGGCAGGCTGTACTTGCCATATATTTCAATGTCTACAGTATCAATGTCTATGTACGTCTGCTTTTGTATCTTACAATGTATTAATGTATTTTTTTTTGTATATTACAATGTATTAATGTATTTTACTTTTGTGCGCATACTCCAGCCGATTGGGCAGGGTCCAGCGGATGCCACACAGCCGTACGCAGAACAGAGCTTTGCGCATGCGCCCGCAGATCAACGTCTGTGTGCGTGAGAGTTTCCCCATCCATCGCACACGACAGAGCGCTCTAGGTTAACGTTTAAATCAGTAACAGAGCTGGTCAGATAAACAGAGAGATTATGTTTTTATACAAACAAAAAAAACTGATTTATTAATTTCTCCAGTACCGAAAGCAATACCGTTAACGTCAGAGCTTATCGATACTCCGGTCTTTCAAAATTTTGCCCCGGGGCCGTTTAGTACCGGTTTCGGAAGTCATCCCTAGTTATCAATTCCGGTTGGTTTACAACAGTTGGTTTATTGCCTTATTCAGAGATATGGTCAAACATCTCCTGCCTTTAATACAATACAAACCAAAAATAAAACTTTTACATGGTGAACTTTGTGCAGCTTTTCAAATCAGGGTGCACATACTATACATGAAAGGCGGGTTTGTTCTTGTGCTTGTGTGCATAATCACTTCATTCAAAGCGTCTGCAAATTCATTTAAGTGGGATTAGGCTTCTACTGAAAAACGATCAAGATTTATTTAATGTCACTTACCTGGGGAGTGGGGAGGCAGGCGGAGAAGAGGATGATGGGAAGGCAAACTGCCGCGTGGGGCCTGGGTACTCTCCCGAGGAATCAACGAGATCGGGCATGCCCGGGGAGGTGCCCACCGTTTCCGTGATGACCAGCTCTGGGTCAAGGACGAAGAGCTCATCCTGCGAGATCTCCGTCACGTAGTTCAGGTGTTCCTGGTGAGTACCGGCACAGAGGTCACGTTAGGTCACGCCAAAGACCAGCAGAGTACTGCAAGTCCGCTTACCCAAGTTACAAATGGCCCGCCTTCATTCAGAACGGAAGACATTTCTCATTTAATTATGGACACTTTAACCTCTCGGGCCCGCAAAAGCAGACTGTAAACACAACTGAGGCCCCCAGGACCCGGGGCAGGGTAGGGGCTCGGAAGACGCAGGAGTTGTGAGCTTACCTGCGCACGATCTATTCTATAAAATCGATCAGCAGTCGTAGCTACAAGCAGAAAAAAAGACAGCACAATATCAGTCACCAGTCGTTTAAAAGGTTTGGCTTGAGCAGCATAAACACATTCCTATGGATATAAAACAATGGGAATACATGTCCAAGCTCATTCCACAGCTGCTGGGCCCATGCAGATACAGGGCAGGTTTACAGTAAGCATAATTCCAGAACACAACCCAAAAGTCTGAGATCAAGTGTGCCAAGGTACCTTTAATATCCCCATTTAATTCATGTAATTTCTGCCCACTGAGGGCGACTGAGTAAATGCATTCCTTCTCTGTCTTAGACAGGACTCTAATGCAGCTCCGAAAGCCTCGGTCAGGCATGCTGATCACTCTTCTGACAGCCTGCACCTGACAGGAGGAGCCCTTCACATTTCAGGGCTGGGATCTATGCAATCTAACCTGAAACAATCAAGCTGTACTCAAACCAAGTCCTTTAGGGGGTTACCCTGCCCTCGGGGCACATAACAGGATTAGATATAGATTTAAAGATAAATGAACTAATTAAAATCACATCTACTAGCCCTGGAATTATTTTTTCCCTGATTCTTTCCTCTTTAAATTTTTACAACTGTTTATTGGACCTATAAACAGTCCCCAGCACTGTGGAACACAGTTTTACTACACTGCATTAAAAACTGGACTAAGGCTAAACTCAGCTAACCTTAACACAGCAACCCCCACTCTACACTCCATGAAGGACTGATGAAAGACTAAGCCATAGCTAAGCCTAACAGCAACCCCCACCCTGACGTGATCTTTTGAATACGAACACATCTGACACCCCTCACCCCTGCTGGTCAGGACTCAGCTTTATGGCAAGCAGTTTCAGCTAGTTTTAACAGCATGGTGAAATGTACTGCGCCCAGGCAATGAACTGGACTAGTCTGAGTACACCCTTAAGTCTGGTTCACACTTCTCTGGACACACACAACACTTGTGCATCTGCACTACAGAAACGTTTGTGGTTGTTCGGTTCTCTGCACATGTGCACATCATGTCGTACAGGAAACACACTGTGCACATGCACACACTGTGTACTTGCTACGTCATTCCAATATGGATGTCGAAGAGGGAGAGCCTACCTGGACACAACTTACTTTTCCCCCGGCACCCAATAATAAATGCTTTGAATACATGCTACTTTTAAAGAACATTTTTGCTTTATACTCTCAGGGTCGTGGGTAAACAGTCTTCTTAAGTCTTATCAAGTCTGTGGTGTGTGCAGTGTGCTTGTTCTCTCACAGTCTGCAGTATGTATGCAGTTTGAATGCTCTCTCATACTCTATGGTGTGTGCAGCTTGAATGCTCTCTCAGTCTGTGGTGTGTGCAGTGTACATGTTCTCTCACAGTCTGTGGTGTGTGCAGTGTACATGTTCTCTCACAGTCTGTGTGTGTGTGCAGTTTGAATGCCCTCTCACAGTCTGTGGTGTGTGCAGTGTACATGTTCTCTCGCAGTCTGGTGTGTGTGCAGTTTGAATGCCCTCTCACAGTCTGTGGTGTGTGCAGTGTACATGTTCTCTCACAGTCTGTGGTGTGTGTGCAGTTTGAATGCCCTCTCACAGTCTGTGGTGTGTGTGCAGTTTGAATGCTTTCTCACAGTCTGTGGTGTGTGTGCAGTTTGAATGCTCTCTCACAGTCTGTGGTATGTGTGCAGTTTGAATACTTTCTCACAGTCTGTGGTGTGTGTGCAGTGTGCTTGCTCTCTCAAGAAAGACTGAGGTATAACTGAGTATTGTAATTCGCTCAGGCCTTTTACAAGCAATGCTTACAGTCTAAGAAACACCACTTTGGTGAGAGTTTCTGCGAGGACAGGGTCTTCAGTTTGGTACTATCTCCTTCCTGGGGAGAAAAGAAAACAGGCATTAATTACTCTGCTATTGTTTTAATGCCACAGCCCAAACAGGACCCTGGAAATGTAGGAAAAGGTACTCTGATTTGGATTTCACTGGCAAATCCAAAGCTTTTGTTGAAGGACACCCGTGGCAGATCTTCAGTTTGCTGTGTTCCACTGGCTGAATTTAAATCTCGGACTGTTATCTTCTCACTCCATTGTCATGACCTCTATTGCTTTATACAGCAATGCTGCATCCAAATGATGAAAAACTTTAATAGTGATACTTCGACAAATTAATGTAAAGACATTAGCCATCTACAATAGCCAAAATGCAACCTTCTGAAAAGAATAATCTTAATCTTAGCACGTCGGTACTACCAGACATATCTGAAGTAGGACAGATACATGTGGTAGGAAGTAGTGCTGTTCCAATCTCCCTTCTCATCCAGTAGTTTCCGCTAGCATTCAATAGACAATGGAATAGGGGCTAGCACCACCCTGGCCAGAGCAGGACCCCACGACGTGACACCCAACACGGCAACTATACACAGCAAAGTCACCACACATGCACTGCGACTGCACTGGGGACAGCCATGCCTGACAGGTCTGAACAGGACACGATTCAAATGCACACATACACACGTATGGCATGCTGACGTGTGTCGAGGAACACATTGTGACCAAGATACTTGGCAAGGGGTTGGAAATCTTTATGTATGTGGCTGCTTGATAGAGGATGTGACTGGAACATCGTGACATTACTGGGAAAATGAGTACATCTCAGTGTCCATCTTATTTTCCTAACGTCAGCAATCTGCTGGCAGTGCTGCCATGTTCAAAATACTTTACAGCTTCCAGTTACAGTGCAGATGTGGACACTGCACAGGGTGTGTCTCACTGAGCTGAAATTATACTCTTCTGTCACAACTGATAACTAGCAGTGCTGCCCTACGCTTTCAGCGTCTGCCTGGGATGACCTGCCGCTCTTCACATCCCTGAAATCGGCCTGGTGTGGGTATGAGGTGTGTTTTCTCCCAGACAGTGAGACAAGCTTCACCAAGGCCTTCACAAACCTGCAACACCAGCCGCTGGAAAGACGGGTGAACCGATACAAAGTCCTGGGGAAACACCACATCGTGAGGTCACGTGAGCGAGTGGGGGAGTGAAACTCAGATTGCTGTTTGGTAGTGGGGGTGCCAGCCAAGATTGCCGGCAATGACACACTAAGTCATTGGGCAGGGATGCTGGGATACTCAAAGCCATTGTGCAGTGACAGAAGGGACAGTAATAATCAGACATACGACTGATCATTATAATAACTATCATTATCATTAAAGGGAGGAGCAATAGAGGTTTTCCTGGCAATTAACATGAATAAAATCATTAACTGAGGGCACATCTGTATCACAGGATGAGCCTTTAATCACATACAAATCT
This sequence comes from Petrocephalus sullivani, assembly GCA_026780845.1. NCBI lineage: Eukaryota > Metazoa > Chordata > Actinopteri > Osteoglossiformes > Mormyridae > Petrocephalus > Petrocephalus sullivani. The sequence goes on from JAODKM010000020.1 coordinate 11,364,228, forward strand.
CATGCACCATTTAATGCATTTTTAAAATCTCTTTAGAAGAGCAGAGGGACACAAAACAGGAGTGTTCTGTGAACATCCTATAGCTCCTCATGCACAAATGAAGACACCTCCCCCATTGTGTGGCTGGGCGATGGCTCGGTCTGACTACGCCCTGTCTCAGAATGACACGACAGCCCCCGGCCAGCCGTACCTCCTGCAGCCTTTCGATGTGCAAACGGCATGTTTCCAGGTCACTGTCCCCGGGGATGACAATCAGCCCTAGGGGGATTGCTGTCAGAAAGAGAGCAGAATCAGGAGTAAATCCCGATCCTCTGAGAAGAGGGTCAAATATAGAACGAAGAAGGGATTCCCATAAACATCTTTACACTTACACAGGTCATATTTCATACCTAAAACAGTTGAGCAGGGCTGGACACTATTTAGCCTAGCAGCTAGACGCAGATGAATGGATTAAGACACCTTCAAATACATATACGGGAAGAGTTAAGCTCTCAGGAAACAAAGGGCATCGAAACAGACACAGACAGACGATTAGAGTTCTTGGCTCGAAGCACCCATCTGAATCAGCATCTCTGTTCCCCAAACAAAAATGTTTCAGAAAAGATTGAGTCACTTTGGACAGGACTCAGCCGGAAAAAATTCATTCAGGACTCACAGCGGGCAATGACCTCAGGTTAGCCACCTCAGCTTGTGGTTTCTGTATTCATTACTGTGGTCTTTTTTGTTATTGCTAAAACAGCCGAGAGGCGGGTGACAAGGCACAGATACGCTAAGCTTCCAAGGCAAATACGGTCATCAAAATATACATCGTTGCCGAGCAGTGCCAAGAGCAAGCAGCACCAAACTTATTTCAGGTCTCTCCTTTGCTGCTCTGTCTGCAAACATTACACGCATCCTGATACTAATGTCTTAAAACCCAAGACCCACCAAGAAAGCAAGAAATGAGATGTCGGGACACAAAGTGTCTCATTTTTTGATAAGAGCCAAAAGGAATTCCCCTGTTCACAAACCGGACTACAAGTTCACAAGAACCTGAATGTGCACACTTGCTTGTGCTGACACCTAGTGTTAAATTCTCTCTTGGCTGAGCTTTAACTTCAAATGTGAAAGCAGTTTAAGGTCATGCTTTCCAATTATATGGTTATACAAGGACTGAGCAAAACCCATCCCAGACAGCACAGGGCACAAGGCCATGGTGCACCCCCAGCGGGTGCACTGAGCAAAAACTTTCCACATGACTAATCTGCATATTTTCCTGCACCTCTTCCAGTAAAGAAAAAAATGTGAACTAAGGCTTTCAAAGAGGATTATATGTACACTGAAACATGCAACTAGTGCAGTGGTTAGAGCAATTTCAGTCCCCCTACTGCAGCTTTTAATTGCTGAGAAAACTGCTAAACACTCAAAAAGGACTAAGAAGTTGTGCTGTCAAATAAGCAAGTCACTTTTGATATGTTCAAAAATTAATTTTACAACATGGTCCAGGACAACAACATTTTGGGTTTGTTTAAGGGGTGCTACTTTTTTGAATAGTAAGGCCAACTGTCTGAAATCCAAATGCTTCCAGCTCCTAGCCAAATGCTATCTTCTTTTTAATGTTAAAACGTTATATAAAAATGGCTTTAGAGCAGAAGACAAACTACACAGAATTCTGGAATAATCACAATCCAAGTTTAGTTTATCAAAATATATGACTGACAGTCCTTCTTTAGCTAACTGTTATACAATTTACAGTCCACCTTTAGAATAACATTACAACATTCAAAATTGCAATAAGATCAGGCCCATAAATATTGGGACATTGACACAATTCAAATTTTTTTGGCTCTATACACCACCACGGATTTGAAATAAAACAAACAAGAGGTACTTTAAGTGTAGACTTTCAGCTTTAATTTGAGGGTATTTACATACAAATCAGGTAAACGGTGTAGGAATTACAACAGTTTGTATATGTGCCTCCCACTTTTTAAGGGACCTAAAGTAATGGGACAAATTAACAATCATAAATAAATTTTTTTCACTTTTTAATACTTGGTTGCAAATCCTTTGGAGTCAATTACAGCCTGAAGTCAAGAATGCATAGACATCACCAGATGCTGGGCTACATCCCTGGTGATGCTCTGCCAGGCCTCTACTGCAACCGTCTTCAGTTCCTGCTTGTTCTTGGGGCATTTTTTTGTCTTCTGAAATGCATGCTCAACCTGATTCAGGTCAGGTGATTGACTTGGCCATTGCATAACATTCCACTTCTTTGCCTTATAAAACTCTTTGGTAGCTTTCGCAGTGTGCTTTGGGTCATTGTCCATCTGCACTGTGAATCGCCATCCAATGAGTCCTGAAGCATTTAGCTGAATCTGAGCAGATAATATTGCCCGAAACACTTCAGAATTCATCCTGCTGCTTCTGTCATCAGTCACATCATCAATAAATCCAAGGGAACCAGTTCCATTGGCAGCCATACATGCCCACACCATGACACTACAACCACCATGCTCCACTGATGAGGTGGTATGTTTTGGATCATTAGCAGTTCCTTTCCTTCTCCATACTCTTCTCTTCCCATCACTCCGGTACAAGTTGATCTTTGTCTCATCTGTCCATAGGATGTTGTTCCAGAACTGTAAAGGCTTTTTTAGACTTTGGCAAACTCTAATCTGGCCTCCCTGTTTTTGAGGCTCACCAGTGGTTTACATCTTATGGTGAACCGTCTATATTCACTCTGGTGAAGTCTTCTCTTGATTGTTGACTTTGACACACATACACCTACTTCCTGGAGAGTGTTCTTGATCTGGCCAACTGTTCTGAAGGGGTTTTTCTTCACCAGGGAAAGAATTCTTTGGTCATCCACCACAGTTGTTTTCCTTGGTCTTCTGGGTCTTTTGGTGTTGCTGAGCTCTCTGGTGCGTTCTTTCTTTTTAAGAATGTTACAGACTGTTGATTTGGCTACACCTAATGTTTTTGCTATCTCTCTGATGGGTTTGTTTTTATTTTTCAGCCTAATGATGGCTTGCTTCATTGATAGTGACAGCTCTTTGGATCTCATTTTGAGAATTGACAGCAACAGTTTCCAAATGCAAATAGCACAGTTGAAATGAACTCCAGGCCTTTTACCATGGAACAGCTGAGCAGCCAACTGTCCCATTACTTTAGGTCCCTTAAAAAGTGGGAGGCACATATACAAACTGTTGTAATTCCTACACCGTTCACCTGATTTGTATGTAAATACACTAAAATTAAAGCCGAAAGTCTGCAGTTAAAGCACATATTGTTTGTTTCATTTCAAATCAATAGTGGTGGTGTACAGAGCCAAAAAGATTAGAATTGTGTCAATGTCCCAGTATTTATGGACCTGATTGTAGCTATACGAGTCAGTCCAACTTTTTCATACTGCTATAGAATTCACAGTGCAAATTTATGCATATTGCTATGCCACAATCCAAGTTTAGCTTATTGCTAAGATTTATAATCCAATTTTAGGATATTGCTATATAATTCACAATCCAGAATTTGCATATTGCTGTAAGTTACAATCCAATTTCAGCATACTGACCCGAAGAGCGGGCAACAAGCAGGCATGAGAACAAACAGCAGCGAACAGGCAGTGGGGAATAACATCGTGGGAAGACCGTAGGTTGTGTGGTGATGCTATTTTAGAAGACACTGCCACAAAAAACACTAACCTAGCAGTCTGAGTTCCCTTCCTGGGTTGGGAAAGAGATTCAGCGGCATCAAAACATAATGACCCAATTCAGCTTCATCACGTAGTAAAGTTACACCTAACGGATGGACTTATCACTCGGTTCAGCTCCACTGCGTTGCCGCTATGTTACCACTTGTGATATCCATGTGTAATTATTTATCCTGCTGTCTTTGGAAGCTCACAGCAGGACACCTCAGTCTGTCAGATCCCTACGCCCACCGCACCTTCCCCCTACATACTGTACACACTGTACACACTCTCTCATGCGCTGGCCTCTAAATTTATTTCTAATGAGAATCAAATACCAAAGCTGTTTCTGATGTGCTTTGAGAGCAAAGGGCAAGCAAACACCTTTAATCCTGGATCTATTACCTGCTTACATGTTTTTTTTTAATCAGTAGCTTGACTTGTCACTGCCTAGCCTTTCATAAAATCAAACATGTGTCGTTCCAGTGAAACCAACTGGTGGCAAGACCACAGACACCATGAAGAAGCCGGTATGTCAGGAGACTACGATCCAAACAGAGATATCCACCTGTCTACCGGTGTACTTCATGTTCAGGTGCAACAAAGCATTGGGCTCAGAGGGTGGAATGGGTGGGGCGGGTGGGCCAGGGCAGGACTGGGGGGGCGGTGCTCACAGGCTTCCTTCAGCTTCTCCTTGTCGTAATGCAGGGCCTCGTAGTCGTGCATGCTGATGCGATTGACACGGATACGGAGCCTCTCTGGAATGGGCTGCTGGCTGTGAAGACAGGAAGAGCAGCTGGTGTCACACTGCAGGCTGATGGGTCCCAAAACATAGCGCTTACAACACCATGTGTAAATGGTCTGACTTCCCAGCTCTTAATGATACCCGTACTGCACAGAGCAAAACAAAATATCTACCAGACATTACTAGACAGTATAATGCCCATTGCTCAGTTATCTGTTTGAATAAATCAGAAATTCTTTGTTCTGGATCAGATCAACTTCAGCTAGCATTTAAAACCTTTAGCCAACTCACTGCTTGACTGACATTTTCAGTCATTTTTCAGACATTTTCTTGACTGAAGAGAAAAGCTAAAAGCTACAATTTAATTTACTATTTTTGGTCTGTACATTCACAACAATGTGCATAATTTTATATACAAAAAGAGAATGCAATGGACGTCATCATTACAACATTACAGCACCAAAGTCTATGTCTGTGATGTGATCCTTGGAGCCTGTGTTCAGCTCGTCCTCCGCAGGGCGGTTCGGTCAGTGCTCTCCCTGATACTCCTTGACACCGGTTACACACCCTCTGTTTATGTAAAGTTACTGTCTTTCACAGCCCTTTCTTTTCACATCATTCTCTGCACTTGACTTACACTCTAATAACTACCATCAATTCAGCCCACTGCAGATGTGCAGCCTATCAGATGATGGAGCGGGCATCTACGCCCCCCGCACGCCGAGTAACGGCTTTCTATGCTGATAACGCTCCGTTCCTTTAGAACCTATAATTGTCTAGAATTGCAATGTGGTGTTCCATATAAAAAAAATGGGACATCATAATTACTATGATTATTATGGTGATTCTGAAACAAAAAAGTCTCTGTTTGGGTAATTAGCTTTAACTTTAATTAACTAAATTAATTAAAAATCAGAAATGGAAGTGCCCGCTGAGAGCTACAAGCAGCATGTAGCAGATTTTACTAGCATATTGCCAAAGGACGGGACCTGATATTAACTTAAGAACATCATGTAGTACTTCAGTAAAAATAACCACTTACTAAAATAGCTGAACAAATGTGTGTGAGCCGCTTCGCACAGTGATAAAAATTCTGTGTGACCAGTAACCGCACAGTCACACTACTTCACCAGTGGGAGGCGCTGACACGCACTCATTGAGTAGGGGAATGGAGGTCCTCCTTTTGGTCTTCTGCAGCATGTTGGCCTGGTTCCTCAGCGAGATGCGGATGATGGAGGGGGCCAGTTTGCAGGGCTCGCCGTCCACCTGCATGGGGATGGGCTTGTAGGTGGTGAGCGTCACCTCCCGGCACTGGCTTAGGCGCTCACCGTGACCCCCCACCTGAAGAGTCGCCTGCAGGAACACAGGCAGAGGGCTCAGCTTGGACTGACTGGATGTCTCACAGAAGGAGCAGAAGAAAAATGGCAGCATGATATCACATTATATGACGCATGCGTAATAATTACCAGAGCTTTCGATTACTGACGAAACACTGGGCCAGACGCCGGCTTTTCACAATTCAGATCTCATTAATATTTCAGGCATACCACCAACCTGCTTACCAAATTGTGGGCATAAGTAAATAACTTTATAGTGCTGAAAAGTTGGCGTCCGGCCAAATGTTTTGCACATTATCTATTTTTATAAAGCTCTTGTAGCTATTGCAGACGCATCATGTATATGTAAGTACATTGTAATGGTATATTATGCAGCCCTAATAATAAGATTTATTTATGTAGAGCCCTTCACAAACCCTGGGTCATATTCACATTAAGCAGTATAGGGTGAGATGTTCATTAAGTTTTTAAGTCAAATTTAAAAGTGGAGAGAATGTGACATATGAGAAATGTGAGGCCTTTGCATACCAGAGAGGTCATGGTGAAACCGATGACTTCAATGCAGCCGTCGTCATGCCTCTGAGGCTCGAAGTCATGGTGCTCGCTGGGGTTCCCCCAGGGCATGGTGCCTGCGCAGTACCTAATGGGGGGGCGGGGGGTGTGATCTTCCCAAGTCGGCATTTCCACAAGACCGGGCCTGTTTTTGCTCAATAGCCGGCCCGGCACGTTCAGACAGGGCCGGATTCAATCAGCCCAAGCATAATGGCAGGAAACCAAATCAGCATACATGCATTATGCGAGGAAATATACCCATTCGGGGGACTTAGCTTGTTTAGGTAGAAGCTAGGGACTGAAAAGCCACCTTTAGTTAGTGAGGAGCTTCAAGAGAAATGAAGGCAAGAAGCACAATCATATCATATCATATATCATAGCCAGTTTACCCGAGGCCTGCATTGAAATAGATGGAGTTACGACTGCCGTCTCTGGCTTTCACACACTTGGGATTTCTCCCTGTTTGACGAAGCCCAGGGACCTCATACCTGGGTATGTTGAGAAACACAAGACACTGCAGTTTCAGCTCTTGGACCTTGGAGGTCAGATCCGTGCCGTCGCACTAATGCGGTAGACAAAAAAACAGATTCCTTAGGCCCCTTCGGAAGACCACTACCACCATAGCAAAACTGTCACTCTGTATTCATGGTCACAAACCACGACCGGGAACTATGGGTAGTTTATTTATGCAACTTTTGCAAGCCTGCTCGGAGTATCCTTTCATTGGGCTGTTTATCTTTACTGTTGCTGTGTACTTACATTAACAGACAGCCTACATTCCTAAGCCAGGATCGTCTACTCACCACAACTTTGATGTGTTTCGCCAGGTCTTTAGAGCTGCCCATTAGGAAATCCGAGAAGGCCGTCTAGAGATCAGAGGCAGATTGCGAGCTTAGCCATAAACGTCCCATTCCCCGAGACAGGAAGCACATTCGTGTCTGTTATTCAATTAGCAGCTACGCTCACCCCTGCGTAGAACATCTTGTTCCGAAATCGGCTGTTGAATTTCTCCGGGTTGGCCTCTGTGCATACAGGCAGAGATTATCAGTCAGATCATGTCGCAAGCTTCAATTTCATTTCAATATGACGACTGTGTGCGGCAATGGCAGATGAATGCCTGGGGTGAGGCAGTGAGAGGGGCCTAAGACAGCAGGGAAGCAGGGATGCGTTTCCCAAAAGCATAGTCTAGCTATACAAGTTGCTAACAGGAGCTTTTGGGAAACACACCCCAGATCAGCAGGTCTAACGCAGCTGGGAATGCAGTGCAAACAGTATGCTAATCATCCATCTTGTCAAGGTGCACACATGAGGGATTCTGTCTGATTAAAGATGCAGTTATAGCAACCGAAGGAGGAAATGGGCACCCCAGCAGGCAGATTTTAATTCATGTGGTAATTCATGTATACAGATCGAGTTTTAATGGCATTACAGGAGAATGCACTAATTGAAATAAGCATATAGGTATTGAATCATTGATACCCAGGGATTCTGAAACATAAGCAATCAAATATATTATGCATATTAAAGTATATCAACAATAGCAATATAACATAATACCCAATAGCTACCATTTTAGTAGACTTCAGTGTTCCAGAGGACACCTTACTGCACAAACCTCTAGACTCATGGAACTCCAGGGTGACGTGTGCATCAAAGCCAAGGCTGAAGTAGTTGTTGAAGACATCAAGCGGCAGCTAGAGCATGAGCAGAGAGAAAGAAACATTAAATGAGGGGTGAATGATTAGGCAACACATGGACGAGCGCGTAAACGGGCTTCGTCTGAAACAGATTCTTCGTGGACAGTAATTTTATCATTCAATTTACAGAGAGTGATTCATGCCATCCTATGTTCAAATGACAGCTGCTTATAGAATGCATGGTGTGGCCTGGTTGTATTTCCTAGTGAAAATGAGAAGTGCCTCTTTCTCAGAAATGAACTAGCATCTCTCTGCTGGGTAGGGACAGTTAGTGGCTAACTGCAGTCTGGATGGGAGTCAGCTGCAGGTCCAGGCCTGTCAGAAAGCCTCATACCTGTGGCTGCCTGTCCGTGTCAGACGGTGCCATTCACCGCTGCTGGCCCCCTGACACCCTCCCCGACACAGCACCACGTCTTTGGGGGTCAAGGGAAGAAAGACTGAAGGGCTGGAAAGTGCTGCGTTTTGGCCCGCCTGTGTGACAGCGCTACGCCCCCGTGCCGTCACGCCATGGCGAGAGCGCGCCGCATGGCTGCCGAGTGCCCCGACGTCCTCCCATCCGCTTGCAGCCTCCAGATAAGGCTTATCAGCAAGCCCAGATATCAAGGCTCTCTCTTCCCCTGACAATCATCTTCATACTTTTTTGGAGTTGCATTTCAGAGACACAGACTCAGAATGTTGGATATGTCACAGGGTCTGCCGCAGACTGACAAAGCTTTCCAAAGATGCGAGACGGCTGCAGTATATGACAGTAATTACTCGTATGAAAGCATAATCGGGCAGACAGGCTGCTTGTGGAGAGAGGTACGTTTCCTGTGAGGCAGCTGGCACCCCCACCTCCTCAGCCCTCATGAAAGCCATTGCCCGCCTCGGAGCGGGCGGCCAGCCCACCTTGTCTGTCTGCTGCTCATCCTTCTCCTCCTGGCTGGCTTCTGGGTTGGGTCCCACAATGAGGTTCCATCGATCAAGCTGGACTATGTTCCCGTCCTCCACATGCGACAGGATTTTAGATACAGGCTCATCAGTGTACCCCTGCGATAAAAACAGCTCCTCAGAATCCTTACAGAGACTTTCTATTGCTTATGGGGCAATGTGGAATCGTGGATGACAAGACAAGACAGTTCTCCCTGGCATCAGCTCCTAGAAATACAGCTACTGCGTGGTCAGATCTGGTTTCATGTCTGGTGGGGAGCCCTGGGAGGAGGCCGCACTACTCACACCACCCCAGTTGAGCGTCCTGGCCAGGTCATTACCGGTCCCTAAGGGCAGCACTGCAACAGCTGGCTGGGGATTCAGCTGAAGCTGGTCCAGTGTGGATAGGATCCACCCAACCTGCAGACAGAAGGGCTGCCATGTAAGCTTTCACACAGCCCATCTGTCAGCATCATTCACTCTAAAGGAGGCCCTATTCCAGCACATGCAGGCTTTCCAGGAGGTGCCCAGGGTTAAAAAACACAGAACAAGAGAAAGGAGAGCTTTTGTTAGGGGATAATCAGGCATGGCTGCTTTGTTTGTATAGTATATTAAGTAATGAAACCAAATAACTCCCTGGCTATACAAACAGCACAAGCAGCCAAGATCAGGAAGAGGCAGGCAGGCACCCAAGGTCAGCAATTTTGGTAGCGAACACCTGACAGAAAGCCCACATCTATACCACTCCTGCAGCCTGCATGAGCCCCCAGGAGCCAGCCTACCACCTGAATTTGGAAAAAAATCAAGCTTCTGGTTCTTGGTCAGTGAGAAGAGAGAGACTTTCAAAAGTGACTGCAGTCATGCTCACCGTGCCGTCGCCCCCGCAGGCCAGGATGCGCAGGTTGTGCACCCGACGGTACAGTTCCAGGCTGCAAATGGGGAGAGAGAGCCTCTAACAACAGCCTGCTACCGTGCTGCATCCGCAGCAACTCGATGCTGATCCAGTCCAAATGCTGCTCTGCCTTCCGTTCCCCCGTAATGATTTCACAGGAATGTATTATAACCCATGGAGAAAATCAGGGTTTCTTATTGCCTGGGGGCAGCGGGGGTGGGGGGGGCTCAGTGGGTTGATTGTGGTTGGGGGGTGTGAGGTTGAATCCTGCCACTGCCTCAGCGTGTGAGTCTGTACGTTTCCCTCAGGCTTACATGTAGGGCTGCACGATATTATCCGCCATCATACATTTTGGCTGCTGAGCTGTCCCTTTAGTCACCACTGCCTCAGCGTGTGAGTCTGTACGTTTCCCTCAGGCTTACATGTAGGGCTGCACGATATTATCCGCCATCATACATTTTGGCTGCTGAGCTGTCCCTTTAGTCACCACTGCCTCAGCGTGTGAGTCTGTACGTTTCCCTCAGGCTTACATGTAGGGCTGCACGATATTATCCACCATCATACATTTTGGCTGCGGAGCTGTCCCTTTAGTCACCACTGCTTCAGCGCTTATTGTTTCCATGATTTACCAAAACAGTAACAAGCAGCTCGTTCCACTAACCGGATTTAAACATTAAGGATATGGAGAATTTATGCAGATTACCAACTTTTGGGCGTCACAATACGCATCTCATTAATATGTCGGGCACACTACTAATCTGCTTACCAAACTGTGGGTGTAACTAAACGCCCGTATAGTACCAAAAAGCTGGCGTCCAGACAAATGTTTTGCACGTCATGTAAAGCTCTGGTGATTATCGCATATGCGAGTACATCGCCATATCATGCAGCCCTACTTACAAGGCTCCATAAACACATCACAGCTGAACTGGCATATCTGAATTGCGTGTATGTGTTGCCCTGTGACGGGCTGGCATCCCATGCAAACTGGCCCCAGTACATGCATGTGTTCTGACTGATGTCTTTACCAGGTGAATCAGTTTTATCCACGCCAGCACAGCAGCACTGATCACAACACAATACAGTAAAATGCACAAGGGTTTGCACAGGCATAGGAACCGTCAAGGAAATAATGAGACGCTCTCTGCTTGTTTCGGGTCTTTTGGCCCGAAAGATGGGTTATCCACTTCTTAACCCAGACAATGGGACAGATAGAAACCATAGTGCAAAGATGAATCCCTTAAAACAAGTTTACTGTGAATACACAACCCACAGTACTTTTTATTGTTTCTAAAATGTCACAGCTATTCCTTCTTAAGCTGTGATTGCCCATGAGGTACTGCAGGGATGCAGACCACTGCAGTGAGCTCTGCAGGGCCAAACCCCAGGTGGGCCCCAGACCATCACAGGGCACTCACACAGAGAGCAGCTCAGAAGCCCAACTTCATTTATTTCACACTGTGGAAAGCAGCCTACAGAAGTGCCACATAAAACAAGGAGAACATGCATGTTGCATGCACAGGATGGCGTGCCGAGAGTCACACTGATTACGCGCTGGGCGCCAAACCAAGCCTGTCCCGTCAAGACATCTAATGGAAATCATAACCTTACCTTCAACAGAATCTTCTAAAATCATTATTAAAATGAAACCATGGCTGGTTTAAATATAAATTTAAATATACATTTGCTGCAGAAGTAGTTACCGTGGGGTAACTGGTCACAAATGGGGTGAAAATGTCATAGATTTACCCATCTTTGGGTCCTCCCTGACTCAGGTCAAAAACTTGCCGGGGGTTGAGGTACCACATGAAGGACTGAATTACTTTAGCTCCCTGCAATGAGAAAGCAGGTTCACAAATCAGCCGGGCCCCTGTGTCATCATGGAAGCGGCCCCTGACAATTCAATACTTACATTTGAATTTTGTTTAAATCATGGCCGGAAAAAACAAATGGAAGCACAGAATTTGGGAGACAGCTCCACCACAAAATTTAATGCCATATTTATATTCAGATCCTTTTTAATAAACATATACAAAATCATGAACAGCTGCATTATTCGGTGAATACATTGCAAAGCTGAATTAATTCTAATCATAGATGTCTTAGGTGTCGGTGGGGAAACAAAGCAGTCAGCTTTGCAATGTTCATTAAATTATCATTGGGCCAGGAGAGGAGATTTTTCCCTCTGCTCTAATCAATAGCGAGTCCTCAGTCCCCATCTGCTTCAGAATCCGCTTGGTAAATCAAAGTATTTCACAGCACTGGAGGCCAGACTGACCTTCTACTTTACAGGATTATGCTAGAGACCTAATGCAATCACAGATGCCAAACTGGCAGGGTATATTTCAGCAAATCTCACACTAAGGCTAAATCCAGACACATTCAGCTTTTCGGTATTACCCAGGCCCGCTGACACACAAAGTCATTGTGGGCTTACCTGATTTCCTCCACTTTTTGGGTTGACAAACACAAGCAAAGGTTTCATGAGCTGCGAAGGGATAGGTCTTACGATGAAGGGCTTCCACCGGGTCTCCTGCAGGGGTGCAGAAGGGGAGTGCCAGTGTTACATCACAGGTGCCTCACATACTGTAGCGTGAACAGTGACAAAGCAAAGGCACATGGTGCTAAGCCAAGGGTATTCCTATAGCGAGGGCACAGTGATGCTAAGCCAAGGGTATTCCTATAGCGAGGGCACAGTGATGCTAAGCCAAGGGTATTCCTATAGCGAGGGAACACTGATGCTAAGCCAAAGGTATTCCTATAGCGAGGGCACACTGATGCTAAGCCAAAGGTATTCCTATAGTGAGGGTACACTGATGCTAAGCCAAAGGTATTCCTATAGCAAGGGCACACTGATGCTAAGCCAAAGGTATTCCTATAGTGAGGGTACACTGATGCTAAGCCAAAGATATTCCTACAGCAAGGGCACACTGATGCTAAGTCCCAAGTAATACCACAGTGAGAGCTAGTTAACACTGCAAGAATCATGACCAATAAAAGTTCTTACGAAGCTGTACAGTATGTCTCACAGAGAACTGCAGTGTTTCTTGTTACCACTGCTGTTATTTATATCTTGGCAGTGCTTCACCCACACTTTTTACTAGAGTTTATTAGAGACCTTGTCTACCCAGGGAAGCCACCAGCAAGTCCTGCAGTCCTGTATGATCTCACTTCAGTTAGTGTCTTTGGTCAGAACTCTTTGTTTCTGGTCAGGCCAGCTTACATGACTGGTCAAATATCTGTGCTTTTTGCTTATGAGGCACAGCCCAGCCTCAGACATTAGCATAACCCAGGGGCACTGGGGCACTGAGCATAAGGTATGTGCCTGCGTTTTACACTGCACACAAATACACCCCCCCTCCCCCAATGCCCTATCACAGGAGCCTGTGTTGTACACTAATTATCATATGAAGTTTTCCTTATCTATACAGGCTAACACACACATTTATTTTCACTATGTATACGTTTAACAATAATTATTACTATTAATAAATATGCAGTTATCTATGTAACATTAATGTCTTATTTGTCTTTTACTGATACTGGATGTATACTGAAATGCCCTGACTCTTGTATATGGAACAAAATACACACATACTAAAATGATACAATATGGACTGGGCAGCAAAATAATACGTAAATATAATAATTAAAGTAACAAGATTAGTTATACAGTTATAAATATTCTGCATGAGAAAACTGGTGTCTGAAATGGCCAGTGAGTGAGGTAATTGAATTTCCCCACCATTCAAAGAACCAGGGCTATATGCATGGTAAATCCTAGGTTACTTACGTGTATAGTCATTTAAACAAACAAACATATAAATGAATGGGATTCCTCAGTCATAAGTAAGAAGATATATGTGTGCGTGCTCTGACCTATGCAGCACCTGGTCTCAGCAGTTTGTAAAACTAACTATGGCTCTATCTGCAAAAATAGGGTTTCTGAGTAAACCACTATGCATAAGATAACACAGTTCCAGTAATGCCAGTGAGGCACTCTGCTAAGTGAATGTGCAGCTTTATGTACAGAGCATATTAGGGTACATTTATAAATCAGCCCCAAAGCACACCTCTGCACCCTTCTTGCTGGACTTGCGCTTGAATGAGGCACGTTTCTTCTTCTTGCTTGACTTTAGTGAGCTCTAAGAAAGGAATAAGACCAGATAGGTCAGTAATAACTCACGCAGACCTCAGTGAATGATGAAGAATATCAGTTGAGAGGATGGATCAGGCTATCATGTATCTTTTCAACAATGTTTACTTGCTTTAAATGAGAGATCACTCCAAATGCTAATTAGCCTGTTATTTTGATGTTTTTACATATGAATCATTATGGTAAGCTCAGTATGTGTGCGTGTCTGCTGCCCTCTGCTGGCAAGTTAACCACATCAGCAATCAGGGTCACAGAAAGGCCTGGTAGGCTTGTAGGTACCTGGGGTCTGCGGACGTGTATAATCCAGGTGGGGGGCACGATGACAGCAGCATGCGCCCCCAGAGAGCACGTCTCCTCTATCTGCTGCAGCATGAAGCATGTGACCTTGTTGTGATACTGCTCGGAGAGAGGAGACCCCATTCAGATATAAAAGCAAGAATGAATAGTATTCCCATGTGAAAAATATAAGTCATATATGAATCATATATGAAAGGGCCCATAATCATGTATGCAAAGCAGTACTCACATAAGAACCAGAAGGTTTTTTCTGTATGGGTTGTTAGGTCATTGCTGATTATTTTATACGTAGAAAGTATTATATATACATTTTATATATATATATATATATATTTATTTATTTATTCTTTGGATAGTTTAGCCATAAACCCCCCTGTTTAGCAGCCCCTTTCTGCTAGGGGTCTGTCTCCCTAACAATGGCTCCACCTGCTGCCCTCACAAGTTCACCCAGGTCACTTACTGCCTGTTTGCACCACGAGCAGCTGATGGCCACAATCTCTTTACTGTGGAAAGCAAATTTCTGCTGGAAGCCCTGGAATGAAAGGAGGTTACATAACGTCACCTTCAGGAAGGAGTGAGATACTCGTGCTGTGGTGGCGGAGGGACAGCTGTGCCGCTGGCCGTTTATGCAGTTCACCTACCCTGGGGTCATGGACAGCTGTGCCGCTGGCCGTTTTAAGCAGTTCACCTGCCCTGGGGTCAGGGACAGCTGTGCCGCTTGCCGTTTTAAGCAGTTCACCTGCCCTGGGGTCAGGGACAGCTGTGCCGCTGGCCGTTTTAAGCAGTTCACCTGCCCT
>JAODKM010000020.1:11413917-11435898 GCA_026780845.1 Petrocephalus sullivani
TAGTGATTTGTTAAATAAATCTGTTAATTATGTTGTTAATTTGATTTATTCTTCACAATGTACCGATAACAATACCGCTAAAGTACCGGACCGATAGGCAGCACTGGAAAGAGGAGTAGTACCGTTAAAATCTTAACGATACCCATCCCTAGTAATAAGCCCTTTTTGTAGTTTTTCGGCCACACATTTCACTCGTCTCACATTTTCACTTCTCATAACTGCACCATTACCACACATTGCGACACTGGTCTGGTCAGTAAATGATTGCCATGGGTCTCAGTCAAAAGCTACTAGCATAAAGAATACCACCTCTAATATTTACGCTTTGAGTAAATATTGGTATACTGACACTGAGGCATGCCGCCCAGGGTGTCCCCCTGATAGGCCTCAGACCTCCCCATGACCCTGACTGCAATGGCTGGCTGTGTAGACAGGCCAGCATGCTCTCTTCTACTCAGTGCCTGGAGGAAAAAACATCACAGGTGCTGAGCCACACGTTCAGTCCATCCAGGTGACCTAAGTACCAGAGCTGCTGTAACTCCCGTTGTAAATGATGACCCACGCAGCCCTGCTTCACTTCAGCTTCGGACTCAGTGTGAGGACACCTGCGGCTGTCACGTGGCCCCCCACCTACCCGAAGTGCAAACTGAGAGCTTCATGTAGCATTAGCTACACCGACATCATGGTACATCTCACTCACAGCCAAGTGGCTCTATACAAACCAGAGATGGGATACAGGGATCTGCAGAGGCAGCGTGGCAGGTGGCAGTACACTAGGAGGAAGCACACTGGATGGAAGTTTGCTTTTCTCATGATTCGCATCGTACGCTAAATAGACAAAAGTATTGGGCCACCTGGTGATTATACCTGCAGGAACTTTCTAACCATGCTGGAACAGAAAATCGCCTTCCCCAAACTGTTCCCGCAAAGTTGGAAGCATAGAATTGTCAAATATGTCTTGGTGTGCTGAAGCATTAAAAGTTCCCTTCCCTGGAACTACGGGGCCTAGCCCAACCTCTAGATAAACCTTACATTTGACACAATACAGTTGTGAAGGCAAGTGCTTTACTCCTCTCCATCCGATGCTTGGCATTGCACTTGTGAGGCTTGCATGCAGCTGCTCGACGATATAAGCCCATTCCATGAGGCTCACGCTTTTGTGCTGAGGCTAATGCCAGAAGAAGTTTGGAACTCGGCAGTTACTGGGTCAACAGCATCGCCGACTTCCACACACCTCACACGCCTTGGCGCTCGGCAACCCCGCTCTGTCACTTTATGTCATCAGAGTTTCTCTTGTTCCTAAATGCTTCCACTGTGCATTAATACTACTTACAGGTGACTGTGGAATATCAAACCAGGACGAAATGTCACAAACTGACTTTGAATAGACTAGATTACGTTACATTAAATTAAACTTGACTGTCAGTTTAGCTTCTAACCAGAAAGTGAAAATAGTACAATAAAGTGCACTAGATAGTAAGGTGCAACAGGCCATCATTCAAATGAGAATATATAAGGAATTTACAGGTTGCATTTATGTGAACAAGGGAGAGTCCATAGATATGAATACTGATTAGTTTGTATACATGTGTGAGATGCATTATGTATGAATAAGAAATGTGAAGCATTTTATGTACAGAACGAATACATGTAAATATTTTTTGTACAGAATAGATATATTTAAACAGGTGAAATATACATAAAGGCCAAAGCTGTTGACATTTGGAGACAGTTATTGGGTTGTGCTGGTTCAGAGTTCGGAATAGTGATGGCTTTGTGAAAGAAACTGTTCCTGAGCCTACTGGTGTGGGATCTAAGGCTCCTGCAGCGCCCCCCAATGGAAGGAGGGCAAGCAGTCCATGGTTGGGGTGCGAGGCGCCTTTGATGATGCTGCGAGGCCATCGCAGACACGTGTATGCCGCAGGGCAGCGGTGCTGGGCAGCTGGATGCTGACGATGTGCTGCGCAGTTTTCACCACTGAAACTGCACCACATTTGAATTCACTGAGCTCATTGGACCGACCCACTATTTCACAAATGCTAAACCTGCCTGCATGCCTAGGTGCTTGATCTTGAACCTGATGTGAATGATTAAGAGATGTGTCCCAAAACTTTTGTCCATATATATAAGACACAGTAGAACCTCTTTCTGACCAAACATGAGGGAGATTTTGTCTCGGTGTGACATCTGACATTTAGCTGACACCCTTATCCAGAGTGACATACATTACACAGATTACAATCCCCCTCGAGCAACTTGGGGTTAAGGGTCTTGCTCCAGGTGGTAGGTAGGATTTAAACCAGTGATGTCTTGGTTCATAACCCGGTGCTCATACCAATAGGCCACCACCATCCCCCACATCTGAATTGTGGTAATGAGCACAGATGTTCTCCTATTAGAAGGACATGGGTCAAAGCAGATGAGTGTGACCCAAAAGCAGTCCAGGTGGGATACACCTATTTCCCGCCTAATCACCTATCACACATATATAAAGAAAGTACATACAAATAAATCTTTATGGAAATAATTATTATAGCGTCAGTACGCTGCTCGCCAAACCCATAATGCCCTGCACTCACATGGGCTCCATCAGCTCCCGCACCTCTGTAGATATTCAGCTCACATCCCTCATTAGTAAGCGCATGTCCACTTGCTATGACATTCCCTGGGTTCTCCCTGATGTGGCCATACTATTTCTATGCTTTTTTTACTGTTGATTTACATCCATATTTGCATGCGTTTATTCGGCAAATGAGTCAGCAGAGGATGTGCCATGTTGAAGGTGGGTTGGAGGTTAGTGAATGCAGCCACAGCATGAAACGTGAAAATGAGTTTCATTATCCACTTCAGCTCCACGGGAGTTAAGGGCCCGTGATGGCAGAGCCAGAGCCACTCAGAGTGTGGCCTCTGAAACACTAGAACCACAGGGTCCATTTACACGTGGAACAGGACCACCTGATACCGATACAAAAACTCCTCCGCCACCAGATACCTTTACAGGCAATGCTGGACTAGCTCCCCCTCTATGATGGACAATGCAGATTTAAGGTGTACGCTACCTCAGGCTCCTCATAGCATTCAAACATCACAATCAGCATGATCCACTTAAACGAAGGTAAGAGGAACAATCGAGCACCCCCCCTCAGCTACAGTGGACAACTGGCCCAATATATCTACTCATTTAAATTATTAATAAATAGTTCGTTAATTATTTGACAGTTGGAAAAAGTACTCAAACAAGCAAATATACCCCAGTGCACTTTTCAAAGTTTTAGCCTATAACCCAAAGAGCCTTAGGTTTCAGAACTCTGCTGGGTGACATGCTGTATATTGCACACAGTCTGGGTAGCGTCACAGTCTCAGAATACCAATTTAAAAAGTAGCAAATCAACCTTCATAGAAACAGGACATCAATCCAAATGCATCTGGATCTCCTCTTGACAGTTAACCATTATGCAGAGTGGGGACGGCAGACCTAGACAGACCAATTTTGGAGGCTAATTATGAGGAATGTTGTGTTTCTTTTTTCCCATCAAATGTCTGTCACGACGATTGGAAACAAGTCACTTTATCGCTATTTCAGAGCTAATCGTGTTACAGAAATTTGTCTCAAAATAGAACACGGCCTACACTCCAACTCTCAGACACATAATGAAACTCCAAGCTCCCCGTAGCCACAGTATTCTAGGGTGAGGAGTCTTGAGTTTATATATAAAAAGGCAGATTAAAAAAAGCACACTGTGGTGGGAATCCCAAACGCCAAAGAGCAGCACTCTCGCCGTTAATGACACAAATGTCAACATTAAAATGACTCAGGCCTCTTCAAGTATAGCAGCAGATTTTCCAAGGAAATGAGACCCACGGCACGGAAAGCCAGCGTATCTGATCCCGGTGCTCCTGATGACATAAAGCAGGGCCTGGCTTGGCTGACCCCTGACTTGCTGCTATTCTTGCCTGACTGTAATTGGCTGCTCTATTTCTGTCACACCTCAATCTACAACCAAGCCTCCACGGACGTGTGGCACGGTCACCAGCATGGCCAGGATTAGATCCAAGGCCCGGAAGGATTGGGCACCGTGCACCAGAGCAGGCCCATGGGGGGCCACCATTCTCCCAAACACCATTTCAGAGTCACTCGAGTGACACTGCGGCAGTAAGGCCTCAGGGTAGGAGGAGAAGTTTCTGCTGTTGGACCCAGGACTGTTTTTAGCAATGGAGATGGCCCAAGGGTTTCTGGATGAGGGATTAATTGGGACAAGCTTTAATGAGAGTGGAGCTTGGCAACCTCCCCCCCCCCCCAACTTCTTGTTCATCTACAGTGATGTGAAATACTGCCTGTTGTCAGATCAAAATTAACTACAAAGCATCAAACACAGAGGAACAGCTGGGATAGCATATGGGTTTCTCAATATATACCACAACTTAACCCAAAGCAATTTCTTTATAAAGGGATTCTTCTAAAAAATCTTTGCATATTTTGCAGATCACGATCAACCAGTGGGCCATCAATGAAACAAAGCTTTATCCATAATCTTCTCCTGCGACTGACCTGTAAACACACCAAAAGCCATTGGCGTGTTGGCTGCCCCTGGTATATAGGCTATATAATTCTGGGGCTGGGGAAGAATTAAAGACCTGCCCTCACAAAACCTGAGCGGATCTTGCTGACGGCCAGTGTGTGCCTGGACTGAGTACATCTGACCTTCACGTGGCGCTAGTCTGTCTCAGTCGGGAGGTCTCTGAAATACATGCAGAACTCCAACATCGAATCAGACCGACTTGTCTCACTAGACTGTAGCTTAGGCACAGTGAACATCAAGGCACACAGGATCAAACGTGGCATTCTGATTCTCGTGTTAAACTGCACTCTGCTTTGATAACGCCTACAAGTGTACCGTGGCTCACCACAAGACAATTACATGTTGTGCCCAGCTACTACAATTCAGTTCAAATACACAGAATTCAGCTTCCGTAAGTTTCCACCCATCAATGCCATTAAAACTGAAAGCTACAAATGAAGAAATTGAAATTATTGCCACAGCTATTGATAGCCTTGAAAGTAATAAACAAATGACATGCGGGTCAGTCTCTGATTTCTGTTTTTATTCAGGGGAAATGCAAACATGTGACTGGAACGCACAGATTATTAGGCTATTTGAAGAACTCCCATCTTAAAATAAAGTAATTTTTTCAGCGCAGAGGAAAATGAATATTCATACCTGACCATAATATCATAATTCATCCATCAAGTTATCAGTGGAAAAATGTCTAAATTCTTGGTGCGAAACCCCATTGCCTGAATCCTCAGTGAAAAAAAAAGTAAAAACATGTTGCCTAATTGTTTGGTGGAAACATTCGTGGCTTTAGTGCATGATGGAAAAATCTATCATCTAACAGTACAAAGTTAGCAGTCATAGCAACAACCACTGATGATTTCGGGTTACGATAGTTTGCACCACGTCATGCTTACTGGGCTTTCACTGGGTTGTACATATTATAATAATGGTTCTCTTTATAATAAGATTTAATATAAGCCTTAATATCACTAACCCATTCTATAATAATGCAAGACCAGCTGGGAAAGTTCATACAGTAGCTTATGCTACTCTGAAATATGCCTGTGGGACATGAACATATTTATATAACTTTGTTACGGAATTTACTGCTGTAAACTTCAAGCCTACAGAGTTGTAACAAGTGTGCAGATAGCAGGCAGGCTTTTTGCAGAGTGCAGTTAACATCTGGGCTGTTTTTAGCACTGATATATACAGCCAGGTAGACATTTTCCTTCCCATCTTGTTTCATCAATCAAAAGCAGAAGGTTATGAGTACAGACCCTGAGAGGCACAACAGCATGACTGTCCAGGGCAGGCCTGAGCCTTGAATCACCACGCTAAATATTAAGCTGCTTCAGACAGAAGAAAACGCAATTCAGCTAATGCATGAGTAATAGCTCAGGTCAATGTCACCTGAAACCTGCACTGCAAGGAAACCTACGAGCCTGAACCACTTGTTCACCAGCAAGCTAATCAGGGGTGCCGTAAGGGTGATTCCAAGGGTCCTGGCGTGACTGGAGCCCTAAAACATCTGGAACATAATGGGTCACAAAATCAGGGAAAGTGTCTGTTACTATCACAGTGTAATTATTGGCCTTAATTTTCTTCTTGGTGCCATTCTTGTTATTTCTTGTCAGGGAACCGTTGTCGTATCACATGACCTCAGCTGACCTGCATGGGGATGCTAGCACTTAACCAAAGCTATAAATAGCTTTATCACATATTTTACTTTTCCCAGGTTTTCCCAGGATGAGGGGCTCTGCCCCTGTACCCTTGTGCATGTGCTTATTATGCTGGAATAATGCAGCAGTATTAAGGGGAGTAGAAATAAGAGCCTAGTGATGCCAGGGTCTCATGCCTAGCACAGTACAGGTACCCCAAAGTATCCATCATAACAACACATCAGAATATAGCCGCCTCTCCAGATTCCCAACTGTGAAATTTGCGGTTTTGGTTATTCCCGTTTTGGCCATGAACAATTAAATCAGAATATTTTTAGAGCTAGTTGATAGATCCCAGAAACTCGCAGACAATATGTGAGGCAAAAATAGCTATATAAACAATACCAAAAATGATTTGGATCACATCAAATCGTTTATTATATAAATATTAATGTTATTCAATATTTGTTTGTGTGAGTACATACTATATCTTTGTCTTGGCAACCAGCCTCCCTCACATGTCAGCTGTCTTTGTGACCGTGGAATCTTGTGTTTCTCGCAGTAACTTTTAAACTTTTCAGTGCCCTTAAGTTTATATTCTTAATGGATCCAGGTATTATTTGTGAATTTTCTCATTTGAGGCAGTCTTTTGTGCCTAACCCTTGTGAATATGAAGGGGTAATTGTAATGTTTACAACCATTTGCAAATAAAACAGTTTACCGTCAGTTTTTATCGTCATTTACTGTGGCCAGAAATGTAATTTTAAAGATGAATATAAACAAAATTGATTCAAGGGCAAATGCTTTATTTATAAATGATATTACATATTACAAAGGCATACTGTGAGAACCGGGGTACAGAAGATCGATACTTGCGCTTCTGCTCTACAGAAAGCAGGCCACTGGCTGTGTGGCCCCTCAAGTAACACAGTCATTAACCAAGCGTAAAACAACCAAAATGCTACTCCCTGACTGTGATGAATTTGCTGCTTTGCATCAGGAGTGTTTAAGGAAGCAGAGTGAGGCTCAGGCTCTAGCCAAAGATGTTGGGCAGATGGAGAGGCAGATTTGCCTGCTTGCTATTGATCCACAGCGAGGAGGGAATCCGAAGTGCTAGCTGTCCAGTCTCAATTCAATTACATAAGCAGTAGGTGTGAATATTTAACTTGCTCTGCAGAGGTGGGGGGGGGGATCTGCTCTGACTAATCTTTGTTCTATTTTCTCTCCCTTCTCCACAGTCTATGCTTGGACCCCCACATTTTGCAGATTTAAACAGGGAAAGAAGCAGGAGGAAAGCAAAGGATTCAGTATTTGGGAAGGGGCCTTCTTACACTCAAAATGCTCCAGTAAATAGCAGACGTCAAGCTAATAAAAAAATAAATAAATAAAATTCTTCGGACAAAACAACCTGCTAAACAAATAAATGAGTAACACAGCAGCTGGAAATGTCAAAATGAGGTGTAATCTCAGAAAGTAACTAGACATCTACAAACTATCAACAAAAACACATCTACAACTAATCAGGAACCACCCTTCTACAACCAATTAACCATCAAGCAACAAAAATCTGCAACTCTTCAACAAAAAATGGAACTGAGATGAAATATTGTTGGTTAATCTGGGAATCTAGTATGACATCTTTGCATGTGTTTTGCATGCGATGTCTCCTTATCTTTAACCTGGTGTTTGAAGAAAACCAGTCCACTAAGTTATAAACAGAAACATAAAACAAAACATCAGTTGCAAATAACATCAAAGAACATTATGGGAGGGGATATGGAGAGGAGAGAGGAGCAAGACTCAGAAATACATGTACAACTGCACTCACACAGTTCTAGCTCTGCAAAGCCCACACAGCTGGCTTCTCTTTGTGGTTCTTCACACAGTTCTAACTGTGCAAAGCCCACCAGGCTGGCTTCTCTTTCTGGTTCTGCACACAGTTCTATCTGTGCAAAGCCTACACAGCTGGCTTCTCTTTGTGGTTTTACACACAGTTCTAGCTGTGCAAAGCCCACACAGCTGGCTTCTCTTTCTGGTTCTTCACACAGTTCTACCTGTGCAAAGACCACACAGCTGGCTTCCATTTGTGGTTCTGCACACAGTTCTAGTTGTGCAAAGCTCACACAGCTGGCTTCTCTTTCTGGTTCTGCACACAGTTCCCCTTGTGCATAGCCACACACCCGGCTTCTCCTGTGGTTCTGCACCCAGTGCTATCTGTGCAAGACCCACACAGCTAGCTTCTCCCAGGGTTCCTCACACAGTTCTAGCCACACTGCTGGCTTTTCCTGTGGTTCTGCACATAGTTCTATCCATGCAAAGCCCACTCAGCTGGCATCTCTGTGTGGTTCTGCACATAGTTCTATCCATGCAAAGTCCACTAAGCTGGATTTTCTGTGTGGTTCTGCACACAGCAGGGTGACATTACTTATGTTTTCTTATTTCAAGGTTGATAATAATGGTCGAGGTTCAAATCTATGCTAATTAAATAATAAGGCAGAATACTTTAAATCAATCAGTATTAGTGTCTAGGGTCCATGAGTATTTACACTGAAAAGAGAATTAGAGAGAATTAGAGCTTCTGTTATATTTACACCATGCATGTTATCCAGGCTCTTCTCTTCTACTGATAGTTACTGTAGGCCATAGTGCAGGTAAGTTGGGTGTTTGTTATGGTGTGCACTGATTTCCCAATGCTCAAGGAAAGCAGCTCATGACACTGGAGTTCAAAACAAAATAATCTCTATTAATATGCGACATTCCACAGTCTGTCTCATATTTTAGCACCTGAGAGTAAAAACCACAGTGCTTCGTTACCTCCGAGAGACTGAGACATCAACTCAACAAGCTAGAAATGTGATTTGGATGTAACTGAAATATTGCGCACCGTAAGAGTCTTCTATGAGTGAGCCATTCAATGTGCCACGTGTAAAACCCTTTATTGACTTCCTAGAAAAACAGTGAATTAAAATTTTAGGCAGAAAATGTGTAGAAGAAATATTTTCAAAAGGTTTCCCGAACAAGTCCCAGAAGTAACTTCTCTGGAATTGTTTTAATTCAAATGTGAATATGGAAACAGGACATTGCATAATCTCAGGAAAAGCATGCAGATCATAAAAAAAATTTGTAAATACTCCAAACATCAACTTAAAGGACCCTTGGACTGCCATGTGACCTGACAGCTGGTTTCTTCACAAAGGTGATGTTGTCAACAGTTACTTTTGTAATAGACCCTTAGGGCAATGACAACGGTTCCCTGACAAGAAATAACAAGAATGGCACCAAGAAGAAAATTAAGGCCAATAATTACACTGTGGTGGTAACAGACACTTTCCCTGATTTTGTGACCCAGACTGTTGCTGTTGAGGGAACAGACCAAGATTATGAACCTGGCCCACTTAGAACTTCAGCTCTACTGTGGCTCAAGTACCTCCTACAGCCCAGTGGGCCACCTGCAGGTTACTGAGTGTCAGCACTGAGAAATCGATGTAAGATCTGCAGCACTGCAGGAGAGACTGTCAGAGGAGAGCATTGTCAAGCGCCCAGGCTCTGGGTGATCTACAGATACTAGCAGATGGAATTGGCATTTAAAAAAAGAAAAACAGAGACGAGAAACCAGGCGTTTCTTTGTGGCCTCATGATGACCTGGGCTTAGAACATAAGAACAAGGACGATGCCTGTGGGGCTGACCTTTCAGGCTGGGAGAAACGAGGGGGTCCATTTTCATCTGAAATCCCATCCAAAAGCCAAGCAGCTAGTGAAAGTGACCTCACACTTCATCCAGGTCCCAAAAGCAAGAAAGCTAAAGAAGGGTGCAGGCATTGCATTCTCTTTCGCACTTTGTCTATCAGATAAAAGACCAGGCAGTCATCAGGCATTGTAGCTTGGTGTCCAGACTTGGATCACATTCTTCTTCACACAGCTTCCTCAAATCACACTGCATAATAATGTCATAATTATGTTTGGGCATAATAATGTCACTCACATCTTACAGCCAGTCAGCCTACATTTATGAGTTTCCTCCCTCAATTTTTCATGGTCTCAGGATTATCCGTCTACACGCCAGACCACGTCAACATGCGTGTATGTGTGTGCCCTGGGACCCCCACTGACCTGAACAGACATCCAACCACATAAATGTGCTCACACCATATTTCATTTATTCAGAGCAGAACCAAGCAAAAAGTCAAAAGAATTACAGCATTTTTGAATAGCTCATCAAAGTTTTCATTCTTTGATACTTTATACTTGCTGAAACTTTGCATGCAGCCTGAAAACACAAAGAGTTATGTGAAAGAGTCCAAATTAGCTTGGGTTTGAACATAGTAAGTCACAAGATCCTTATGTAAAGTCATCTTACAGTAATTTCATCTGCAGGAGAAACGCCTCCCGCAGCCGGCATGAAAAGGCTGAGTTTATGGTCATATGCTTTCTAGGAGTCACATTATCTGGTGCAGATGCATCATGGGAGCTGGGTCCACATGATCTGCATACAATGTGACGGAAGTGGAAAACGCGATCGAGACATGGCACCTGCATTTGCACCCTGGAATCTGGTTTCCTGAGCCGCAGATCGCAGCGATGCATCCGCTCTGTGAGGCTCAGTCTGAACAGACATGGTACAGAATTACTGCAGAAGGAGATTTCCACAGTCTGCACCCTCTACAATAAAAAGGGAAGAACTCATAAGAAAGGATTCTGGCTTTCCTTCAGTGTCTTTTGTTAATGAGTGGGCTGTGCTATTCTAGGATTAGTTTGTCTTAAATTAAATGAGTTTGTCAGATGAGCATAACACATAACTTTCTCAGATGCTGAACCTCGTTTCAGTAGTGAGCATGTAAATTTTAAAAGTTTTAATAAATTACAGCACATTTAACATTTTAAGATTTTAAAAGATTTTAAGATCATTTAAAGCTTGAGGCATGAGTACGGGAGCTCCTGGTCTGTATTAAGCTTGGACGATATGTTGATATTATCGTGGCGATGTTGGCAGCCTTAACTACCGATATAAACATTTGGTTTGACAAGATAACCGTCAAACACAAGTTACACCCACACTGAAGAAAAGAAGATGGGTGACCTGCTCATGAAGAAAAATGCTAGATGGTTTTCTTGCTTATTCTCAACCCTTCCTGCTTGTAGTTAAAGCCATGTTCATACATGAACTCATTTTCCGGAGCCCTTCCACACATGTAGCACACAACTGACGATTTTCGGCGTCAGAGGCGTTTACAACAACTATAATATTCCGTTTGGTACACGGGATGGCGCTGGGGTAGAGCATGCTGCAGTTATGACACAATAAACCCTTCAGCATTGACGACTGTTTTAGGTTTGATATCAATTCTACATTTATTTGGACGTACCTGCAATATCAGCAAAATAATGGAAAGTCATATACAGGCACGAAGAAGCTACATATACATTGCACCAGTGGCATGACAGAAACGTTATGTACACACCCACGCAATTGCGCTGAATTCCCCAGAAAATTGGGAAAACTGAGGAACACCTGAGGATCAATCGGAAATTATCTGGACTTTGTATTAAGGATCTAACAGGGTAAACTCTGTTAAATGTCTGGTGCAACTGTTTCGGACATTTCTGTTCACATATACAGCCCCTCTGGGTAATGTCTAGGTAAGTACCAGGTGGCAGTGACAGTGAGAGTGACATCAGCTACACAGCAAATTGCTGGAGTTGAAAAATCTAGAGTTAAGTTAAAAAGTGTAAAAGGGTTACTTTATTGGAGTTAGATTTTTTACTTTTAACTACTATTTGTGTTGAGGAATACTCCCTTATCACATAATATTAGAGAGTTAAAATTTGCGGGCGTGTTTTACACTACTCTTGGAGTTAATGATTTTGGTTCTCAACAGTTTCAGCACAGAGGTCGGTGCAGCTCTTGAGGTAATTTGTCAAACACTATTTTTAAAATGTCGGTATTTGTTACTAAAACGTATTTAAGTTGATGGTTTAACGTTATCGGTTGTTTCGAGCTTTGGGGTTAAAGTTTGGTGACAATTGCATCGCATGCATGCTCCCGATGTAGTTGGTTTGGCACTTCTTTTTGGCGCTAGTTTTGTCAGATACAACGTTAGCTACATGTCTTTTATTCACTGTGTTTCTGTCAAAGATTTTTCGTCTTCAAACTGTGTTCTGAACAACGGATAGGAAGAAATGGAAATGAGTGCTGACGGGGTGAAAGAGTTTATTTTTATTTTTTTGGAGCATGATTTTATTCCTCAGTGCAACATGTCTCAGTTGTTAATGAGAATGGTTGACTCTATAAGGCCCTTTTCATAAAAGTGTTTGTCTGTTAAATAAATTTTGCGTGCCCTACGCATTAAAGTTACGTTTGGTAAAGATGCTTGATTTGACTTCAATATAACGTTACATTCACGTTCGTACGTTTAGGCAGAAATTGAAGCCAAGTAAAAGTTGCAGGCGACGCCGAATGAACGCGCATGTTTAGGATTTCAAGCACTTTTATGATTCATCCGTTTGTTTTTGACCATTAGCTATTACTTTAAATTATATTTTCCCATTATCCTAGGCGATCAAAATGTTGATAAAGGTACGACGCGGAAGAACAATTAAGTATGTGAAGCTGCAAGAAGCTTCATTTTCCGATGTTCTCTTTGCCGGTGGGTTAATGTTTTGTATTAAGCGAATCCTAAAGAAATGGTAATAATTTTGTAATTTGTGTGCTGGTTATATGCTTCAGTCCATCAGAAATTTCTCATACCAGCAGTCAAAGAAACGTGCTTTGTTGTCTACACTGATGACGGTAGAATGTTTTACACATGCTTTAAAGACGGTACTTCATTTTGAAAAGGTATTCATTTATTGTTAAATAAAAAAAGTGTATAAAAGTATATGGTGCTCAGTGTATTTATTTTTCTATAAATTTAAAGTCTTAAATAATATGCCTAAAAAGGCTTACTGTCATGCCCTGCCCGTCGGATCCTCCTGTGTGCCACGCCCCCTCGTTTCCCTCGTGCAAATCCTCCTGTTCCCAGCTGTTTTGTGTCAGCGATCTGTGTTCCGTATATTTAGTCCGCCCTAGTCCTGTCTCCCCCGTCGGGTTTTGTCTATGCCTTGTATGCTAGCAGTCACGCTCGTTCCCGTTTTGTGCGCTGTATCCACCCTGTATACCCGAATAAACGCCCCTTTGAAGGGCTCAACCCTGCAGCCTGCATCTATGGGTCGTAATTCCCGACGCCGGCGTGACAGAAAACTCGACCACAAAAAACGACCTAGCGGCTGTGCCCAGGATCCTGCGGAGCCTCCCTACCTGCGGGATGCCTGGTTGTGGCAACGGAGTGTGGAGTTGGCGGAGGATGACCCGCCTCCGCTCATCACCGACCCGCCAGCCCCCCACAAGCGATCCGGCAGCGGCAAGCCGGCACCTCCCGACTACCCAGACGACGAGGATCCGGAAGAGAGTCCAGTCGAGGAGGAGGAATTCTTCCTCTGGCGAGGGGATCTACTCCTCACCGAGGAGGAGCACATATGGGCCGAGGCGACGGAGCGGCTTGAGCGCCGCCTCGCCCGCCTGGAGGAGGACGCCAGTTGCCCCCCGCAGTGCTTCGCTCCTCCGCCGACGCTGTCTGCGCCCCAGAGGCCCGCAGGGCTCCGCGTGGGCTCCGTCTCCCTCTGCGAGGGTGACACCTGCACCAGGGGTACTCGGTCCCTTGGCGGAGGGAGAGTCCCCGGGACTGCGCCGCTGCGCTCCTGATCCATTCTGGTGAAGACACTGCCGCGCCCCCGATGCGGTCGGAAGATGGCACCGCCGCGCCTCCTGTCCCCGTGCCGCCAACGCTTCCGCCTGTTCCCGTGCTGCCGACGCTTCCGCCTGTTCCTGTGCTGCCGGTGTTTCCGCCAGTTCCCGTGCTGCCGGCTCACGTGCCGCCCGTTCCCGGTGATGACGCTGCTGCCGCGCTCCCATCCGTTCCGGGAGTAGACGCCGCTACCGCGCCCCGAGGGATCCGGGTGTGGACGTGACAGCCCCTCCGGCGCCTCCTTCTGTTCCTGGTCCCGCTCCGACGCCTCCTCCTGTTCCTGGTCCCGCTCCGGCGCCTCCTCCTGTTCCTGGTCCCGCTCCGGTGCCTCCTCCAGTTTTTGACTTGGTCTCGGCGCCGCCTCCTGTTCCTGTCCCGGTCCTGGAGCCGCCGCCTGTTCCTGTCCCAGCGCCGCCGCCTGTTCCTGTCCCGGTTCCGGCACCGCCCGAACCTCATGACTCTGCTCCCTCCTCCTCCGAGGAGGAGGATCTGGACTGGGACCCCTCTGGGCTGACCCTGATGGGCCCCGGGGTCTCTGTGAGGAAGGGGACTCCACCACGCTCGCCGAGGAGCAGGACCCGGCAGTGGCCCCGCGTCCCCAGGGCCCGGAAGGGACGGGGTCACCTTAGATGGGGCCGGTTCCCGCCCGCCCTGCCCCCTGGCTCATCCTCAGTCACCCTGTCGGGGGCTCGTGGGGCGCCTGCGGTCTCTCCGGCTCGGCTGTCGCCTGCGGGTCCCCCTCCGATGCCTCCTCCGTCGCCAGTGGTCCGGCCTCCGGCTTCTCGTCGGTCGCCTGCGGCGCCCCCCCTCCAACCTCCTTGGTCAGCGTCGCCTTCACCGGCTGTGGCTGCGCCGTCGCCTGTGGCGGCTGTTCCTCCCTCCTCACCTTCCGGGGTGCCCCCTTCGTCTCCCTCCTTGTCCCCTTCTCCTGTCCCTACTTCTCCCTTGTCAGCCCCTGTGGGGTCCCCGCCTGCTCCTGCCCCCCGGGTTGCCTGCGGCCCCTGCGGCTGCCGCCCCTCGCCGGGGTGGGCTCCCTCAGGCTCCCCGTGTTCCCCATGGCCCCGGGTCCCGTCTTCGCCCTCCTCTTGGGCGCGCTCGGTGTGCGCGCCTTTGGGGGGGGGTTCTGTCATGCCCTGCCCGTCGGATCCTCCTGTGTGCCACGCCCCCTCGTTTCCCTCATGCAAATCCTCCTGTTCCCAGCTGTTTTGTGTCAGCAATCTGTGTTCCGTATATTTAGTCCGCCCTAGTCCTGTCTCCCCCGTCGGGTTTTGTCTATGCCTTGTATGCTAGCAGTCACGCTCGTTCCCGTTTTGTGCGCTGTATCCACCCTGTATACCCGAATAAACGCCCCTTTGAAGGGCTCAACCCTGCAGCCTGCATCTATGGGTCGTAATTCCCGACGCCGGCGTGACACTTACATATATTTGAAGTGTTGGCTTTTAACACTGGTAAATAGTTATTATTACAATTAACTAAGTCTTAGAGTTACAGTTTACTCTGTGTAGGATTAGTATTTTAACATCAGGAAGAGTTCAACTTTAACTCTGAAAAGGAAGTAAAAGATCAACTGCAAAAACAGAGTTATTATAACTCTGTATTGAAGTATATTTGATGGTCACACATGTACACTTAGATTGAGTTGATTTTGACTCATCAGGAGCTTATTCCAAAGACCTGAATTTGCTGTGTAAAGGCCCCCTTGTGGCCAGATTCTGCAATTCTTGGATGACACTTTTTTAAAGTTATGTACGATAAATTAGTCTATCGCGATATTATTAAAAGATATTTTGCCGAATTTGAAAACTGAATATCGCCCAACCCTAGATCTGAGTCACCCCTTTTCTAAAACTATAAACCCATTGTCATTCATTTGAACACATTTTGCACATTTTGGTGCAAAATAAAGAACGCAGGCCACAAAAGGTAAACATAGCACACAGCAGTCATCATTTAAACATGATGACTCAAATATTTCTAAACATGAGAAGAAGCCAAAGGGTGACTAGAGCATCAAATATGTGCCGGATGACAGAGCGAGTGCCATAGGTGAGTTGAATTTCGACATCGAGGTACGAATGGGTCACACAGAGGATTCTTGCTCCATCGTATACTGTGGTTCGAAACATCGTTTCCTCAGGACCACGGTGTGACATAAGACACATGTGGGGCTGGATGTACACAATTACAGTGGTAAAATGCTGATTAAGTACACGAGTGCAAACATAGGGGGTTGGACACGGATCACACATAGCACATATAATGCAATGGGAGGGCAGACACACAGTATATTTGTCAAGAGGGTGAATGGAATGATGTATGTAGATTAACTGTACATAACCATATTGAATAAAAACTTTCTATACATAATATAAAGTACATGAAAAAATTAATTCAAATAATTATTTAGCAGAAGGTAATGTAGCAAGGACGTGTTTACTGTTTTGTGTTTTGAATACTACCTACCTACCGACTGTCCATTAATTTCCATGTGAAAAACCCTAATCCGAATCACGACACACTTAACCCCTATCCAGCCCTTACCTTAACCATAAGTAACCAACCCAAATACAAGACTTGGTATTTTTACTTTTTTATTGCATTCACGAATTTTTATAAAATTGAGGTTATCCAAATGGGAACCTGAAAAAAGGCCCCAAAAGTTTCTGGTTTTACCACACTTTGGAGACATTTTGGTTCCCAAATGTGTTCTACACAAACCCACACACACATACTACCATACTACTAAATAATTATTTAGCAGAAGGTAATGAAGCAAGGACGTGTTTACTGTTTTGAGAAAAAGGTGCTTTTATGTGCTTTTATAATATAGAAAAACTGTATTAGATTAAGTAAGACTTGATTCAAGAGGACAATAGTATATTTGTGCCCCCTCAAATAAGTTGTTACTGACTATATTATACAGTCTGGACATATATTATTATATTACAGAATAAGATAAAATTATACGCATGGCATATATACCAATTAATAGTACCTTGAAATTGCCAGGGCACGTAGTCGGGCGGCAGGGACATCTTCGGAGCCAAGCAGCACTGTGCTGGGCTGCACAACACTCATAACAGATACAGTGAAAACCAAAGGAAGACCAATGTTGCTAATTTCCTAAGAACCATAATGATGTTCCACCAAGAGGCACAAGGCAATGTCTTACTGTTCATTTTCTCTCAGCTTACTAGCAAAACCTCATGCAATTTTACATAATTATGAATTTAAAATTACAGATGAGACCAGATAAAATGTATATCATGAAGGAAAAAACACCATCAGCTCAGTGCTAAACCTAACTCCTTAATAGCAATCTGCTTGCAGAATTTGAGTTTGTACAGCAAGGGCACCCTGACTGGTTAAACTTTCACAAGGCACCTTGAGTGTTCCGTGCTGCTTACTCTCTCAGTACAATTTTCACAATCTTCAGCCCAGTGTACAGGAACTGAGTCAACCACGGACGTGATTGTCACCCTAAAGCCAACACTCCAAACAAACAAACTCACTAGTAATGGTTTAATTGAAAAAATAACCTTCTGTAAAAATGGAAGTTTGTGTTATTGGCCATTAACACTGACAGGCTCAGTTACAAGAAAACCATGGAAGAGTTACAGTGTTTTTCAATTGCTAACATACATTCTGCAACGCTGAAGTCACTTTCTCAAAACTCTTCACACAGTCTACAATTCCAACACACAGCTTGCTGAAACAGTTAATCCCTCCTCATTAATCCACTACAGCCACCAAAACAGTTAACCCATGCCTCAAAAGAAACTCATACCACCAAAACATTAGCACCTAATATCT
Organism: Petrocephalus sullivani; assembly: GCA_026780845.1. Taxonomy (NCBI): domain Eukaryota; kingdom Metazoa; phylum Chordata; class Actinopteri; order Osteoglossiformes; family Mormyridae; genus Petrocephalus; species Petrocephalus sullivani. The sequence goes on from JAODKM010000020.1 coordinate 11,431,729, forward strand.
CTATGGAAAGACACTATATCACAAACAGATGAATGGCCTACAAACCCTAAAAACAGATAGCATTAATAAATAATAATAATAATAATAATAATAATATGGATGATCATTAAAGAATTGTCTTTACATTTTTTTCCAATTGCTAAGATGCATTCTGCAATTCTGAAGTCACTTCCTCAAAACTCTTGACACAGTCACCCTAACATGAGTATATATGGGCTAAACTGTGAATCATTTCTTTCATACAAAATGCATTCAGTTACTAGATGCTTTAAAATTCATGGATTACTTTCTCAGCTCAAAACAGCTCAAAACCCGCCACCCACACACACAGACCCATATACCTATTTAAATGGGGACTGTCCATTAATTTCTGTGTGAAAAAACCTAATCCGAATCACGACACCCTTAACCCCTACCCAGCCCTTACCTTAACGATAAGTAACCGACCCAAATACAAGACTTTTGGCATTTTTTACTTTTTTGTTGTACTCACAGATTTTTATAAAACTGAGGGAGCAAGAGCACTTGAAACAGGGAGGAAATTAAAAGTGTATTTTGTTTCTTTAATATTTCCTGAAATACTGCTCTTTCTATCTTTTTTTTATTACTAATGAATATTTTGTAATTACACCAGAGTAAGAAGTGTATGTATTGTAGACTGTGTGAAGAGTTTTGAGAAAGTGACTTCAGTTTTGCAGAATGGATCTAGAAATTGAAAAATACTGTAAAATAACTAATTTTATTTTTCTCAAACATTGTATTACAAAACACACTTGAACAAACCGTGTTGCAGTATATTTCAATGGTCTTCATGTCTTATGGAAGTATAATAACAAAATATTCCTTTGCAATTTACAAAATAAAACACAAGAATGCAGTATTTCGATAAATACTACAAAATCAAAATGTACTCCATATGCAGTTTACAGTGAGGGAAATAATAATTTGACCCCCTGTTGAATTCATAAGTTTACTCATTTACAGAGAAATGAGAAGTCTGTAATTTCACTGCTGGGTTTATTTTAACATCAGAAGATAGATTTCCAGCAAAACAAACAAAAAAAATCACAATGTTCAAGATGCACAAATCAATTTGTCATTTGTCTATGGAAATAATGATTTGATCCCCTATAAATCAGCAAGTAGATGTTCACTAACACAACACAAGAATTACTTAATTACGTTTTAACAGATAACAAGCCAGCATTCACATTTAATGGCATTACTTTGTTAAATAGTATTCTTGGGTCACTAACCAGTCTACATCTTCAACCTTATCACCATGGGGAAGACCAAAGAGCTGTCTAAGCACATCAGAGACAAGACCTTCACAAAGCTGGAATGGGCAATAAGACTATCAGCAAGCAGCTTGGTGAGAAAGTGACCACTGTTGGTGCAATTATTCGCAAATGTAAGACAGACAAAATAACTGTCAGTCTGAGGCCCCAAGGAAGATCTCGTCTTATGCGGCTTATCTGATCTTATTTCATCTTATAAGAACAGTGACGGCTAACCCCAGAGGTACACGAGAGAAGCCAGTTAATGATCTCAAAGTAGCAGGGACCACAGTTACCAAGAAAACCATTGGTGACACATTACGCCATTATGGTTTGAAATCTTGCAGTGCTCACAAAGTACCCCCTGCTCAAGTGGGCCCATGTTCAGGCCCATCTGAAGTATGCCAATGAGCACTTGAGTAATTCCAATGAGGCTTGGGAGAATATGATCTGGTCAGATGAGACTAAAATCGAGCTGTTTGGCATCAGCTCCACTTGCCGTGTTTGGAGGGAAAATAATGGTGACTATAACCCCAGGAACACCATCACTACCGTCAAACACAGAGCTCAAAACATTATTCTCTGGGGGTGTTTTACTGCCAAGGGCGCGGGACGGCTGCGCCATATCAAATTAAAGAAGGACGAGGCCACGTAGCGTAAATTCTTGGCCAGGGCACTGAAAATGTGTGGATGGGTCTTCCAGCAAGACAACAATCCCAAGCATATGGCCAAGGCAACAAAGGAGTGGTTCAACAAGAAGCACATTAAGGTCATGGAGTGGCCTAGCCAGTCTCCAAACCAGAATCCCATATGAAACCTATGGAGGAAACTAAAAATTCATGCATCCAAGCGACAGTCTAAAAACTTTAAAGATTCGGAGGAGATCTGCAAAGAGTAGATGAAAATTCCTGCTGAGCTGTGTGCAAACCTGGTGACCAACTACAAGAAGCGTCTGACAGCCATGCTTGCCGGCAAAGGTTACCCCTCCAAGTACTAAAGCATGTGCTCCAATGGATCATACAAGTGAATCATGTTTTTTTACTATACAATAATGCTATAAGACACATCCCTGCCTATGCCTGAGATTACACAGCTCCCCTTTGTGTTGTCATGCATGCAAACCAGAGAGAGAGGTGACAGGCTCAGGTGCTGAAGGGGCCAGGCATTGTCCCTGGCTGGATGCGCCGACTCCAGCCCGCTGGCCATCTGTATGTTTAGTCACTTAGTCACATGGCTGCTACAAGCTGTCACATGTACACAGTGACCTTCAGGAGGGACAGTGGCGGTGACTGCGCTCTCAGCGCTGCCATTCCTCAGAGAGCAGCACTGCATGCACACGCCGTCTAATGTCCTCTACATTGTCTACGTGTTAATTGGCGTTATATCATTTTACAGTCGACCATTTATCCTATGCAGTCAAATCACAGAAGGATAATATGCTGTTTAATCTATGTAAATGCACTTTATGTATCATTCAACAGTTTTAACAGTTTAAGGTTTAGTCTTTCTTTATACTTAAATTGTTTGTAGTATTTTGCTCTGTGCTGGCTTGGCACCCTATCCTGGGTTGTTCCCAGCCTTCCGCCGGTACCTTATCAGATCTCTGATCCCCCAACTCTCCATAGGACAAGTTGGTATGAAAAATGGATGGCTGGGTGGATTATATTAATTTTGTGTGTGTAGTATTTTAATCAGTTTAAACTTGTAAACCTTTTAAATGTTAAAAATTGATAATATGCATACCTTGACTGCATTCACTTTGCGCAGAAGTGCTTTGGTTCAGTTAGCATACATGCTGCCAGAGCCTCATGCATTCCCCATAGTTTGGCCACAGGGGATGGCACTGATTGGCCAAGAGCATGAACCTAATTTAAAGGTAAACACAGCTTTGATCTGAACAGCTTCCGATTTTCCCCTAGTGCCTCATCTTCCCAGCAAAAGTCACATGTACTGTAGCACAGAGGCAGTGAGTATGTCACTCACTCTTTAATACAGAAAGTCTCTGAAGCTCCTGCCAGCCTCACAATTTCCACAGCTCATGGAAACATTCTCACAGTACCAGCCCTAACCTCATGGCATGAGTGCCAGCGTTCATGCACTTTAATCATTGATCCATTTTTCTCACCTCGACGGAAGACAACGGCACTGCTAATTACAATGATAACCAGACAGGACTATCGGCAAACGGAGACAATTCTATTCCAAGGAGAACGTTTCATTATCAACTTGTGAAGATGCAAGTGAAATTGACTTATGGATTTAATCATCAGTTTCTGCACAATTACAATAATTTTATTATTGGCAGATGGAGTAGATGTATGCTCCTGGTGGCTGTATAACAGAAGAACGGGGAGGGAAGCACAGCTGACATGAAACTCCTGTGAGGTCAGCACACCTGTGTGGCACAACAGACCCCTGCTAGCGGTAATATGAGTAGACCAAAGAGAAACCCACACTGGGGTCTGCAGAGGAGCATGCAGCGTTTCAGGGGAGCGTGTCAGCCTAAGCAAAATGACAGCTGATCACATCTCCTGCTGGGAAACGCACTAAACATCAGCCGCAGCTCTCACTCACCTCCTGCCAAAAAGACGCAGTCCCGTGAAGGTTTTAGTACTGTGGTGATGGGCCGCGGCTGGCCGTTCCCCCTCTATAGGGAGGGAGGATGGCAGGTCAGAGGTGGAGGAAGAGGAGGAGGTGGTGGAGGAGACGAGCTCCTCGGTGCCTGGCGGGGGCACCTGGCTGGAGCAAGCCCTCGCCTCCTGCTGCCGCAGCTCCATGGCAGGTTCTAGGCTCCCCGATGGCGACCAGTCCCGTAGGTCCCAAGGCAGTTTCTGAAGTTACAAAGTCCTCATACTTGGGAGCATGTAGGCATGAAAACCACTAGCAGCAAGCC
>JAODKM010000020.1:11435998-11450710 GCA_026780845.1 Petrocephalus sullivani
GTCCCAAGGCAGTTTCTGAAGTTACAAAGTCCTCATACTTGGGAGCATGTAGGCATGAAAACCACTAGCAGCAAGCCATGTTATTTTCACTGACTCCTCGGAAAAAAAAGAAAAACAAAAAGAGGAAACCAAAGGCTGTCCCTCTTTCTGCGCCTGTTAGCGTGCAGCCTGCAGCCGGGGGAGAGGGGCAGTGCTGAGACAGCCCCTGCATTCCCAGCCCCCTGTCCCCGCTACTCCACACAGGAAGCGGAGCCTCACTGCAGCACTCAGACTAAACTTACAGCATGAGCTGTGTGTCAAGCAGCAGCCTGGCTGGGTGCCCTTTGCCTGCTCTGCTTGCCTGCTCACTTCCCCCTCTGGGCACATCTGCCCAAGCCTGCCTTTCCCCCGGCGCTCACAGCTCCGGGCTCCTGCCTGCTCCCGGTCCTGCCTGCTCCTTGGCTTCCTTCCTATGGGATTGTAATGATCCAGGAAGTGTCAGACCCAGATGAGGCTAAGGCAGGACCCAAACATAGGTGCCTCTCAATTTGCCTTTAACAGCATATGGCTTGATCTCATAGCTTCTCCTTCTCACAAGCGTGCTCTCTCTCTCTCTCTCTCTCTCCCATTTACGCACACCGGCTTTTTCTCTTTTCACTCTTGTCCTTCTCTGCACTCTCTCTCTCTCACTCTCTCTCCCCCTCTCTCTTTTTCACAAAGAACACTGGTCTGGAGTAGGAAGCAGACTCACTGCCACCTGCTGGTGGTGTATGGGAAGGGCTGGAGCTCTGCAGAGTAAGAAGCATGTCTTGGAGTGTAGGAGTTCTCCATAAGTTACTCTATAAAAACACAACCAGCAACACTGCATGTCTCACAGTGACAATGCTTAACCATCCAGACTGTGTGATTTCTTGTACGAGAGGTCAAGCTACCGATCTAAATACAGAACCATCTCCATTAAACCAGCCAGGATGTGCATTTCCTTTTCGTTCTGGAGCTAGGACTGTGTTGGGTCTCTATGGTGAGCGCAAGCAGGCTCGTCAGGGGAAATTCCCTCAAAAACATGGACCTTGACGGAAGCTACACCCACACTGGCAGTAGAGGGAGGCCACGCGCATTCATCTGTGGAGTTGCACTTTTTGCTGATCGATTCTGAATCACACTCATTCCTCCCTAGTCACTTTCAAGTGCTGCACATTTTCGCCCGTGCAACACATTTGGGTCTTCCTCCCACACGCACCTTACATAAAGAAGGTTTAAAAGTCCTCACAGTTCCACCCACCGTCTTCACTCACATGTTACTCAGTGCACTGCAGAAAGGGCAGGTTCTCGGATGGCTGTCAGAGAGCCATGCCAGCCACTGAGGCCAGTACAGCAGGGCACTTCTGTTAGATCACAACTGTGTCCTGCACAAGCCCATCATTATGACCTAAGGCAGTGGGGTGTGTCTAATGTCAAGTGGATGGGTACCGCAGTACAGGGGTGCACTACACGGGGATGTCATGGCCCCATGCGTCTTGCACAATCCACACTGTCTTGCAGACCAGCACTTGACTTCAGTTGCCCCAACTGTGGGCCGGTGTCGCTGTGACACAATGAGTGAGACGTGCTGACCTGCTGCCGTTCCAGCTGTGCTCAAAGCTCAGGAAGCGAGGCGTGCGTGAGAGCACTCCCACTGCTGTGGGGACCGTGTTCTCTGCATGCTACACAATCACACTCGATCTCAAAGAGCCAAAATAGGTCTTCTCAGCGAGGATCCTTTAAGGGCCTTTTAAAATACTTATCGCTCCCAATGAAAAACTAAAATCATTACCTCTGTCGTGGAGCACAAACTCTGCCACATTTCAATGCCACCTGTCTTAGTATGTAGCTCTTCTCCGCATCTTTTTTCCGTAAATAATGCGGCACGCCGTGACACGGGCAATAAAAGAGCGATTCTGTTCCTTCCAAGTGTGGCGCCGTGCCTGGCGATGGCGTCGGTCTCCTGCACAGCGGAAAGCTCAGTGCTGCCTTTGTGGGAGACACCAGAATAGAGATAACAAAAGGCACACACAAACCCTGCGCTCTGCGCCTTCATTTCAGAGAGAAAGATCGAAATTGACCTGTTCCCTGCTGCTGCAGCCAATATTAATTAGCCAAACACAATCTGCAGGCTATATTCAAAGGAGAGAATGAAGGTTGGCTATAATGCTCAAATGATAATGCTGATAATGATCTCAAGCCTAGCAGTTCACCAATAAAAGGCTTTTCATCTACCGCTGTTGATTTAAATGACATAGTTCAGAGAACCTGTCTGTATCAGCAATCTCCTTTAGACAACTGGGGAAAAATTTGATTAAATGTTACAAAACTGCAGTTTCAGTTGCTGGCTGAACCAGAATATTTCCATACAGCATAAAAACTGTACACCAAAAATGATGTCATTAGATGCATAATCTGCTTCCACCAATAGATACAGAACAGTAGAGCAAGACAATATGGAACAAATACAGTTTGAGACAAACTTCTGCAGAGATTGTTTCCAGTTCTAGCTCTGCAGAAGTTCTTGCAATTTTACACATCCTCCTCCATAACAATGGCTAATTTTACAATTGCTAGCTCTTGCTAGTTCTGTGCCAAATAAAAAGTGGCACGCTGGCCCTTTAATGTCTCGTCAGGTGCCAAGGAGCTTCAATTTCCATATACATCTCAGGGATTCCACGTTGCCATGGCAGCCAGACGTACCCAGACAGACTGATCCTTTGTGGACCGCCGCACATGGGCTAGTCCATGAACCCCAGGTCACTGGCTAGCAATACACTTTAGAGGTACCAAAAGCACCTCTTTACCTCCATAACTAGTACACTGATTAATGTGCAGCGCCTTCTGTTGGAGGAAGAAAATGTCTGTGTTTGTTGATGTGTACTTGCAGCATCCCCAAAGCATGAGCCTGGCGTGAAACAGGGAGAAGCCTGGGGCATTGGCTTCGTTAATAATGCAGCACATCGCCAGATCATGTGCAAAGGGTGAAAGGGATCCAGGCCCACCTCTGATCCCATGCCTGCAGGAGGCGTGAGTCAGCAGGGAGCAGCCTGAGCCGGCGTGCCCATAGCTTTCGCCTGGTGCTGCTCTGTCCATTTGGACACGCAGTTTGCCGCGTGACATCAGGTGATACACCCAGGTTTATGCATGCTGTTTCAAATGACATTCCACTGGTGCTCCTGAGGTTTATTCCATTTTTCTGAGTTGACTGAGAATATGTCTGCGGCCCTTTCCAGAATAAGTGGTTTGAAGATGACTGGACGAGTCAGAAGAGAAGCCTAATGAACAGCTTCAGGCCGAGTCCAAACAATCAAATAAACCCGAGTCCTTAGTAAGCTGCAGCACTAAATTATTCACTACCACTTACAACTCCACCCAGTTACAAACATCCACCAAACAGTAAATGCCTAAATAGTCAATTTGCATTTGCTTTCATGTTTTTACATTTTCCCTCAAGCCTACAAGCCTACTGTCTCTTGTGTTTCCAACAAAAACATTATACTCTCCGTTATGGGCTGATATTTTTGCTACTAGAAACTGAATCTGAATTGGGTATATCTGAATCTGAATTGCACAAACTGAATCGTGTATATTAGTATGTGAATTGCATAATTTAAACCTGAACTGACCAATTCAATTTCAAATTATTGAGACAGGCAATCCGGGTCCTTGAGGAAAAGTAATCGACCACAGAACTCATTTCGCGGTCGCGGTAAAGTGGAACTTTGCCTGGACGAAAACGCTCGAACCGTCAGGACTGAGTGCACTCTCAAGCCCCAATATGTCCTTCCGTATTTTCCATCATGCTATTATTCGGGGACTACAAGATAATAACGTATCATCACTGTTCTCAAAGGTAGATGTAGCTGTGTATTTACTGTCAGTTATAATCTTGCCTGTATCATAACATACGGAAAATACCACAGTTCATATACGTGTATATATAAATACAGTGTATATAATCGGATGATCATTATGACCGATTTTTTTTCTTTTTATGCCTTGGGCAGATAACGATTTACACGTATGAGGTAATAAAACGGACAACTTCGCTATTTAATGAATTTTATTGACTCCTTCAAAATACAGTACAGCTGTTTCAAACACGTTTCAAATTACATAATTTTTCTTTTACTTTACTTTGATTGCCCTCCTTTGCCTTGCGGTAACCCGTCTGCATCTGGGTAGCTACCTGGGGCTAACAGAAATGGGCCAACATGGTGCAGCAGCAAAACTACAATAAGCGATATGTACAGTATTGTCCGTCCAGCCTGAACTATAGCGTATCTGAATTATAGACAGTATACAGTATTATACAAGTTAAATTACTGAACTGTATATAATTCAGATTAAAAAAAAAAAATTTTTTACCTAATTTTATGCTGTCAAGTGTATGGAATGGAGACTGAGAACAGTCAGAATAAATTGAATAAATTCAATTTTTAATTGAATTTTGAATAAATTGTGCATTTTACCTGGTTATTAACACAATGTATTTGTTTCGTCCAAGATAAAATGAACCAAGTACTGTAATAACTTCAGTATGAGATCTCTTTATGTCAACTACAAGTATTCATACGTTTACTTTAAGGTAGAGATGTGTTGTTTGTAGTAAGGAGAGCTATTCGGCCTATGTACATTATGATGTAATAATTATAAATTATTACGCCACACATCTCACACACGTTTAGAGAATTACAGTCAAGCACAGTAAAAAACTGGGGTGCGTCTGCCAAAAGCATAATTGCTAACTACATTAGCAACTTACATGCTGTAGTTAGAACCATGCAACTGAATGAGTCCAACTATGTTAGTTGCTAACAGGAGCTTTTAGGAAACGCGCCCCCAATCGATACATCTTACAGAATGGTGTATTGGTGTCTTAGGAATGATTTATTGTGGCTTGAGAGTGCACTGGGTCCTGACAGAGCACAGAGCATTCTCAGGCCCTTCCTGCAGCCAGGTCCTCGTGAGCGAATCCCGTGGTCATGGTCTGGCAACACCCCGGCACATGTTTTGAGTGTTTTCTCCCAGACGAAGTTCCACTTTACCACAACCTACAGAACTAACATAAACGTGGAAGTGAGTTCTGTTGTGAATCTGCGGTCGATTACTTTTCCTCAAGGACCCCGACTGCACGTCTCAATAGTTTGAAATTGAATTGGGAGAAGGGAATTTGTAAGTATAGAGCGTCGCATTATTCAAATTGTGCAATTCAGAATCGAATATACACAATTTAGATTCAGTTTGTGCAATTCAAATTCAAATATATCCATTTTAGATTCAGTTTCTAGTGGCACAAATATCAGCCCATACTCTGTGGCCAATTTATTACGTATACTTTCATACTTAAGCAAGTTCCTTTAAAAAGCCAATCATCTGGGTGCAACTGAATCCAGACAAGAGACACAGGATCAGGAGGTCCAGTTATTCTTCATCTAAGCATTATAATGGCTAAGATATTTATACATCTTATGTCTATACTATATAGCTATCTAAGTGATCGTAAACATGGCGTGACTGTCATACAGGGTAGTTCCAACATCTCAGAAACAGACATATTCCTAGGATTTTCTGGGAGTTCAGTTTACAATGTGTAAAAATGCCATTTCTATGGCCAAGAACTCCTTGGCAATGAGACAGGTTGGAGGAAGATTACTTATTTTCAGTTTTAGTATATGTGTTTTTTTGTTATTGCTTGCATTTCCTGAAATATATATAAAATGTGAAAAAACAAACCAAGTTTCTAGCATGTGTATTCAAACCTCTGACTGGTACTGTAGAAATATATTTACTAATACAAATTAATTTATGATAACAGAGAAAATAAAGGTTATGCACATATAGGAGACAGAAAGATAATCATTCTGAGAAGACGGGACACAGATCCCCCCACGGGCGAAGAGGGGCGAGCCACTGGTGTCAGACACAGCGGAGGACGGAAGGGCACTGTAACAGTCTCACGCGGCGCCCGTTTGAGGCACAGCCAGGTCACCCTCTAGGGGCTTTTCCATGCCTCATTGGTTTGTCTGCCTCTGTAGTCAGCTCACAGAATTCATTACTCACTTTGCATGCAAATGTCCACTCAAGAAATATTAGTAGCAATTACATGATTACATATATATTTTTTGAAAAATATATATTTTTGCACTGCATTAGAATGTACACTATTCTGTATCGCTCAGGCCTGTGACACCTCTTCACCTTCACCAACACCCAGGCCAGGGCGCAGGTAAACAGGGAAGGAGGGGCCCTTACTGAATCCCTCGTACACTGTCTTGCCCTGTTAGGAAGGAAGTGATGTCACCGGAGAAGTGGGGCAAACAATAACAGCTTGACCACAAACCACAAGCTGCTTCCTGCCATTCTTCTATTAGCTGAGTTTCCACTCCCTCTGTGTCTTCAATGTTACACACAGAATAAAACCTCACTGAGAGGATACACAGGAGAAGTATTTTAAAAATGAAAATGCATTTGATGCTAATCTAGCTACATTAAGTAAACCTCGGGTAAACTGCAATTACTGGACAGCGTGAGGAGTCCCATGGAGGCACGCGTCTGCTCCCAGCTCTGTTGACAGCACAGTCAATATCAGCTAATATTCAGTGAGCATTTCCAAATATAAAACCTCTTTTGAGTACTGAATTCCTTGCAGTTTAAAACAACAATGAAAAAGTAAACTAGTTCTCCCCCAGCATTCAGCTATTTTTTTCATTCACTGCGTTATCATTCCCTCACTTAGCTGGAACGAGCAAAGCGAAGCTTGGCTGGGTGTTGATGACCGAAAAGCCAGCTTCAATCAGCTCATTAAACTCCTTAAGAGGAGTCCTTCAATGGCCATGCATCATTAATTCTTGCTAAACAGGCCAGTCGTAACCTGAGCAGAAGGGGACAGGCGTTCGTGAGCATGATGCGGATCCTTCCACCTTCTGTAGCGCTAACGTTTCCATCGAGTTACACAGACATTTTGTCACTTTTCCATCGTCTGTTTTTCTCGCATTTGAATAAGGCCGCACATATCCACCGCTGATCATAAAGCTGACGCACTCACATATACACACAGTGATAAAGCACCTAACGCACACAAAGAACCATGATCTCCTCGGCAGAACACGTGGAATCCATACAGGGGGTCTGCGTGTGCAGACGCGGGGAGGTGTGATAGTCATATCTATAATCCAGCACAAACCGGTTCATGCAATCTTTATGCTTCAATGCTATATGCTATATTTATTTCATAGTAGGGCCATTGGCTGATCTGATGAGTAATAGATTACAGAAATACTACAGATCAGGATTCCTGCACACTCGTTCACCTTGGGAGTACACTCAAGAGGACTTTTGAAATCTGCGCTGTAACTTTAGCTCAAGTGCATACATTTCTTGACCAGATATGTGTCGTTTATTTGGGTTTTGCCTCTTTGTTGTGTGGACAAATTGCCCAGGAAAGGCACATGGGTGAGACTCAGCTCCACCTGGTGGAGTGAGTGTGTAAGTGAAAATCCTGAGGGACGGCAAAGACGACACCGAACATAACACATTAGGGCTGTCACTATTGATTATATCAATAACAGAGTAATCTACCGGTTGATATGTCGATTAATCAAGTAATTGGTTATTTATAATATAAAATATACATTGCAACTGGCCTAAGGCAGTAACCAAGCACACACACTGTAGCAGGATGCACAGTCAGTCACACACAGTGCCAATCTACGCACTCCAGTTCCCTTAAGCTTAATGTTTTGGATCGTATGAGGAAATCAGCGGATCCGCCAAAAAGGCACGCACATGCAGAACATGCAAACTATACACACAGGCTGCTGCTGCTCTACCCACCTTACAAGGCTTGAGGGATGCGTGATGGTTATTTGCAACGACTAATTATCACATTGCAAGGACCGTGAGAGTCTATCGGTAAGTTGTGCTGAAACATTTTTGCTTAGTCACAGGAAACCAAACTTAGCAGGCTTTGCAACTTTAACCATAGTCCTTTTTTTAGAGTCATCTAGTATAGGTTTAAAAAATCAGACTAAAGTTCACTAAAGCTTTTGTGAGACAGCTAATCACTTTCGCCCTCGCTGTTGGACTGTTTGTGAGAAATTAAACAAAAAAACATGAGTGAAGCAGAAAAAAGCAAACAAGGACTGGTCAGGAAAAGGCGTTTGTATTCCGCTGTATGGGAATGCTTTGAATGCCACAGCGACAGTATGGAGCAAAAGCCTGTGATTCTCAGCACTGCTTTGTGCGCAGACACCGCTGACGGAGACACGTCCCACCTATCTGACAGACTCTGTTTGTAGATAGTAAGTTATATTTGGTTATACAGCTGACTTCAGCTGCTCCTTCACCCCTCCAGCCGCTACAATACTACGTAAAATGATGCAGCTAAGCTACAGGGCTAACCTTGGTTTCTTTTTTGAAAAGATTTACTTTCAGTCTGCCATGTCTTAGTTGTTCTTTTCTGAACAGCATGAAGGCCTAATACATTCCACAAGGTATGCTGAATCACTGATATTACACACATTTCTGCCACAATTACACTCATCCAGAGGGAATCCTTGATCTCAGATGCTGCTCACTGTCTCTTTTTTGAAATGGTGTGCATTGACTAGGCCTTAATGTTATTCCGTCATCTTTGTCCCCCTCCTCTGAGTTGACAGAGGCCTGTGCTCTGTGAGGCTGAACATTTCTTGCACGTTTTGTTACTGTCTAGCCTTTCTTTCAGTTATTATCAGTATTATTATAATAATACAGCACTGTAGCCTTACTGCCAGCAATGTTTGTTGGCAGCTACAAACTACCCACAAGCATGACAACTTTTTTAATAGGCTCTTTAGTTACATAACACGGGCTCCACATACATGTTGCAACATGAGGCACATAATCAGCCATTTAGTCTGATCTTCCCTTTTCTGTTTAACTTTTTTTTAGGTGGCAGATTATCCATCTGTGAGTTCATCAGTGACATCTTAATAGATACTTTCATTAGTGTCACGGTATTAACGGTCTGAGCCAAACATCACTCTGCCGTTAGAGGCGTGACTGGGGATCATACTGAGGAATGTACAGCTGTCCTTTTACTGCTAAATGAGACCAGAGTCATGGTCGTGTCCTCACCTAAATGCTCAGCAAGCAACACTCTCTTCCAGTCATCCCTTCAGAAGGCACTTTTTTATTACTGAAATTTTAAGGTACAGTAACAGGGGTTCAGGTAGTTGCTGCTGTGCCAGCTGGCCAACCTTCTCTCATCCATTACCTGTGAGTTCTGCAGGGCGGTGGCGGTATTAAATGTGAGTGCTGCAGGGTGTCAGTGGCATTACCTGTGAGTTCTGCAGGGTGGTGGCGTCGGTGGCATTACCTGTGAGTTCTGCAGGGTGGTGGCGTCGGTGGCATTACCTGTGAGTGCGGCAGGGTGGTGGTGTCGGCAGTATTACCTGTGAGTGCTGCAGGGCGGTGGCATCGGTGGCATTACCTGTGAGTGCGGAAGGGTGGTGGTGTCGGCAGTATTACCTGTGAGTGCTGCAGGGCGGTGGCGTCGGCAGTATTACCTGTGAGTGCTGCAGGGCGGTGGTGTCGGTGGCATTACCTGTGAGTGCTGCAGGGAGGCGGCGTCTGTGGCATTACCTGTGAGTGCTACAGGGTGGTGGCATCGGCAGTATTACCCGTGAGCGCTATAGGGTGGTGGCATTGGTGGAATTACCTGTGAGTGCTGCAGGGAGGCGGCGTCTGTGGCATTAACTGTGAGTGCTGCAGGGTGGCGGTGTCGACGGTATTACCTGTGAGTGCTGCAGGGTGGGGGCGTCGGTAGCATTACCTGTGAAAGCTACAATGTGATGGCATCGGCGGTATTACCTGTGAGTGCTGCAAGGTAGCGGCGTCGGTGGCATTACCTGTGAGTGCTGCAGGGTGGCGGTGTTGGTGGCACATGCCATGTTCTCTTGTGCTTCCACATCTGATCAGTTCTCTTCTGTAGCACAGTGGGTCTCCAGCCTGACAATCTAACATATCTTTTTTCCCCGGGATGCGACACAAACTTCCAGCTCGCAGAGCAGTCTGTGGATGCCTTCTGGGCTGCCACGTCCTTTTGGGTATTTATTGGCTGTAACTGTCCTATTTTGACCCCTCCCCAGCACCCCCACCTTCTCTAAGTTCCTGTTTTATGACTTCCCCACAGCCTGCAATGTCAGTCTGAAAGTGAACTTTGTACATAAAAAACAAAGCAAATGCAATCTAATCTTCACCAGGGACTATTTTTGGGCCTTTTGGAAAAGATCCCTCTGTATCTGTCTTGCACTGGGCCATTTCTGCAGGGGGGGTGTCCTGGCCGGGACGAGGGCCAGCCCTGGCCGGGACGAGGGCCAGCCCTGGCGCGCATGGGTGTGCACAAGGGTACAAAGCATTTCCACCAGTCAGCTGATCCCTCCTAATCACCACGGCGTGCGACCCAGCAGCCCGTCCCAGTGCGACCCAGCACCCTGTCAGGGTGCTTGGTTCCCCATGTAGTGCCAGAAACATGTATAAACAGACTACCTTGCCAATCTGGCCATTCGCCAGTTCCGAGGTCCTTGGCCAGAAGGCCACTGCTAAACATTCTCTTAGTTCCGGTGCATCTCATGTAAAAGAGCCATATTTTCTCAAAGTGACACGACTTATTAGGAAACACGCTCCCGTGGTGATTCCTAATTTCCTCACTCCTACTGAAACTGAGACGGAGACTCCTAATGCTCGCTGCTGAAAGTGGTTAGTGCGGCAGTCGGAGGTTGCTCTCGGGGGACACACTCTCCCCACGTTCCTCTGCCAGCGGGGGCCATCCTGTCCGCCCCCCCGCAGAAGCTCACAAACTCCTTCGGTGCTGGCTGCGGATACGATACCACATCTGTGACAGCCTGCAGGCAGGCGTGAAAGTCTCACACTTACAGCAGCGCTCAAGGGCCAGAGACACCACTGCACAATTTTTTTTAAGAAGTATGTACTTACTAGCTAGATAAAAAAGACTTTTGCACAGTGCTGTATGTAACACATTCACTACAAAATGAGCTGGATAGTTGGGGGTGTGAAATGCTCAGTGTCCGAGAGGAAATATTTGTATTATACGATCTATGAGGAACAGTCTGCTCATTAATGCAAACAGCTTTGTCCTTCAAACAGCCAATCCTGTGGCTACAGCTGAATATATATAGTATGCAGATAGGGTCAAGGGGTTTGCTTACTTATTAATGCTTCACTTAATGCTTTGGCTAAGCATTAAAGGCTAAGATGTGTGATGTAGGCTGAAGTACTGTGCGTACAGAATGATGCAATAAGCCGAAAAAACATCTAGCCAGTGGCAGCTCAGCTACCGAAAACACCTTGTTGATGAGAAGGGTCAGAGTTGAGTTGCCAGACTTGTTACAGCTACAACACATTGCTGTACAGAATGAACAGCTCACCTACTCTTCAAGCAGTTCTACATGCAAACATATATCCAGCACACCTGCCAACAATTTTTAATTCTAGAGACATTTACCGAATGTTACAATTTACATATGGAAAGGTTCAAAAGTGTCCCGTTTTCCTAATGTTCCCAGAACATTATCCCACTACTACAGCTAAGCTTAATAATAAAAAGACAAAGGAAGGGTAAAGGCAGCTGGTAACATGTGCTTTATATGCTGGTTACATGTGCTTTACATGCTGGTAGCATGTGCTTTATATGCTGGTAACGTGCTTTATATGCTGGTTACATGTCGCTTTACATGCTGGTAGCATGTGCTTTATATGCTGGTAACGTGCTTTATATGCTGGTTACATGTCGCCTTACATGCTGGTAGCATGTGCTTTATATGTTGGTAACATGTGCTTTATATGCTGGTTACATGTCGCTTTACATGATGGTAACATTGTGTAATAAAATGTAATAATTAACGTTACAGTAAGAGTGTTCTCTGCAACACTTAAAAAAATGCTGGCTAATTTCTGGGAATGTTCCTTGTTAGCTGGGATAGTACTAGTTAAGTGTAACTAATAAAGGGACCAGAGTGTATGTGTATGTGTAACTACCTAATTTATGTATGCAGTGAATGATTAGGTTAAATCCTTGGCAATGACCAGGTCCAGCAGGGAGACAGCATGCCCCCTCTGCTGGCCAACTGGTACACTGCAGAATGACAACACCCACAGATCCCCATGGAAATGGAGCGCCTGTCCTTATCCAGTAATCAGTTCAGCTTGACTTCTCCTCAGCACAGACCTTCAGCTTAGCCTAAATGCTAAATGCAGTGCTACTGAACTCCATACTATATAGTTCTTGAATGCTAACCATCCATCCGTCTAGCCATTCTCTGCCACTTATTCAGGGTTGGGTCATGGGGGCAGCAGTCTAAGCAGGGATGCCCAGTCCGCCCACTCACCAGCTACCTCCTTCAGCTCCATTAAGGCGTTCTCATGCCAGCCAAGAGACATAATCAAGAGATATTTAGTCCTGGGTCTGCCCCAGGGCCTCCTCCCAATTGGACATGCCCAAAACACCTCTCCAGGAAGGCGTCCAGGAGGCATCCTAGATAGATGCCCAAAGTACCTCAACTGGCTCCTTTCGATGCAGAGGACCAGCGGCTCTACTTTGAGCCCCTCCCGAATGTCTGAGCCCTGCACCTAAGGCAGAGCCCAGACGCCGTGCAGAGGAAACGCATTTCTTATTCTTTCGGTCACTACCCAGACCACAGGGGAGTGCTTGGAACATAGATTGACCTGTAGATCGAAAGCTTTGCCTTCAGGCTGAGCTCCCCCTTTTCCATGACAGCCCGGTAAAGTGTCCACATGACTGTCGACGCTGCACCGATTTCCTGTGCCTGCTCCCTTCTTCCCTCACTCGTGAACAAGACCCCGAGATACTTAAACACCTCCACTCGAGGCAGTAACTCAACCTCCACCAGGAGAGGGCAATCAAGAATCATGGCCTCAAACTTGGAGGTGCTGATCCTATCCTGGCCACCTCACACTCAGCTGCGAACCAAACTCTTGCTCCGTTTATACAGGGCCAAATGGCCTGCAACAACGGACCCCGTACCTCATATGGCACCCCCCACAGGACCCCTCAAGAGACACAGTAATGTGCTTTTTCTCCTGTAGACTAGTTGAGCAAACTCTCAGGATCCCTTCAGTGTGCTTGTGAGGGTGACGAGCTGGCCCGCCGTTCTGCACCCAGGATGGAATCAGCATTGTTCCTCCTGGATCTGAGGTTTGACCAACGAGCAGACCCTCCTTTCCAGTACCCTGGCACAGACTTTCCCATGCCGGGCACAAACAACAGTCTGAGCCCATCCTCTCTAAGAGAGGCGACCCTCTTGTTCACTGGGGTGAACTCCAACTCACTGGCAACTCCAGAATGGAATACAGTACATATTAATAACAGCCTATCCCACTTAACTTCAGGTGAGTAGTTACCATGACATCCACTGTGCCTCCATGCCTTTTAAGCAATAATAATAATGTATAATAATTATCATCATCGCCATCATTATCACCACCATCATCACCATTATCATCATTACCACCATCATCATCACCACTATCATCACCATCATCACTCTTACCACCATCACCATTATTATCATCATCGCCATCATCATCATAACTATATGATCATATCATAAAGTATATTTGACAGATGTTCCATCGTCCCAGAGTCTCCCTGCCAGAGCAGTAGCATATAACCTGAGAATCGCCAGCTAAATCCCTGCCCCACCTCTCTCTTCAGCCTTGCAAAGTCACACACAGCGTTCCCAGGTGGAAAACAGGCCTTGAACGCGGACAGTGTCCTACTCAGCAGGACACAGGCGGCCAGGATCCATTTGGGGTTTTACACGGTACATTGGCACAGGCTGTACATGTTAATGCTTTGTACTGTACCAATTTGAGGTTTTTACTCCGTCGTTTAAGGGTTATCTCGATTTGAATGAATGATCTGCTTTCAGGACATGCCATTTAGTTAAATATCATTTAGGTCCTACCAGCTTTTTAAAATGAGTCTCAGTGTTTTTCTTGCTTGTAAATAGAGTTGATATTGTACAGTGAGAGGCTAGACTGGAGTAAACTGTTGCTCTTCAGAGAAAGTTAAATAAGAAATAAAACACTAATATTATGGACAGGAATAAACACAACAAAAGACTTACTTGGTTTGATATTACAGTTTTTTACAATCGCATTCACACTTCACACGTCTCAAAACCATGGCTACCATTTCAAAACTCTTCACTCAGTGGGCTTTACCAATACACACCTGAGCACATCACTTAAGCTTTGGTGCAAAATGCACCAGTTAGGAAGACCGATCCCAGGGGGTGCCACCATGGTGCCCGTGAGCAAGGCACTTCACCCCAACCTGCTACAGGGGGACTGTAAGTCACTTTGGATGAAAGTGTCTGATAAATGTAAATATTCTACTATAACATATGCGTTGCCATACCCACTGTTTTGTCACAGAATACATTGTGTTGCGTTGCTTAAAGGAAAGGGACACTCCATGGCCTCATTAGTACACATGGTATGGATAGTAACAAAGCAGCAAACAGAAACAAAATTACGAAATTTCTGCTAAAAGCATAATTATTTGTGTTACAGTTTTTCTCATTTGCTAAGACACGCTCAGTGAAACTTCACTTGATCTTCATCATCACAGTCTTAGCACAGGAGAAGTCTTCTCTTTCAAATGCCTTAACACTTTTTCATTTG
>JAODKM010000020.1:11450810-11464810 GCA_026780845.1 Petrocephalus sullivani
CCTCGGTTTTTCAGCGGATGTGACGTCACTCCGCGCGGCGAGCTCCTATTTTCGAGAGTAAAAGGAACGCACGATTACACAAGGTGGACGGAATGAATTTGCAAAACTACTCTCACGATAGTTTTAAACACTGGGGCAGACGTGCTGTTTAATGCATATCCTAAATCGCAGCCTTTGCGATTTGCTAATCGCATTGTTTAGGAGATCCTCAAAATATTTCTTCCACCGCCCAACTATATCCCCAGTTGTAGTCAACAGCTCCCTACCCCCGCTATAGATAGCATGGTTGAAGCCCTGCTTCCCCCTCCTGAGCTGCCTGACGGTTTGCCAGAACCTTCTCAAGGTCAACTGAAAGTCCTTCTCCATAGCCTTACCAAACTCCTCACACATCCGACCGAGTTTTTGCTTCAGCAACTGCCAGAGCCGCTTCCCGCTTGGCCTGCTGGTACCTCTCGGCTGCTCCCGGAGTCCCACGGGATAACCAAGCCCTGAAGGCCTCCTTTTTCAGCCTGACAGCGCCCTTAATCGCTGGTGACCACCACAAGGTTTGGGGGCTGCCACCTCAACTAGCACCAACAACCTTACAGCCACCGCTCCACACCGCAGAGATGTCCATGTGCCCTGACTCCCTCGGGAGAGAAGAGAGGTTCTGCCGGAGGTATGAGTTGTAAGTCTCCCGGACTGGGGCCTCTGCCAAACGCACACTATACGTTTGGGTCTACCAGGTCTATCCGGCATCTTCCCCCGCCATTGGATCCAACTCGCCACCAGGTGGTGGTCAGTTGACAGCTCAGCTCCTCTCTTCACCCGAGTATCCAAAACATATGTATGGATGCAGATCCAACAATACGATTACAAAATCGATCATCAAACTGCAGCCTAGGGTGCTCTGGTGCCAGGTACATTATGCTCGAACATGGTGTTCATTATGGACAAACTCTGATTAGCATAGAAGTCCAACAAACCACTGCTCGGATTACGATCAGGCAGGTCGTTCCTCCTAACCACACCCTTCCAGGTTTCACTGCTGTTATCCACGTGAGCATTAAAGTTCCCCAGCAGGATAATGGAGTCCCCAGATGAACCACCTTCCAGCATCCCCTCCAAAGCCTTCAAGAATTATCCTCTTATTGCCTTTGATTCTGGTGCTGTAAGTATCCTACTTCTACTTGGTTTACGTGCGGCCTTTGACACCATCTCACACTCTATTCTGTTTAAGAGACGCCACGACCTAGGTATTCATGGGCCAGCTGTTGACTGGACTATCTCATAACTCAGACAAAAAACATTTCATTACCCTATCAGGTTATAACTCACACACATCTGCTGTCATGAGTGGCGTCCCCCAGGGCCACTGCTTTTCATCATTTACATTTATCTTCTAAGCCAGATCATTTTCACTATGTTCCATAGCAGAAACAGCTTTCTTCGATCTTCATAACATCACCCATCTTAGGCCCTGTCCGCTCTAACTCTGCTGCTGTCCCTCATTCATCATTCTCATCATCTCTAGCCATCTTGACGACTGCAGCTCACTACTCGCTGGTATCACTGCTAAATCTCTTCATAATCGCCACATAGTCCAGAACTCTGCTACCTGCCTCCTCACCCACACTTGCTCCTACCAACACATCATGCCTAGGGCCGGGCGATATAGCTAAAAATGTTATCACGGTTAAGATTTTTATATCAGTCAATATCGATGATTGTTGCAATGAATGTCAGCTCATTATTTTTTTCCAGTTTAAGGGCTGATTTTTGCTTCTGAGTGAAAGTTGAAGAAATCAGATGGCTACTTGTAAAATATTTGTTATTGTCTGAACATGACAAACACTTGCCAAACAGCACTTCACATATCACAAATCTGAGATAGAAGTTGTACAGGGTATTTTAATCAACACCAACAAATGCAGCAGCTCACATTCTTCCTGGCGTGTCTGAATTCTCGCTGGACTACTACTGTGTGGATTTCTCATGGACTGAATTTTACTGTGAACTTTCGTGTTGGATCTCGTTTGATCCCCTATTAGAGGGGCTGCTTTGGGTGTACCTGCTCTCCACTGCTTATCAGGACTAGCAGTGGAGCGCAAGTGCAGGCAGCCATAAAAACACAAACGGGGGATTAATTTAACAAATAAGAGAATGTAATAAGCAGGTCCTTTACTGGCTTCCTATAAAAGAATACATCCACTTTTAAAATACTTTTAAAGCTCTTAAAAAAACGCCCCATCGTATCTCTCTGATTTCCTTCTCCCCTGCCAGCCTCCCTGCAGTCTTACAGTATATCCTCCTGTTCTGTCTCTCTCCTCACCCCCTCATCCAAACTCCATGCCTTTTCCTGTTTAGCTCCATGGCTTTTGAGCTCCCTCCCAACTGCCATTCCTCAGTTGAAAAACTTTTAGTTTGCTTAAGCCTACAACCTTCCCTATCCATAAAATGTTTTGGTTGTTTGTCATATCTGTTTCCTTTATGTTCTTTGTAAGGGTCATTGAGTTCTTGAAAAGCTTTTTTTATGTTTTCTAGGATTCCATCCAGTCCGGGCCCACTGCAGTCCCCATCTGGATAAGTGAGGTGGACTGTTTTTAATGTATACTGTACAAGGTGTATTTTGGGAATTCTGATGCTTAGTAAAACAGTGTCTGAACCTCTTGACTCTGTCTGCATGCTGTTTGGATTCAACTGCAGACTCGTGATTGTCTGTTTGGAGGAATATGCTGCTCCTAATAAACTGACCACTGTGCTAAAGTGCTGCTTTTACCGAAGCGTGTGGGTTGTGCCGAACGCATGCCATCTACCAAATAGGAGAACGCCAAATATGCCCTACATTAAGGAGGCCGACAAAGATCTGCAAATGCTGGGGGAGACCAAGCTCTTCTGTTCTTCTGGCCTTTCTCATTCTCCATCCTGTATATCTCTGCATGTTTTTATTTGAATTTTTTTTACCAGAAATGAATGCATAAGGTTAACTGGCAGGAAACCTCCTCCTTCAGTCCAGACTGATGTCAATGATTCTACAGGACATCTTCAGAGCCCCCACAAGCTGATAGGCGTTACTGGCTGTTCACAATACTGAGCTAATAGTTAAACAAAAACATTTCCAGAGGTGCAATAAATGTTCACCATCAGCCGGCTGTCACACTTGCGGCGAGATGCACGACCCATGACTGCTGCTGTTGGGTTTGAACCCCTCCAAAGGGCGTTTATTCACAAGAACAGGGGGAAACACGGGAACAAGAGCGACAGCAAGCATACAACGCATTGAAAATACTCGGCAAGGGGAAACAGGACGCAGACTCACTAAAATAGGGCAGGACATCAAGGGTCAAACATAAGGCAGCTGTTCAGGGCAAACAAGCGGAGAAAAACACGAGGCAAAGCACAACGAGGGACATGTGCTGCAAATCAAGTCCCGCCAGAGGGCAAAACAGGGGAAACGACACAAAGGGCGGGGCTGAGCACGACACCGGCCACTTACAAAGACAGATATCTTCTCACCCTATGCCACATGCTGAATATCTCAGGACTGCTTTGGTCCAGATCTATAAATGGCAGTGCATTTGAAATGACTTACTGCTCATCTCTATCAGCAGTAATAATCTCAGGTTAGTTGTCAGATAAGTGCAGTATTTCTCAACCCAGGCCTCACAGACCCCCAGACGATCCACATCGCTGTGGGATCAAAAAGGTGTATTGTTCAGAAGGGGGCAAAAACGCGGACTGTCTTGGGCTCCCTGAGAAGCGGACTGAAAAGCACTGGATACATGAGAATCCAGCTAACGCAACACCTATCTAGATGTATCACCAGCACACAGGAAGCTGCCTTTTAACTAGCTGTTAATATGATACACATTATATTGTCAAAAGTATTGGGAAGCCTGCACACATGAACTTTAATGACATCCCATTCTTAATACATAGGCTTTAATATGGAGTTGGCCCATGCTTTGCAACTATAACAGCTTCAAATCTTCTGGGAAGGCTTTCCACAAGGTTTAGGAGTGTGTTTATGGGAATTTTTGACCATTCTTCCAGGAAAGCATTTGTGAGGTCAGGTACTGATGTTGGACGAGAAGGCCTGGCTCGCAGTCTGCTCTAATTCATCGTTCTATCGGGTTGAGGTCAGGTGCAGGCCAGTCAAGTTCCTCCACACCAAACTCGCTCATCCATGTCTTTATAGACCTTGCTTCATGCACTGTCATGTTGGAACAGGAAGGGGCCATCCCCAAACTGTTCCCACAAAGTTTGGAGCATGAAATTGTCCAAAATGGCTTTGTATGCTGAAGCATTAAGAGTTAATTTCACTGTAACTAAGGGCCCAAGCCCAACCCCTAAAAAACAACCTCACACCATAATCTCCCCTCCACCAAACTTTACACTTGGCACAATGGAGTCAGGCAAGTACCATTTTCATGGCAACCACCAAGCCCAGACTTGTCCATCAGACTGCCAGACAGAAAAGAGTGATTTGTCATTCCAGAGGACACCTGACCTGCTCTAGAGTCCCGTAGCAATGTGCTTTACACCACTGCATTTGACACTTTGCATTGCACTTGGTGAAGTAAGGCTTGGATGCAGCTGCTCAGCCATGGAACCTCATTCCATGAAGCTCTCTACGCACTGTTCTTGAGTTAATCTGGAGGCCACATGAAGTTTGGAGGTCTGTAGCAACTGACTCTGCAGAAGGCTGGCAACTTCTGCACACTGTGCACCTCAGCATGCGTTGTCCCTGCTTTGTGATTTTATGTGGCCTACCACTTCATGGCTGAGTTGACCGTGGAATATTTAGTGGTGAGGACATTTCACGAATGGACTTATTGCACCGGTGGCATCCTATCACGGTACCATGCTTGAATTCACTGAGCTCCTGAGAATGACCCATTCTTTCACAAATGATTATAGAAGCAGTCTGCATGCTTAGGTGTTTAATTTTATACACCTGTGGCCCTGCAAGTGATTAAAACACCTAATTTCAATTATTTGGAGGGGTGTCCAAATACTTTTGGCGATATACTGTAATGTACACTATTTTTCAGGCGACAAACCTGCCTCTCTTATTCATATGCGATGAAAACCAGGTAGCCAAAAATCTGCTTCTGCACTAATCTTATATCGAAAGATCGATATACAGGCCAGATTCATTAATGAGTTAAAAACATGTTGCAAGCCGCTACTTTGAGACCACCTGAGTAAATTAGACCCTCGTCCTCTGCTACAGAAAATTTCCATTTATAGCTTTAGCGCTAATGCTGCTCACTTTTAATATTGATAAAGTTTAAATATTGGTCAGCAACATCAGCCAAGTTCAGACTGATGCCAATATCTTGATTATCGGCCAGTGCCGGTAAGCTAACTGATATAACGTGGGTCTCTAACAGTTTTTGGTCGTCACGTGTCCATGGACAAGGAGTTTAATCACTAAGCACAAATGCTACACTGACTGTTAGCTAAGGATGTTGCGTTGGTTAGTTAGTTTAAGGTTTTGATCGGTTGGGACACCCCAAAAATGAATGAACTGCTTATTACTGTGCGCTTCCATGCACTTATCAGCGTGAGCTAGGATTGCACTGTGTCTGCATCCCCAACCTGCAACCTCCTCCTAGCTGGTCAGCACGTAAACACTGTCCGGTGAATCGTGACGCATGTCTTAATCAGGTTACCGGTGTTTCTATCCCTTACTTGGCCAGGCCAGAGGGGGTGGATCTGGGCTGGAAGCCCAAGAGCCATCTGTCACAGATCAAGCTGATTTGATATGAGCAGGAAAAAGCTGGCGGTGCCTCGATGAGACCTAGAGCTCCTGTGCAAGATCTCGCGTGCAATGAGGAGCCTTTCTGTGGAACAAAGCTTAACACAGTGGCTTTCTGAAGATCACACACCTAATGCGATGAATCCGATGATGAAAGCAAAGCATGGATGCTTTGTGTTATTAATGCACTATGATGGTAAGCAGAAATGGGGATCTGTCAGTGAAAGAACCGGGCTGACAGTGAGCAGAGATGTAACTTAGTCCTTTGAGATGTCAGCACAGGGGACACAGTGACCCAGGAAGCACAAGGCACAGGGCAGGAGGCACCCTCAGCAGGACAGGAGCCAGACGCATTAACTCAGCTACTGTAGCTGTGTTTTTGGACCATGGAAGGATTACCCAGAGGGAACCTACTGTACACAATGCAGGGGAAGCCCCATTAGAAAGCATGGCAAAGATGTTTTTGTAATGAAACCCAGCGGGGAGCTGCCACTTGGGCTCCAGCTCTTATTCTTTTATTGTTAGTGATATAGCTGGAGAATATTTGTTAGCTGTGTTCCTCTGACTGTGCTTCATCCCATGCTAGATTAACACAAGTCACATCTGAAGGAAAGACATATAATGGCCGACAAACTTCTTTCATTAACCATTAATGACTGGCATTGTGGGGACTGTTTCCTGGCTGAGACTCTTCCTTATGTGTGTGTGTGTTTACCATCTTATCTGTTGGCCAACCTTCATGATTGTGGGATGAACTGAGGAGGGCTGCTACCCCAGGAAACAGTCGCTTAGCAGTCGAGTAATTAAGTTATACAAAGAGCTCAAAATGGCTTAGCAATTAAGACTGTAATTAATTTATCTGCAAACAGAAGGTAAGCACAGGATCCGGGAAAGCTGATCTTTTACTCTTGTCATCATGGGGAAACTGATCATTTCATGTTCATATTATTATTTAGGATTCATTTAGGCTACAATTGTGAGAATTTTTCTACTG
The DNA here is from genome assembly GCA_026780845.1 of Petrocephalus sullivani. Lineage (NCBI taxonomy): Eukaryota > Metazoa > Chordata > Actinopteri > Osteoglossiformes > Mormyridae > Petrocephalus > Petrocephalus sullivani. Next base: position 11,457,548 of record JAODKM010000020.1, read on the forward strand.
CCTGGTTGCCTGGTTGCCTGGTTACTCTAAGACAAATTATGTGTATTTATACCCCAACTATTTTAAGTGTACATTTTTATAGTATTATTTCATGACATTCTTTTTTAGGTTCAAAACTTAACAAAATAACTTGATCATACAGTAAAACCAGAATCTTTGCTAAACAGATGTACAGAAATGTCATACTGTACATAAAACATGAGCAATACCGGTAATTATGCATGTATGGAATGAGCACAGCTTTAAGAGTGTCTCCGTGTCGCTGGTGTAGATGCAAACAGCTGCTGTCCACTGAAGCACCAGTGGCTCTGTGGCACATTTGCTGTGTTTCCACTGGGGAGATCATTTAAAATGACATTGTGACAAACAGCATCACGAGAGCAGAATTGTTACTATCTGTACAGACGATGGATGCAAGCATAGAAAGGGTAACCTCGTCTATAAATAAGGAGTTATGAAAACAGGCCCTGAAATGCAGAGCTCCAATCGAGCCGAAGCTGTCCCCAGCTCCCAGAGCTGCTGAAGGAGACGGACGTGAATCACCAGCCTGCTGCAGGTTCCAGTCAATGGTGCAGCACTTAGCTGAGCGGTGAGGAACAGATGGGGCTTATTTGCTGTCTCCATAGAGTGAGCATTCATTAGGAAACCCTAGACTGTCAGGAAGCCCCGCGTACGTGTCGCTGTTTGTTCTTGTCTTAGGGCAGATTGACAGCAGGCCAGCTTTGCTTTTTGAGTCACCCGGCTGTCACCAAACTCCTGCTACAGGAGGCCTGACCAGAAACAGCTACACTGAAAGTGGCTAAAGGCAGTTGGCATGGGAGGCCTTGAAGAAATCAAGGCGGCTCCTTTCCATAACAGAGCTACGGCTGGCCCTGATTGGCTCTAGGCGGAACTAAAAGGCCCAATAAAAGATACCTAACAACCTTCTATAAACAAACCAATATTAAGCCAGAAAGGGTGTGTGATTGTTTTGTGTGTCTTATCCACTGTCTGTGATTGGGTGTTCCAGGAAACCAGCTTCATTGTGCTGTATTTTAATTATTTGGCCATTGAAATTGGGGTGAATGTTGGCTCAGAATCCCAGCACCATGGACCTGACACAGCTGCCATTAACATTGCCTGTCCTGCAGAAGGGAAAGACACTCTGGTGGAGTGCGGGGAGAGGGAGTCCCATCCATAAGCGCGGGTCTCCCTGATCCCACGAAACGCTTTCCAAAATAACTGACACCCCCAAAAAGCAACAATCTGGAGTGAGGCACAGCTGAAAGGATATTAAAAATAGAAGTTATGGGTTACTCCAAAGCCTGCTTTTTGACAGTAACTTAATCAAACCCATTAATATAACTAAAGTTACAAAAATATACTTATTTACAATTTTTAAATGATGTGGCATTTGAATCTTGACGGTAAATTAACCTCTCACACAGATGCCATGCCATGCATGGGAAAAAATGTATTGGCCTCAATTACATCTGGTTTTCTTTAAACAGGCAGTGAATAGGAGAAAAGAAACATACAGTAGAACTTCAGTAAAAGAATGTAAAAGAATGCACTATCTGTATCCCAGACAATTTCACAATATCTTTTCCCATCATACGTCATAGCGGATTAGTCAGACTGGTTGTTTTTCAGAAAAGCCTTTTGTCCAACCTGGAGTCTGAAAACAAACCCAGTGAGAAAAGCACTCATTGTGTGAGCCTGTGACGGGCACCTGTACATGGTGCACAATGATGAAAATGATATCCTGAGAGCGGCTCCACACAGAGCCGGATCACGTTTCTGAGGTGGCGGGGCCCGTGCTGCTGGCGCACACGGATCATCCAGCCTCTTCTTGCCCCCTGTAGCCTCCAGCCAGAGATGGAAACAACAATTAAGGCCAAATGAGTTCCTGACGTGCTAGGGCTCTCGAGGGCCATGCTCGTATTTGAAGGATCCCTATATTACATGCATTACGGCCAATCGCTGTGCGAGGTTTAAAAAGCTCACAGAGAGGAGGTGCCATGGTTACGGAGTGGAGCTTGCTGGTTGATCCATTTTATTTTCCCATCTTCTTTTATGTATTACTGTGTGTGTTTTTAACAATTATCCATTTGTCTGTGTAGATATGTCAGACCGATAACAAACGTTGCATGTCGCCAAGGGCGGAGGCGGGGTTTGTTAGTAATATCTTGTTTGTTGTAATATCTTGTTGCCCAGATATTAAAATAAAAGTCTCTTTCAAAAATCTTCCCATTTATAAATAGAAATGGGCAAAAGACTTGACAGGAGATTTGTAAATATATGTGTGACTTGTTGCGGGTCAGATGAAGGTATCTATGAGTCACAGGTTTCTCGCTCTGTGCTGTGACTTGGTCCTTAAAATGATTTAATATCAATTCTTTGATATAGCCGGGGTCGGAAGACAGGTGTGGTGTCTTTCATTACGGCACAGCTGCTATTAAATTAGCCAACTTGCACCTTTTCGGATGGATGACCCTTTCTTCAGCCTTGGTCACGTCACCTCCAAGAAGCCGTCACATAAACCAAATATTATATTATGCCTATATGAGGGGGTCATCTCTTCCGCTAGCCCGGATGTTGGCGCGAGTCTGACAGTTTAATGACAGCTTGAGACTAGCGATGACCTTCTGAAAAGGAGTGGCCTCAAACGGCAGTAGGCCTACTCTCACGCCCACCTGGTCCTAGGCTGACTGGGAGGGCCAGCGCCAGCCCCACGCCCCACCATTCCCACTGCTATCACTTCAACTCGAACACGTTCAAGGCAGATTCTTCATCAAAATGCTAGAGCTGCGTAGCACCCTTGGAGAACCGGCCTCAGCGGGGATTCATCAGGAAATACGATTCCAAGTGAGTGCGTGGGGGTCAGTGGTAGCGAAGAGGCTACTGAGCGAATGTAGCTAATGAAATATAAAAGCGAAGCCTGAAGGATGGACTGGCCATGCTCAATAACACTGAAGACTCAATACAGTAACACAAACTTACTCCATTATAAAAAAAGGCCTCCTTTTAGCCAAACCATTTTTTCTCTAGACCAAACCGACATTCCTGATGGCTAGTATTATAGGATGTCTTTCATGTGCAGCCTGTGATGCGCTTTAACGTGTGATGTCATCAGGGATTTGTGTGGGCGCTCTGCTTTTGTGAGCTCAGCTTTTGTTGATGAACTGAAAGGTGCCTTCCCAGATGTGTGGCTGGCCAACCCTGTGCCGTGTGCTATGTGGCCGGTACAGGCCGGACACACACATGCGGTGCTGCAAACAGGATTTGGTTTCCAGCAGAGCTCAACAGTACCATCTGCATCATCCACCACAAAAGACAAGAAAATAGACTGAGCACTTTGCCTGCACTCAGTCAGCAAATCGATAATGACTTTCGAAATCCATAAATAATTCACACCTCATGCTTCACAAATACATACGAGGACTGTTTATTGCCTTGATATTAGTATTTGAAATTTAATTTAATTCAGGACTGTCATTAATTTTAGTCATTAACATTTCTCCAAACACTAAACAGACCTTATTATCATAAATAAATGTATTTATGTTTTAAATAAATAATACAATAAACTAAAAAAGTTGTTTTAAGTTACCCAAAGATGTCACACTTGCGGCGGGAGGAACGACCCATACTGGCAGGCTGCGGGGTATAACCCTTCAAAAGGGCGTTTATTAGCCAACACAGGGAAACAACGAGAGCAAGCGCGATAGCAAGCATAGACATGCATTGACAATACCGGACCCGGGGGCACAGGACACAGGCTCACTAAAATAGGGCAGCACATCAAGGGTCAAACAGGAGGCAGCCAATCAAGGGAAACAAGCGGAGCAAACTACACAAGGCAAACACAACGAGGGGCAGGTGCAACTAATCAAGCCCCGCCTGAGGGCAAAACGGGGAAAACACGAAGGGCGGGGCTGAGCGTGACAAAAGACACCAACAATGTGCAAAAACACAGGCCTAACAGAAAAACACAGGGCCTAACATCGACAAATATATACAGTACAAAACGATAAATATATACAGTAGCTAGGAAACAGCCAACTTTGAGCCATTCAGCAGGATACACATCATGGCACACTGGATTATGGCCTGAGCCCATGGTAAAACAGAGAATCCCCCCATTGGGAAATGTACCAGAAAAACAGGTTCATAACAGATCATCAGCTGCTGCATATTTCTGCCAATTTTGATTCGGATATTTTGGCTACAAGACAGAGAGGAGATTAAATTAAGGACGCACCAGTACGGGCAGATCAAACGACTTCAGAGCTGTCACACTGTTATATACCTGCGTGAGCTGACACTGATTTTGCAGCTGCCTTGCTGCTTCTGAGAAGCTTATCGCTGTGGAGAGACGCGGTCATTAAGCCAGCGAGCTCGTACCAAGCCCGCGTCCGCGGCAGTTGAGCGCTGTCATGTTGCCGCGCAGCGTACGCCTAGCGAAGGTGACGAGGGCGATTTCTGTCTGAGTCAGACCCTGTGACTTGCTGTCCTCTAGTTGCTGTGATGATGAATTATTATGTAATCAGCATAATGACGAGGCTCCACAAAGACCAACGTATTCCTGTAATTTTCCTTTTTGCAGGGATTGTGGCGAGAGGTGCCTCTCCATCACCTTCACTAAACAGATTGAAACAGTTTGAATATGAGTCCATGCTGACTCTGCGAGTCTCCGGCCCTGCCCTGCACACATGGAGTTTGCATGTTCTCCCCATTTCTCTTGTTTCCTGCAGGTTCTCTGGTCCAAAAACATGCAGCTCAGTGTACATGTGCCTCCAAATCGCCCCCAGTGCACGAGCGACTGCCCAGCAAAGGAGTGGCATCCCACCTGGGACGTCCCCTGCGCTTTCTGGGATACACCCCAGGCTCACCACACCGCTGACCAGGGTAAGCGACTTTGCCAACTGCCCTAATGCGGACGTCGCTAAGATGAGCTTAGTGTGTTTGATGCTGCTACACAGATGTCTCAATATTTAAAGACACGCACAAATATTTTAGCCCAGGCTTAGTGCAGTTCCTTTAATAAACTGTGAGAAGCTATAGGCGACCTTCCTAACTGTAATTATTCACCAACACATGAGTCACTGCCATTTGTTTTCATCTCACTCATGCACAGGGCTCCAAATCTCAGCCTCCACGTCGTTAACGTGGACGTCCACTTACTCTCCGTCACGCAGATGCTCGATGAAAAGTGATGGTGCTTTTCCGCCGTGCAGGGAAGCATGCTAATTCGGGTGCCATTGGTTAGTGTCCGCGGGGGTCAGGCACATAATTATCATGCGAATGCCATATGGCACTATTACCTCAGCAACGTCACTGTCATACTTCTGGCACGGCCTTCATGTTGCCCTGTGGCTTACACACTGGCCCAGATCACCACGATAAAACACAGATGGCCCTAATTTCCTAATTTGCATCAAATGACAGCAATCACTTTAGAGCTAATCCCATGTGCTGTCTAGATGGCTCCATGACATTACCATCCCTGGTGCCCAGTCATGAAAAAACCAAGGCAAGCCCAACAAATTCACAGACGGGGACTTTTGCCTACCCTGAGTCTGGTTAAATGATTAAATAGGTGTGTAAATTGGTCATGTACCTGGAGCTCAGTGGGGCAGACTTTAAAAGCTAATGACTCCCACCTTAAGCTGTTTTGCAAGGAGGTGGCATGCCTTGCTGCTTTTTTCCAAGCAAAAGGTCAAAGTGAAAAATAGATGACTTGAGAACAGAAGAACCCCCCTCAGTTTAACCCTAACATCCAGCAAGTTCCAAGCTGAAATCCAAAGCAGCCACAACTTTGATATTTCCAAAGCATAAAACAAAATTAGAATGTTCCCGGATGAATTAGTCCCTTGGGTAAGAGAAAAATAGAAATTCTGGGAGTGTTCTTTTGGATGCCATCTCCACTACAGCTCCACAATAACTGGAACATCCCTGACATCAATGAGCAGGTTGTGGGTCTCCTCCGCAAGCCGGCCAAGCATTGCTCCACAGCTTACTGACAGAGCGGGAATGTCTCATGCCAAGCAAGGAACCTGGTCATCCATGTAGAACTGTACCAGCCACACTCCAACAAGCATTACACAGATATGACGATTAAAAGGAGCAGCTCTGCTGAGGCACGCTGACCAGCGCTACACACCAGGTGTTTGGTGACATAGCTGAATATCCATTTTTAAAGCCAGCCACAGTACAGCTACAAGAGGGAGGTGTTTAGCTCTGGGGGCTTGGGATCTGGACCCAACTGCATGCAGTAGGTTGTGGGTTCAAATCCTGTGGCCAGCAGAGTCATCATATTGCTGTTGGCCTTTGAAGAAAGCTGTAAGTGCCTGAGGAGCGTGTGCAGCCCACTGAGTCTGCACTCAGACCCCAAGGGTAACGCTCACCGTTCACACTCACGCCATGCATTTGCGTGGGGCCCCTGCTGGCCACAAACAGTCACGACACTAAATATTACATAAACGTGTTCCTTATTTAGGAGATACTGAAGCGGCATGTTTGGCTAACCAGCTAACTAGCTATTTCATTTTTGTCATATCTCAGGGGTGCTCCAGGGGTGATTTTTCAAGAGGAATCCCATAAAGAACAAACCCATCGATAACTGAATAAAAAAATGCATAGTATGCACTCTCGTATAAAAAAAAACATGGAATATTTCTGTATTTCCATCTAAGATGATTTTAACACCTGTGGGAAGTGAGGTATCCCTATGCCAGAAACAATACAATGAACAGAAATGCAGAGTCCTGAGCAAACAGTACTTGATGTTGCACAGACATAGAGGAAATGCAGGCAGCAAGGCTGAGGGCTGCAGGTGGGATTCACATAATACTCCAAGGCCACCTCACATCAGGAACCATGGCCTGCTATCACCGCACCACCTAACATCAGGAACCACAGCCCGCTTTCACCTCGCCACCTGATATCAGGAACCACGGCCTAGTGTCTCCACGCTGCCACATATAAGGAACCACAAGTCGATTTCACCATGCTGTATCACATCAAGAACGACAGCCTGGTATTCACCGTGCCGTTTCTCATCAGGAACCACAGACCGATATCACTGTGCCACCTCTCATCAGGAACCATAGACTGCTATCACTGTGTCACCTCTCATCAGGAACCATAGACCGCTATCACTGTGCCACCTCTCATCAGGAACCATAGACTGCTATCACTGTGTCACCTCTCATCAGGAACCATAGACTGCTATCACTGTGTCACCTCTCATCAGGAACCATAGACCGCTATCACTGTGCC
>JAODKM010000020.1:11470570-11482575 GCA_026780845.1 Petrocephalus sullivani
TCCGCTTCCCTTAGTCCCCTAATGCAGGATTCACTTAAACCTGACAATTAACTGGTGAGGTGAACCAGGTGTTTCTGCGCAGGGAAATCACCAAAATGTGCTGGACCACTGCCCTCCGGGACTGGAATTGCCCACTCCTGCCCTAATGTATTGCCCTTGATTCCAGGACTGGACAGTGGGCTGAGCATGTGGCTCTATTTTCTTGGGTCTTGGGTTCAAGGCTGACCTGTGGCCAGCCTCATTTTTTGTTTTGTATTTTTTGCATTCCCTAGTGTTCTGTTTTCCCTTTTGACTGTAGTCAGCTGTTGTATTGTATGCTCTCTTTAGTTTACCTAGTCCTGCTCCCTATGTTTGCTTATATGTAGTTTCCTTTGTTAATTTATCAGTTTTCTTTTGACCCCTCATAGTCTGTTTTGTAGTTTCCCCAGTTCTATTCCGTCTTCAAATAAACCCTGTCTGTTTGTACCTGAGCCACAAGTGGGTTGTCGCCCTATTTTCTGGCTTCCACCATGCCACACCACCACCAGAACCATGACAGAATGACTAACTCACAAGCAGGACTAAGGCAGGCACTTAAATACACAGAAGCACCAGGGCAAATAAGGAACAGTTGCAACTCAATTAACCAATCAAGGGGGGGGGGGGGCACAGGAACAAGCAACAGGTGGAACAAATTAACTCACAGACCTAGGGAACGCTACAGACACTGAAACCAGCAACCGCCAACCTACACTAGGGATAATAAAACGGAACAGAGCAACCAAAAACACGGAGGAAAACCTAGAACTGAAAAACTCAAAAGGGAAAACAGAACACTAGGGAACGCAAAAAATACAAAACACCAAATGAGGTTGGCCACAGGTCAGCCTTGAACCCGAGACCCAAGAAAATAGAGCGGCAACCTCAGCCCACTAAGCTATGCAGCAGTCCAGGGAACAAAGGAAACACAGTAGGGGACTAAGGGAACACAAAAGGGGCAGGGTGGGATGGGTGCTGACCCTGACACTGTATGTATCTTTGTGTGTAAATTAGTATGTAACTTTGTATGTCTCTGAGTGTGAATCAGTATGTATCTCTGTGTGTAACTGTGTGTCTCGTCTGTATCTCTGTGTCTGTCCTGTGCTACATGGGAGATGCTCCAAACTCACTGTGACCCTGCACTGAATAAGTGGATTTCGATGGATGGATGGATGGATGGATATACAGTATATACTCCTTCCGTCAAACTGTGAATTCTGATTTAGCGTGACATTTTATTAACTCTGGTCATTTCCAGGCTGTATTAATGTCAATACTGAAATGTAAAATCAAGATAAATGTAGGCACTTCCCCCATGCAGAATAGCGCTGTAAGCCTGAGTGTGCAGAGAGCACTTGCACACCATGCCTGTGATCCAGAAAAGATGCTTATGGAAACGTTTTACATGAGGCTCTTCATGACATTTGCCATTCAGAAAAGCAGCATTCATTATAACAGTAAAAGTACAGAGCACCCAACTCTAATGAATCATCATCGTTATATTTTTCTTTTGGGATCTAGTGTCATAAACCCATGATGAAATGAGTCTTGTGTCTGCAGCCTATAGTCTAACTGTGCGTCACTATTTGCAGATGTAAATGGACTGCTTTTACTGTGAAATGCACACCCTGGCATCACCCTGAGCAGGACTGCTTACTGCTCTTTCTCCCCTCTCGGCACTAAGGCAAGAGCAGCTAATCATTATAACTGGGTTAAAATGCAGTTTTTGCTTTTATTATTTACTCAGCACCTGACAGTACACATGTGGACTATGAGCATAGTGGACCATGCCCCTTAAGGACATCGGGGAACTTCCTGCTCAGTCAGATAAATGTGTCTCCGTAGCTGTCCACTTTCAGAAAGGCTGATGTAAAATGCCCGCAAACAAGTACTATCACAAGAACGGGCGTCAGTCCTACAAAGTCACACCGAGCAGACTTTAAGCATTTGCATATAGTCCATCTCTCCTTTATTTCATATTATTCAATTTATCATTCAAACAATTTGAAATTACTGTGCCAAAATATCTTCTTTACACAAAACAAAAACAAAGCTGGATTTTTAGGTTAATAAGGTGTATGGTATTTGGTTTGTGTAATATGCTGTTCACCTTCCCCTCCCCCTCACAAAAGGACAGCTGGCCACATAACCCCCACCACCACTCTTGTCTTTTTTCAGTACATAGCAACCACACGTCGTATTACAGGGTTATGATCCTGCTTTATGGGTCTGCAGGCCTGGTCAGCACCATGTGGTAGCTATGTTTAGCCTTTGATGGATGCAGCCCACACACCAAAATCAATAACCCAAGCTACATAAAACACCGGCCTCTTTGAAATATGATTAGATAGAAGAGATGTAGGAGTGTGCCTGGACCCCCTTGGTGAGTAAGACGCCATCACAAGCCACCAGGTGGCTTCTCTTAGCAATTAAGCCTGATAACAAGACGACATTGAGATGACAGCCAGTCAGAATCTCAGAGGGGTCTGCTCACCAGGACCACCGACCAATCAGCATCTCAGAATTTAATAATTGCCCAACCCAGTGACAAAACAGCATTTTAAAGTGACCTCATCACCCCAGGCCGCAACTGATTGCTATTTCTCCAAAATAAAGCATTTTAGTTCATGCAAACGTTTCACAAGGATGTTATGCCACCAAAGTCGGCAGAAACCAAAAATTAAAGCGATTTTTCCCGAGTACCAAGCTTAAGGCGATATGTTTCATTGATGAGTGCCTTTCATTTTCAAACTGCCTGCTCTGAATTTCAATTTAATCCTCCGGCAGAAAACTTCGGGCAGACAAAAATTTCCCCGGTGCTGAGACATGCTGAGCGGGGGGTATCCATGTGGATCGCGCTGCTTCCCTCGCGCGTCACAAAGGGGTCTGGCCCGCCTGCCACTTCTCCTGCCATTACATAAGCTCTCCATCTCCGAGCTTCTGCTGTCTGCACCATGAGTCATGGCACATCTCGCGGCTAACTGCTAAGTGCTAAGTGCTCCATCCCTCAGTGGCGTGTGATTGGGTGGGGGCTCTCTAGCCTTCACACCCCATGATTAAGGCTCACCTGATGATTGTGACGTAAAAACACCGCATATAGTCTCAGGCATCTTACTAGAAGACTTTTCTAAACATACAAACTATATTCATGAACACAAATGCCCCAGCCCTGTGCAAGTACAAATTAATCTTCACAAATTCCAGAATGTCTTTGTCAAAAATGTTTTTATGCTAGCTGTGGGAATCATAAAAAACAGCTCTTAAATCTCCACAGCTGTGCAATTTACATTTTGACTAGCAGAGGTGATCCACTTAAATGGATTTCTTTCTCTTTTAAAGCACTTTTGATCAGGACAGGTCTGTTTTATATTTAAGAAGACACCTTTGATGTATAAATGCCCAGTTGTCTCTCAGATATCTGTTCACATTCATACACTCTCACAACAGCCTTTATTTCATGCATATATTCCAGCTTAAATGTTTCTGAACATTTAATAGAAGGCAAAAGCATGTAGGGCCTCATTCATTCTATTCAGGGGTAAAACTTCAAAGCTTTCACTGAAGACATGGCATGTTCCCCCCAAATTGGGCAAATGGACAAATAAAAGGAATATCATTGTCTAGTCTGAAACCACACATTTTAAAAAACAAAAGCCGGACTGAGAGACAGTGCTGTAAGAGCCAAGGCAGGGTAGGGGCCATGCCGCCCGAGCAGAGTGAGCTCGCATGCCAGGCCGCCCGAGCAGAGTGAGCTCGCATGCCAGGCCGCCCGAGCAGAGTGAGCTCGCAAGCTGCCCGCATGCCGCCCGACCAGAGTGAACTTGCACACCGCATGAGCAGAGTGAGCTCGTATGCCACCCGAGCAGAGTGAGCTCGCATGCTGCTTGTATGCAGCCCAAGCAGAGTGAGCTCGCACACCACCCGCCCGAGCAGAGCAAACTCGCACACCATCCGCATGCCACCCAAGCAGATTGAGCTCGTATGCCGCCCAAGCAGAGTGAGCTTACACACCACCCACATGCCACCCGAGCAGAGTGAGCTTGTATGCCGCCCAAGCAGAGTGAGCTTGTATGCCGCCCAAGCAGAGTGAGCTTGCACACCACCCGCATGCCACCCGAGCAGATTGAGCTTGTATGCCGCCCAAGCAGAGTGAGCTTGCACACCACCCGCATGCCACCCGAGCAGAGTGAGCTCGCATGCCAGGCCACCCGACCAGAGTGAGTGCACTCAGACAGCCCAGCTAGGCATGCCCAGTGTGCCACAGACATGCGGCACGCAGCCCGTTCATAGCACCTTACACCTGAAAACCAAACAGGTCACACTTACGCCCATCCACATACTGTGTATTCACAGGTCTGTTAATGACTGTATTACTCTAGCAAACCGTTTGAATTTTCAGAAAACATAGCATGAAAAAATTTTCATTTAGGTGAAGCCAACCTGAGCCCAGCCGTGAACACCTGACATTGTCAGCTTTTACTGTTGCAAGGTCACTGGGGAGAGGTTTGTGTTCTTACTGCAGGGGTGCAAGTAAAACCAAAGGAAGCACAGTGCACCAGGCACCCCATGGGAGCAGGGTGAGTTAATTTTCAGGGCAATTCCTACACTGAGTCATCAAAAGGAACATTTGCATGGGACACAGTGATAATCTCATCTCACTGATGTGCACTTTGTTCATAGAGGAAGATGAGAAATGGTCCTGTGATGAGGTCTGGGGCACCTAGTCATTTAACCTCAGTTAACTCTCACTATTAACTGGGCTGATCTGAAAAACCAGTTCTTGGGATGTAAATAGCTCCTTCTTGTGTAACCAATTTTAAATCGTTCACTAATTTCATACTTAATAATACTGCACTAAAGAACCGTGATTTGATCAATCGAAATCACCTTGCGATCAGATAATATTTTTGGTTAGGAACAGAAATACAACTTCATACAGTACCCCGGCGTTTTTCCGTCTGCACCCCAGTAACAAAAGTTCAACCATTCATTTTTGAATATATTATATTCCTCATTATTGTGACCCGATAACCTCCACGGGCACGTTAAAATAGCATTGTAATTGCTACAGTACGTGCCCAGAGGTAAGAGACGGAAAGGAGGCATGCTCCATCGGGTCTAACCCCAGCGCAGACCCCCATCCCCGTCACCCTTAGGTTACGTACAGTCCCTAGGGGACCATGCATACGCGGGACCTTCCCGTACCTGCCGGCTCGGTGCCGGTTCCCCGCGATCCGATCCGATCGGGCCGCGCTGCTGGCCGTACCTGTACGACACCTGCTTCCTTATGGTCAGCTGCAGAAAGTCGCTTTCCAGCTGCCGGTCCCTCTCCAGCCGGGCATCCACGGAGCCGTCGTCCGGACCGCTCGGTGTCCCGCTGCGGACTCTGGCCGGCTGACTCTCCGGCAGGAAAACGTCCTCTTCCTCGGTCACATTTTCCAGGCTCGAGGGTGGCGCCGGCACCTCGGACGCGTCCCCGGGACAGCGGACGGACTGAGCCGAGCGCCCCTCGGTATAACCCGCCGCCTCGGCCATAGCTAATAAGAAGCAGGACGAATCGGCGGCCGCGGAGAGCCGAGCGCGGCGTATGCCGAGTTACGGTGTATCTCCTAAGTTGCGTTCGCCCGAGAGCCGCGAATGTGGCCGGACTGCCCCTGCTGACCGGTTCGCGGCGCACGGAAGCGAAGCTCCGGGAGCAGCCGCAGCAGGCACTGGGTGAGCCTGGCTTAAGCGGAGCCGATCGGGCTTTTTCTGTCACGCATCAGGTGACTTCACCTTAAACTCAGAGGGACGCACGCCTGTTCTGTCCGATCGGTCACACCAAGCAAAGCGGGCAGGCTGGGCAGGCTGATGAGATGCAGGGCATGCCTGACAATGTGTGGGGGAGCATCAGCAAACTGGTAATCCGGAATTATCCGTAAACTTCTGATTACTGAAACTCATTTTGAAATTCCGTATTGTTCCTGTTTATTATTACTAGTCTTTAGAAAATATATTCTATTCGAAACATGAATGTAATGAGATTATTGTGCCCGACTATCTGGATAATGGTTTAAATCGAAATAATGATAAGAATAGAGGTATATAAAATACCCATACTGAAAATAAGCCTGCATTTTTCCATCCACAGATTTCCTGTCATTGACAAACACACTTGCATCCATTTGCACTCACTTACACATTGCCTTACAAACACTCACTTGCACACTGCCTTACAAACACTCACTTACACACTGCCTTATAAACACTCACTTACACACTGTCTTACAAACACTCACTTACACACTGCCTTATAAACACTCACTTACACACTGTCTTATACACACTCACACACTCCCTTACACACACTCATTTAGACCCTGTCTTACACTCATTTACGCCCATATGCACACTCACACACTCCATTACGCACATTCACATACAACATGGCTTACATACACTCTCTTTCACCCTTATCTTATTACATACACTCTCTTTCACCCTTATCTGTCTTATGTACACTCACAAATTCACTTATACACACTCACTCACACCATCATATGCACACTCACACACTACTTTACACACATTCACTTAAACCCTGTATTAAGCACATTTACACACTGCACTCACTTACACTCCACACCATCACACGCTTCCTTACACACATTGATTTACACTGTCTTACACACACACTCCCTCACACATATTCACTTTCACTGTCTTACACACACTCACACAATCACTTCCACACACTCGCTCACACCCTGTCTTATGCACACCCTCACACTTCCTTACACTCACTTGCTCACACCCTGTCTTTCACACACTCCTAAGCACACACTCACAGCCCGTCTTAGGCACACCCACACTCCTTTCAACACGTTCATTTACACCCTGTCTTAATCACATTAGCACACTCCCTTACACATACTCGCATACAACCTGTCACACACACACTGTCTTTCACTCTGTCTTATGTACACTCACAAACTCAGTTATACACACTCACTTACACCATCGTATGCACACTCACACACTCCTTTACACACATTCACTTGCACCCTGTCTTAAGCACACTCATACCCTGTCTTACGCACACTCACGCACTCCCATGCACACACTCACACCCTGTATTATCATGCACATACTCACAGCCTGTCTTAGGCACACCCACACTCCTTTAAGCACATTCATTTACACCCTGTCTTAAGCACATTAACACACTCCCTTACACATACTCACTTACACCCTTTCTTACACACTCTCACACTCCATTACATATTCTCTTACAGGCTGTCTTACACACACTCACACCCTGTCTTATGCACACTCACACACTCCCTTACACATACTCACACTCTGTCTTATACACACTTACATACCCCCTTACATACACACACACACACACACAGATATACACTGCCTTACTCACGCTGACACTTTCACACACTGTCTTAGCTTGATATACACACTCATACCCACCCACAAACACACTGCCTTGCACACACTTACTTACACACACAGTTGTACATAACCTGATATACAAACTCCCACATACTGTTTACACAGATACTCACATACACATACTGGTTTGTATTTACAAGTATATATTTTGTGGGGACCATCCATTCATTTCTATGGACGAACCTTAATCCCAACTATGACATCCTTAACCCCTATCAAGCCCTAACCTTAACCATAAGTACCCAAACAAAATACATTTTTAGTTTTTTGATTGTATTCACAGATTTTTATAAAACTGAAAAATGTCCCCACAAGGTTAAGTTACAGGTTTTTATCACATTGTGGGGAAATCTGGTACCCACATTATAAAACATTTCAAAAACACTCACATAATCTGTGTCACACACGCACATTCACATACACACTACACACTCACACCTAAACATTGTGTCTCAGTGGGGAAAATGTAAGTACAATATCCAGCCCCAGGCCGCTGTCCTGCTTCACTGCTCATTGTAGTGCAGGGGGTGTGTGGGCTTCAAAGCCAGATCGCGTGGGCCTGAGAGGCCCATTCAGAGGCCAAGCGTCCATGGTGTCTGCCTCACTCAGCATGACAGGACCAGCACGGGAGAAGGCAGATGATGGCTTATGGATCTATCGGCGGTGCACATATACAAGCCCATCTGTTTTTAGCTGATTGATTGCTAATGGTGCTGGCTGTACTCGAGTCTGCTGCGGGATACCAGGCATGATTCGTCTGTGTAATTATGCTTTCAACTTGTGTTGAGTACACTGTGTTTTTAACAGGCAACATTTATGAGCCCCGCCGAAATGGTATTATGGCACAGCATCACAGACCATGACTAATGTGTGCTTCTCGTGAAATTGCACTCTTTCTGTTCATATCCACCCTATGGTGCTATAATTAAATTATAGTTCGGGAGACTTGTTCCAGGCAGGACAGCAAACAGAACCACATGACAGAGACAGGAGGACAGAGCAGGGGCTGCATTTCTGCTGATTAAGTTTAGCTTGTTCTTTCATGTGCCGCCAGTGACTAGGACTAGGGTTCAGTGGCTCGATTAAATCCCCCAATGATAAATTTCGCAGATCAGTTAATGGACCTATATCGGTAAGACTTGCCAAGGTGGAAGGCCACGGTAGATTTAGTCAGCCAGCTACAGTAACAGACATCTACCTACTGTATAAGACTTACCGAAAACAGGGTGGGGGGGTGAATTTCAGTGCCGGCTAACAAACTGCTATGATAAATACCACCAGTATGAGATGAAACGAAAGTTATGAACTTGTTTTTAGTATATTCAGAAACACGATTATTTGGTGTCCCACAGTTTAAGAACCACTCATCTCTACAATGTTCTTAGGAAGGAATACTTTTAAAAGTTAAAGTTGCTGTGTTCCCAAGCTAAAGTGTCTTCTACAGCTGCCGTTCCCCCCACACCCCCTGAGCTGCCACTCAGTGCTGCTTTTTCATTTTAGGGGGGACTGGTCTCAAATTATAATGATCTGTAGATCTCATCCATATAATGTTATTTTCTGAAGTGGCAATAAGATCAAGTCCAGGACCAAATACTTTGAGTTATCATGGTCACAAGGTCAAAGGTCTTCTGAGGTCAACCTAAGCGGCATACATGTAGCTTTAACTTCAGTGCAATTTGTCTCAAAATGTAATTGGCACCAGGTCATCAGCAATACCATGCAATGTTTTCTGCAAAGTCTGGAAAAGATGTGACTAATTCTTTTTGAATTACCATGCTGACAAGATCAAGTGCCTAAGCAGGCCTCATCATTGCTATCAGTGTGTGGTGCTCCTTCAGTTTTGGTGTGATTTATCATAACATTTGATCAGGTCCAGATCTTTACCCTTACAGCATGTCTGAAAAGGTTGAAAATTATCTGTCGAATACTTTGGGAGTTGACTAGTCCCAAAACCACAAGTATTCCCCGTCCAGAGAATACAATTATTGTTATGCTACTATGGAAGATAATATGAGGAGGAAACAAGGTTAGAGAGAACCAAAAAAACACATTTCTGGTGTGTTAATTCTAACAATATGTAAGCATTCCCAATTCAGAAATCTGTAAGGCAACAGAATCGTCCACAGATGGGGGGACAGACAGGCTGACCATCTTCACTTGTACCCTGCAGACAGTCATCACTGATCATGCCCGCCTCCAGTGTGTGTTCTGCACAGACAGGACAGCATACAGGCCATGTACAGCACTGGGACTCATCTCCCGTCCTGTAGCCTGGAAAAAAAATGAGCCCAGCCTGTCCGAGGCATCCATCTTTGAGATGGAAAACAGGGAGACGCCATTTGATGTTAGTAAATGGCCCATAGATCTCCACCTGCTGCTCCTCCTCGACCAGATCTAGGTGAGCTCATCATTTTAGCTGAAATATTGCAATGGCAATGTCTCTGGGTTATACGCTGTGCTGTCAGAGAAGCCTAATACAAGTCAGGGCTCCCGTGCACTGTGGGCTGATGGACTGATGGGTTGCCCAGCAGCTCTTAGGACAGGGGGCCCCAATAGCTGTGAGGGGCAAAATGGCTGCTGTGGGATGGAAAGCTAGTTGGCATTTACAGATGCCTGCAAACATTTATCTGAACGCCGGGATGACTGAGTGAAGCTGTTATTTCTCCTGTGCCAAGGCAGGCACTGCCAGGAAGGAAAAAAGCAGCTTTTCTGTTGTGGTACCAACAGCTGTGTGTTTTCTTCACCTGTGAGTCTCTCGGCTTACTCTCAGTAATTACGGCGAAACCCAGGGATGTGTGGCTCCCCACAACGTCATGCTGAGCGTGGGCCAGCACGATGCAGCCTCTGTTGATTTACCTAGATGGGAGCAGAAGCTTAATAACTAACAAGGTCTGATTTACAATCCCAGTGGAAGCGGAATATGATTTATATTCTGTTACTGTTGTTTAATCCCTTCTAAATTCTAAGGAAGATAATCCCTCTTTAGAATTTATGACGGAGATGGTCTTCTCCATCACTTCTAGTTCCATTGAGGATCATTTGGTTTGTTCCTTGCAAAGAGAAGCTTAAAAATAGGCTTTAAAATGGTTGGTTTGTTTTTGGAAGGATTTCACTGATATTTCTGTCTTTGGCTATCTGTTTTAATGGGCAGCTAACATAGAAACATAGAAAAGCTTCCCGTATTTTCTGCTGCTTGTACATTTACCTCCTAATACTCCTTCTAAGTACATGGCAGGGCTGTCATTATAGGCCTGCTGTTCACAGCTCCTGACAGTATAACCTGTCAAACCTGAGATTTTGATCTATAAGCAGAATCAAGGGAGGAACTAGTCGAAGTCAGATACTGACTTCCTTTATGCAGGCTTACAGGGATAAATATCTATAAGAACATTAGTCCCAGAACAGGAAAGAGAATGTGAAACAAATTGTTCTCTGGCACTCCCATTGAAAATGAGGGTGTCACTGAGGCCATTAGGAGATGTTTGGGCATTTACTGTATGCAGAGTGGATCCGAGGGCTCCCTTTGGACAGTAGAGAGAAAATATGACCACCGCACGCACCACTGACATGCTAAGCGTGTCCACAGCGTCCTCACTGACAGCAGTGACATGTTCAGCATACCTACAGCATCTTCACTGACATCACTGGCATGCTCAACATACATGTGGCATCCACAATGACAGTACAGACGTGCTCAATGTACCCGCGGCATCCACAATGACAGTACAGACATGCTCAACGTACCCGCGGCATCCACAATGACAGTACAGACATGCTCAACGTACCCGCTGCATCCACAATGACAGTACAGACGTGCTCAACGTACCCGCTGCATCTACAATAACAGTACAGACGTGCTCAACGTACCCGCGACATCCACAATGACAGTACAGACATGCTCAACGTACCCGCGGCATCCACAATGACAGTACAGACGTGCTCAACATACCCGCTGCATCCACACTGACAGTACAGACATGCTCAACGTACCCGCTGCATCCACAATGGCAGTACAGACGTGCTCAACGTACCCACGGCATCCACAATGACAGTACAGACGTGCTCAACGTACCTGCTGCATCCACACTGACAGTACAGACGTGCTCAACGTACCCGCTGCATCCACACTGACAGTACAGACATGCTCAATGTACCCGCTGCATCCACAATGACAGTACAGACGTGCTCAACGTACCCGCTGCATCCACAATGACAGTACAGACGTGCTCAACGTACCCGCTGCATCCACAATGATAGTACAGACATGCTCAACGTACCCGCGGCATCCACAATGACAGTACAGACGTGCTCAACGTACCCGCTGCATCCACAATGATAGTACATACGTGCTCAACGTACCCGCGGCATCCACACTGACAGTACAGACGTGCTTAACGTGCCCGCGGCATCCACAGTGACAGTACAGACGTGCTCAATGTACCCGCTGCATCCACACTGACAGTACAGACGTGCTCAACGTACCCGCTGCATCCACAATGATAGTACAGACATGCTCAACGTACCCGCGGCATCCACAATGA
>JAODKM010000020.1:11489315-11514466 GCA_026780845.1 Petrocephalus sullivani
GCCCAGACAAAACGCCTGCACTTCTGGATCATGTTTAGATATGGCTTCTTTTTCGACCTATAGAGTTTTAGCCGGCATCGGCGAATGTCACGGAGGATTGTGTTCACCGACAATGTTTTCTGGAAGTATCTCTGAGCCCATGTTGTGATTTCCATTATAGTAGCATTCCTGTGTGTGATGCAGTGCCGTCTAAGGGCCCGAAGATCACGGGCATCCAATATGGGTTTCCGGCCTTGACCCTTACGCACAGAGATTGTTCCAGATTCTCTGAATCTTTGGATGATATTATGCACTGTAGATGATGGTAACTTCAAACTCTTTGCATTTTTTCTCTGAGAAATTCCTTTCTGATATTGCGCCAATATTTTTCGCCGCAGCATTGGGGGAGTCAGTGATCCTCTGCCCATCTTGACTTCTGAGAGACGCTGCCACTCTGAGAGGCTCTTTTTTATACCCAATCATGTTGCCAATTGACCTAATAAGTTGCAAATTGGTCCTCCAGCTGATTCTCATATGTGCATTTAACTTTTCCGGCCTCTTATTGCATTCTGGAACAAGAATTTCACTGCATTCCCAAATGTACATGAGGATAAAACTTGAAACTTGAATTCTGTCATAGATAGGCAGTGTGTTTCCTGAGAATTGAGCCTAACTGGCTCGTAAATCATGCTGCTCTTTGTAGTTGCATATGGAGGATATGTATACTGGTTGGAGAAATGGGAAACAGAATTTCCCTTTCTTCACAATGGCTGAGTGGAATATTAGCGACAGAAAATCAAATAGTTAATAGCTTTTGCAGTCCGCCTTTCACCAAAGCTATAAGAAAAGTACAGAATAACATGACTAAAAATATGTGACTGACAGAGTGACAAAAGCCACCAGGTCGCCAAGAGACAAGCGCACATCTGAGAAATAGCATTCATAAATGACGAGTGAGTTCTAAGCTTTGCCTTCAGCTATGTATGCTTTAAAACGAGTTACTGAAGTTAATACATTGACGTTGCATTTAACCCAATGCGATAATTCCTGAAAAAGAGCGACCCCTTGTGGTTCAGTTCAAATTTTCCAAACCGATGAAATTGTAAGGTGTTAGGAATTACACAACCAGAGAGCAGTAGATTCCCACGACCCTGTCTAGGATAGGTGGGTGGGAGATGAATGGATGGATGGATGGACATTGGTAGATTTGACTTTTTTAGCTCATTATTTCTTTTAATGGTAAATTAAAGTTATATATAGGGAGTTTCACCTTGAACAGGAGGTCTGTCCATTTAAAGGCACGTGCATCATAAACAAATCAATAAAATCAGACTCTAGAACATTGCCTGATAATGAAAACAGACAACAGATTGCTGATGCAGTTTTATATTTTGCTTCATGCTACTTCTATACAAAATATGGAAAGTTAGGAAAGGCAAAAATAACATTCAGACACATGCAGGTTCGTTTACGGCCACAGTCTGCTCATGATTTCTGAGATGAACAATGTCAAATACTAAGACTCATTTGAAATATAAAAATACATCCCCCATTTACAGTTTACATTTTAATTGTCATATGCCTTAAAAAATCAGGAAAGGTGAATCGGTACCTTGCATAGAAAAGCATTTGTGGGATTTAATAGCTTAAAAAAGCTTTATTTAAGCCCTGGGGACAAGACCAAGGGTGGAGTCCAAATTAAATGGGTGTAATGGATGGGTCGTGTTACGGAAAAAGTAATTTTAGGCATGTTGAAAATTGGGTTTCACTCAAAAAAAGAAGCAGCACAGATAACCTTCATGTGCCACTGAAAGGGAAAATCCACAAGAAACCCGCAAAACTGACGTTTCATGTTAACTGACATTTCACATTAACCTCCATTTCACATTAAGTGACGTCGCGTGAAGCGAGTGCAAGATTACTTGTGTCACATGCACCTCCAGTCGCATTACAGGAGGATGATCATATGCTGGGGGTGTAATCGTCAGAGCTCCGTCCCTGTCCTCAGCTTGGTGCCCACTCCCACAGTGACACAAACTCCAACGTCTGCATGCCTCTCCTTCACTTAACCAGGAGCTGTGCTGCAGCTTACATATTCCACACAGGATCATTTCTCCCTGCTTAATGTCCAATGTTGAATGAAGACACTTTCATGACACCCAATTTTCCAAAGATTGACTATTGTTTTTCCTCACAGGATTTTCATTGACTGAGATCTAAGACCTGGGATACAACAACTTGAACCATTTCTTGCGGGATCAATAAAGTTTTCCTGATTCTGATACAGGGCTATTTTCAGAAGATTAAATAAAATACAACGTAAAACAAATAACACAGCCAGTATAATGGTCTAATAATGAACGGGTCCTCAACTTGTACACACCATTCAAAATCTATCCAGTTTTTTTGTTAAAATACAATGCGGAATTTTCTAGTCTAATGCAGTTTGGAGTGAATATGCCATCATGTTCATATATCTTTCAATGTACAAAATGTTCTTGACATAGAAATAAAGAAAAAAAGCAGTGAAACTGTTTGACAGTTAGAACAAGAGGATCATGTAAACATGACATCACTACTATTTACACGAGAAAAAGGTCTCCTTTCTCACCTTAGTTTTTTTTTGTTTTTCTTTTTGCTGCCTAAAACAATATATTACAAGAATATGACATTTCAAAATCCATAAAAATACATCTATTGGCTTTCATATAATAATACATTAAAGAATTCCCAAAAAAGATAACAAAATAATATTTCTTTAAAAAACACGTGTACTGAAAAAGAGCCTGGAAATGAACTACATTCAAACCCTGGGGACGGGAACTACAGAAGCAGGACCTGGACACTAGGTGTAACTGAGGGTCAGAAATAGAGATAGCATGGAAAAGCGGGCAGTATGAATGGAGCCCAGAGCTGGGAATGTACGCATGCAATCGAACATAGCTGTGGTATCATGCTAAACACCTGCTAACTAATTCATGTGAAGCGGTTTTGGCCACCCACATGTCATTATAACACACATCTGTCCAGAGTGCCTCTCTCATCCAAATGTTAAAATGCATAATCACACGCCCCCCACCCAAAACACACAAAAACATGTTGCTGTACCGTACACAGCAGAAAGTCAGAAAGCTAGTGGAAATAAATATTCAGATATGACTGTCTGTGGAATGGCTTTGAGGAGTAGGGTGTGATGCTCCTTCGCCATTGTATTTGGGTGCCATTTTTTAGCAGCATGATAATGACTTTCCAGGGCTGAAGAGGGCGCTGTGGCACATGGAACGTAAAATTCTGCTGAGTTTACGGTCCACATGAGGTGTGCGCCAACCAGCTGCCTGCAGAGGGGCTAGAAGTACTCTGTACTGCCATCAGGGGGCGCTTCTCTGTGGGAGACAGGGGATTCAAGAGTAGAGATACATGTTATGACTGCCTTTGAAATTCTAGGTACAATTAAGCCTCAAACACATGAAAAGATACATATTCTCATTTCCGAAACTGAAAAACTATGTGTGTTTTCTGTTTTTCCAGAATTTCCCCCGGGATCACTCTTAATCTTATATCTATCACAAGATTTCAACATGCCAACCAGGGTTGTGAACCATTCAGAAATGGACTGAGAATGGCTCTGAAATTCCAATTTATTTTGTGAATTTGAAATTAATTTGAATTGTGTTTGAAAACAGAATGCAGAATTGCAATTTGAATGTAAATGGCATCTGCCAAATGCCGTAAATGTAAATTAATTTAAGTAAGCAGAATTAAAATTGAAGTAAATATATGATGTTCAATTGTATTGAATTTCTCTGAATTAAAATGAATAAAATTCTTATTTCCATTTCCAATTCAACATCCTGACGAGTGTGGCCAAGTCAATTCATAAATGGAATGTGGGACGCAATTCATAAATTCTGTATTTTGTACAACCTTTATGCCAACAGTCCCCTGCCTTCCAGAGACATGCTCAGCTCACAACAATCAGTACCACAAACCAGCCTGAGCCACCACACCTTTTGTGGAAGCGCTCTTCATCATTGGGGAACTCAGAGGCCGTCCTGTTGTAATCTGTGTGGGCCTGCTTCAGGTACTTGGAGGTCTCATGTTTTCCCTGGGGGGGCTGGGGTGGTCCATCTTCAGCAAAGTCAGCAGGCACCCCTTCCCAGTTACCTGCATTCCCCATCTTCAGGAAATGCCCATAGCCTTCATCCTGCAGGGAGCTCTCCTTGTAAAACAGGAGGCTACGGGATCGGACTGCAGGGACATACACACCAGCAGGGGGCACACTTTAACACCATTCATTTTTACTTGGGTGCTATACGAATTAATTTAACTCACACATCTTACTGTAATGGGTAATTGATTAATATCACTATACTTAAATACATGCTCACATTCTTGACATCAGCATTGTCTACAAGTAATCAGACTTCCTCAGATTACTCATTCTTCTTAATTAGCTGCTATTTCACTTTGTTTCTCAGCAATTAATACAACCTCAAACGCAAAATGTCACATATCTCCAACATGCCAATGAAACGCTTTGCCCAAGTGCTATTCTCATCTCTAAAGGCTCATGCTTATGCATTGTGTTACAGTGTTATTTTATGAGCCAGGGTTTCCATGGTGATGGGGGGCTCTCCGCCAGTTGGAGCTATCAGTGAGGCCCCATTGTGTTTAATAGGACTGTCTTCGAGCGGTTCTAGGGCCCAGCTTCGCTGGAGGAAAGTGAAGCTCTTTGCTGCCGCTAATCGGGAGGCAGGTATGACTAAGAAGTGAGCCGGTGAGCACCGGAGCAGCTGAGCACAAGCCCAGAAACACTGAACCAGCTGCCAGCAGTGGGGTGTGATGCGAAGAGCCCGGGATAATGAGCTGGTAACAATGCCACTGCTCCTCCCCAGGTCCGCAGCAGCATCACACTTGAAGGCCAGTTTAATATCTGAGCCAGACTGAGATACACAGGGCTGCACATGTAAGAGATTTATTCATCAGCTAGACACTTCATAAAAAGACGCGTCTGAAACACTCGCCTGTGCTTCAGAGCTCTTGGGGAACTAAAATGTCCAGTGGAAGGCTGCACTCAGCAATGCGTATACAACGCAGAGTTTCTCTGCCTTGTCGCATGGCTCCCTCTTTCAAAGGGAAGGCTTTAATGCAGATAAATAATAGCAGACATACCTGCTTGCTGGAAAGGTAATTGATTTAAAAGAGCCTCTCATCCAGGGTGTGCTCAGAATGGTGTCTTAGTCCCTGTGTTTCATAATGTGACTAAAAGAGGTGATAATCCTGCTAACAGCCTGGGCAGAGTGACTCGTTTATTTTAGGCTTAAAGCACTACTAGTTTCTGACAGAAAGTGAGCGCAGTCTTACCTTGACTGGCCGTGTAGGCCTCAGCAGAGGGTGAAGGGGCGGGCAACGCACTGTGGGGCGTCGAGGAGAACTCTGGTAGGCACGGCATGAAGGAGCCCAAAACCAGGACAAAGCACAGCGCCACCACCTGGTGGAAAAGCACAACTGAGCTGTGGCATCCAAGCCGGGGATGATCAGTGTGCATTTAGCCCAGAGCATAATTAGGCTAATGGACTGGCACCCCGTCAAGGGTGTATCCCAGCCTAGTGCCCTGACTGTCTGAGACAGGCTCCAGCCCCCACTGACCCTGACCACAGTTAGAAGATGGAAGGATGATGGATGGATGGATGGATGGATTGGTTGGATGGAGAAATGGATGGGAAAATTAGCCAGTGGAACTGAGGTTGAACTAACATTGCACAATAATACCACCCAAAATTCCAAGCCTCTTTGCTATGCATGCTCACATACAGAAGTCATACATTATGCCTGCTTGTCAGAGGTCCATAATTTAATTTGCTACTATTTAATAAAAACACCGACTCTGCAGTCTGCTGGAAGATTAGTGTTCAGAACAGAATCCTGCTAAAGTGGCATGTATTTTTTAACACTGACAGAACCTACCACAAGCTGTTCAGTGTAATGAACGACGCATACTCTCCATAATGCATTGCATGGTGTAAATAAATGGGATTCAATCATTAGCCATTAATATGAGCATAAATTCAAAACCATAGGTAATTTTTGTTGTGAATATTTACAGTCATCTTAAAAGGAAAATACACCCTCAGTTCTAAGGTTTTACGTATCAGGACATAAAATAAAATTTAAAAATAATCTTTTCCTTAGCAGGTCTTAAAACAAGGTAAATACAAACTCAGATAAACAACACCACATGACTTATTACACCGTGTCATTATTTATTTAACAAAAACTGAGCCAAAATGCAGAAGCAGTGCGTGAAAATTAAGTACTTCCATAGGAATTAAGAGGGTAAGTAGCAGCCAGGTGCCAAGTGAAGGTGACTAATCATCATTGTTGACACACCACAGCAAAATGTGTCCTCTGCTTTTAGCCCAAGTGACATTGTGACACAGCAGGGGGCAGCTACTTGAGCGCCCGGGGAGCAGTGCTTGGGGATGGTACCTTGCTTAGGGAACCACAGCGGTACTTGAACCAGCAATCTTTCAGTTATGTGGTTGCGTCCCTAACCACTACACCACCTGCCTCATACCAAGTGTTAAGCACAGTGGTGAAGGTGTGATGATTAGGGCTTGTTTTGCAGCCACAGGGCCTGGGCACGTTGCAGTCATTGAGTCGACCATGAACTACTCTGTATACCAAAGTATTGTTTAGTCAAATGTGAGGCGAACTGTCCGACAGCTAAAGCTTGCCCAAAATTGGGTCATGCAACAGGACAGTGATCCCAAGCACGCCAGCAAATCTACAACAGAATGGCTGAAAAAGAAAAGAATCAAGGTGTTACAATGGCCCAGTCAAAGCCCAGACCTCAGTCCCATGTAAATGCTGGGAGGGGACCTTATGAGAGCTGTGCATAAGCAAATGCCCACAAATCTCAATGGATTGAAGCAACACTATAAAGAAGAGTGGGCCAAAATTCCACCACAGCGATGTGAGAGTCTGATAAAGTAATAGAGAAAATTACGTCCTCAAGTTATTGCTGCTAAAGGTGGTTCCACAAGCTATTGAATCATACTTTTTGTTTGTTTTTCACACATGGCTTCTCCATTTTGGCTTTTGTTTTTTTACACCTGAGATTAGACTGAAAAATGTTTAGAACCTGGTAAAGACCAGGTAATTTTTTTTATGGCTTGATACATAAAACCATAGAACTTCTGTTTTCACATGACTGCACATATGTCTGAAGTTTAAAATAATCCTGGTGCGTCATTTGTTTGGGTGAATCAACTCTAAGAGTGATTGTAATATGACGGGTTGTTGTGGTCATGATCCTACAAATTATGCCGGACACGATGACTCATTCAGTTTCAACATGTTTGTCTGTGCCCCGACTGCAGTATTTACCATGAGGCAGGTACTGGTCTGTGTGGAGGCTATTTTGCAGGAGCGAGCTTTCCCAGTTACCAGGGACTGAAGTTTTTGGAGCTGCTGCAGTAGAGATCTGAGGAGAAAGACAACAGGTGAGAGGCTCGCACGGCCCGCTCTGTGTCTCGGGTCCCTCTGAGCTGACAGGCAGGCACGCGTATGAGGCTCACACAGACCGCCCTGTGTCTCGGGTCCCTCTGAGCTGACAGGCAGGCACGCGTGTGAGACTTACACAGACCGCCCTGTATCTCGGGCCCCTCTGAGCTGACAGGCAGGCACGCGTGTGAGGCTCACACAGACTGCCCTGTGTCTCAGGTCCCTCTAAGCTGACAGGCAGGCACGCGTGTGAGGCTCACACGGACTGCCCTGTGTCTCGGGTCCCTCTGAGCTGACAGGCAGGCACGCGTGTGAGGCTCACACAGACCGCCCTGTGTCTCGGGTCCCTCTGAGCTGACAGGCAGGCACGCGTGTGAGGCTCACACAGACTGCCCAGTGTCTCGGGCCCCTCTGAGTGACAACTGAGGTAGCACGGACACCTCAGGCATGTAAGAGTTCAAAAAACACATTTTTAGTTAAAACATTTTCATTGTTTGTGTATGTTGAACTAGGCACTTGAGAGCAAATAGTGGAAGAAACATAAAGTCCTACTATGATTACACTGTATAATTAATCTGAGAAAAGTTCATGCTTGACACAAAGGTTGGCATCCACCCAGACATTCCTGATTACTACTTTTGTGAGATTTGAGTTTTGGGGGGGGTTTGAGGCTTAATAAGAAATGGAGTTGGAGCTGCATTCTGAATTCCAGTCTTGTTTATGTGATGTGAACTCCTTTGGATCTGGATTGCTATGTGAATATAATCCAGACACCCAGAATCCTCCAGCTTCACTAAAAGGCTTTCCCCATGGGGATTATATTCAAATGCTGCCGTCACGAAGGGCTGAGTGACTGGCAATGGAAAGTCTCTGTGCCTGTCTGTCTTACTCAGAGCTGCAGTGACCTGATTCAGTCCCACACAGAGACCAGAGGCAGCAAGGAACACACAGACACACAGCCACATGGACACACGGTCACATGGACACACAGTCACATAGACACACAGTCACATGGACACACAGTCACATGGACCCACGGTCATACGGACACACAGTCACACGGACACACAGCCACACAGACACACAGTCACATAGACACACAGTCACATGGACACACCATCACATAGACACACAGTCACATGGACCCACGGTCATACGGACACACCGTGACACGGACACACAGTCACATAGACACACAGTCACATGGACACACGATCACATGGACCCATGGTCATACGGACACACCATCACATAGACACACAGTCACATGGACCCATGGTCATACGGACACACCATCACATAGACACACAGTCACATGGACCCACGGTCATACGGACACACCGTGACACGGACACACAGTCACATAGACACACAGTCACATGGACACACGATCACATGGACCCATGGTCATACGGACACACAGTCACATAGACACACAGTCACACGCACACACAGCCACACAGACACACAGTCACATAGACACACAGTCACATGGACCCACGGTCATACGGACACACAGTGACACGGACACACAGTCACACAGACACACAGTCACACGGACACACAGTCACATGGACACACAGTCACATGGACACACGATCACATGGACGCACAGTCACACGGACATACAGTCACATGGACACACAGTCACATGGACACACAGTCACAGCGGCTGCAGGGTTAGAGAGGCACAGGGTTACATAGGCAGGTCCTTAAGGCAACACTCCAGATGTGACACACATACATGCATACACGCATGGTTTCGGAGATACTATTGTCAAAAGTAGTTATCTAATAATGGTAACTTTCTTTTTAGGGACAATTTGTGAGAACATATTCATATGCATATTTTTTAAGAAATATTTTATATACACACATATAATAAACAGCATATAGTTTGCCACCTGACATTCTTCAGATTTTTTTTTAAATAGAGAGACCGCCCCTTTAGACTGGTTGTCACCAACTGGCAGACCGCTTCCAGACCAAACTACAATTGAATCTGGACGATACAATCAACCCTCCCAGGCCAGCAACTTCTATGGACGCAGTGGACTTTAGATTTGAGTTGCGGATGGAATTTGGCTCTTTGGGAGCAATAGTTGGAGACCACAGCTTTAGACACTGCTCTTGTGCAGGTTGTAGCCACAAGAGGGAGCCTATAAGCTAGCCTAGTCAATGCCATGCTAATGCCAGCCACAGTGCAGAAACATGGTAAATTACCCCTAGGGTTGCCAAATAAAGAGTACTTGAGAAAAAGTCTTGAACTGCAGTTTCATTTTGAATTATATATGCATATATTTAACATGATATATTGACTACAATAAAGTCATAACCAAGGCAAGACACTTTACAGGTTGTATTACAGAAAAAAAATCCATCTATCAAGTATGCAATCAGTTGCACAACAGACAAATGAAAGAAAATTAAATATGTGAACACATTCACCTAGTCATGCTAGCTGGATGAATCCAGAAAACAATTTGTACAAATATGTTCCTTAAAGCAACAGCTACAAATCACATTACTGTTTAACAGTGAAATGGATTCAGATAAAAAACAGTGAGTACTTTTCTGCTAATACCAGATCTAGCCAGCTCACAATATACATTTGATAGAAACTAAGAGGTGATATTCCTGCCAAAAGCCAATGTTGCCAGCAAAAATGTTGTCCTCACAATGTACCATCATATTTTAATTGAATCACAGCGGCCCAGCTCTGCATTCCCATGTGTACTTTAATCTAATACACTTTAGCCTCTTGACGGGACTTTAAGTCCTGTGGCTTTAATTAAAGGGCCGGCGCAGGCTTTTGCTGGTACAGCGGGACCTGGGGACTAGTAATTGCTTAATGGCATTGAGGCTTTCCCTCTACTGGATATCCCACTGGAACTGCCCAGCGGGTGGCCAAATAAAAGCTTGACAGGAAAAGTGCCTCGTTAGAAAATAAAAGCTGCTGCCTCATGGATCCGAAGATGGCTGCAATAACAGGGCTTTTGTTTTGAAGCATGTATAATTCTGTGGGAGAGTTAACCCTGAGGGAGCTTTTTTAAGCATCTCTGGTTTCTGTTACTCAGTTATGGGACTTTTTCTTTGTTGGTGGTTTTCACTTACCTATTATTATATGTCTGTTTCAAGAAAACACCTTTACTTACAGTTTTCAGTCACCCTGTAATCAGGCTGAGCCATAATATCCTGTTGTGTTTCTCCCAACAATTTTAAGTTGCCAACATTAATGACTAGCCTTTTTCACGTAACTTACAGTTATGTGAAAGGTTCCCCCTCCTGCTCCTCCCCCGCTGGTCTTCCCCAGCCTGTATTTTTACAGGGATGCTTAAAAAAAATCTGTCCAGACATGACCGGTCCAGGCAGGGTATCAAGGTAACTCCACACAATCTGTGGGAGTCGTGCCCAGTGCGGCAGCCTGGCCGGCTTTGCCGGGGTTTGACATGTTACTGATTAACGTGCACGCGTTTAACGCCAATGCTTTGCACGCCTGAGGAAGCCATCAATATGGAAAAGTGAGCATTAGACAACTGACCTAAGTTGAAATCAAGTGAAATCAAGGTGATTGGAAAGATTATGTGGCTTAAAAAGCCAAGAGTGGGGCAGGCCTTCCAAGGTTGTCATCACTCTCTGGCTGTACCCAGCGCAGACGAGTGATCCGCAGGGCAGCCACGGCTGCTCACTGCCTGCTAATTCTCACCACTTCAAGCTACAGTTAGCTCTTCCTGCCAAGGAGTTACTGCTTATTCTTATTAAGTTAATTGTTATGGTTTGTCAGGTAACCCGCTACAGCCTGCTGCATACATACAGAAAATTATTTAAAAATTTATGTAACCATGGAGCCTGATTATTTAACACAAATTTTGAATTGTTTGATTCAGTGGTTCTGAAACTGTAGTACTCAGAGTGACCCAGGTGGTACACGGGAATAAAGTTCTGTATAACTTATTGTATAAGCCGAGCTACTGGTCAGCTGCTCACGCCAGTATCTTGGTTTCTAATCTCTTTTCTTCAATACAGACATATCATATACATTAACACTGTAACCTCTTTAATACCTTTTAATAACATAATAATAATATATTTAATAATAAAATTGTTTTAATAAAACCAACTTTTTTTTTAAGTTGGTGAGGGCCTGGAGGTTGGGCCTTCACCAATGAGGCCAAGCCAGGCATAACCCAAATGAGCTACATGGGATCATCCTCCTACAGCAGCTCACCAGAGGAGCCTTAAGGGCCATTGTGGATCAGGCTGCAGTCGAAGGCAGACCGATCTCGGGTAAACAAAAGTGGACATGGCACATAAACACGCAGATACAGTCAGGCTCGTCTTAACTCTTACAACCCTATCCATTTTTTAGTGTTTTTCTATCCCTTTGACTTTTGGCTTATTGCATTGTATGTACATGAATTAGCCGCATATGCCTTATGAGGACATTCTGAGCTACTTCACAGTCTTCATATATTTTTTATGGGTAAAAACTATTTGCACCTATCGAAATTTCTCAATTATTAGTCTAATGTAACATGAAAATTTGCAGACACAACAAATATAATATAAATGTTGAGATTAGAGTCTTATGATATGGGAATGCAGGGTTTTCATAAGGGGACCTTTCTGTGGCTTAGTGTTGTGTAGGAACATATGGCCAGTGACAGGCGGAAATGAGGATCATCATTTAGAAACTTGCTGAAGTTATCTGATAGACAGCAATGCATGCTTTTATATATTTTAGTTTTTTGATTTATGACTTTATAACATCTGAAAGAAATAAAAATAGAGAAGCATTGTTTAGTTTATGATCCATTTATGTGAAGAAATATTACAAAATCTTTACAAAGAGGTACAAAATATTACACCATACATTTATTTAGTTTATATTTACTGTCCTAATGATAGTTGGCGGTGCATGGATCATTGCCGGGGTTCGTTTTGGGGGAAAATATGCCTCATTGCCACAGGATTATTCTGGAATATTCTAGCGCACAATGCTGCAACTTAGATGACCGGATCGGGTCATTTCTCTTGATTCAAAAGATATGCAATTCATGTGTGTGAAAATCAATGCATTTTGCATTTGCCGGGTTCTAGGGGTTGAAAACAAAGTGTAGTCTCCATAACCAAGCTCCTGGAGAGGGACTCTATTCCACTCTGGAGTCACCCTGGGTGAGAGGCACTGGGCAGGTGTGGGTTTACTTATAGCCCGCCGGTTTCGTGCTTATATGTTGCAGTTTACCTTACAGAATGAGAGAGTCACCTCTCTTTGCCTTCGAGTTGGGGGAGAGGTTCTGACTGTTATCTTTGCTTATGCATCAAACACCTGTTCAGAGTATCCAGCCTTCTTGGAGACATTAAGGGACTCCATTGTTCATCTGAGGGACATTAATGCTCAAGCGGGAAACAAGAGTGAAGCTTGGCAGGGTGTGAATGGGAGGAACAGCCTCTATGATCTAAACCTGAGTGGTGCTTCTATGCTAACTACAGTCCATCCATAAGAAACACCATGTTCGAGCATAAGGGTCTTCATAAGTGCGCTTGGCACCAAAACAGCCTAGGCTGTAGCTCAGTGATCAATTCTGCAGTCATATCATCGCATCTGTGACCATATGCTGTGAAGAGAGGAAGTGAGCGATCAGTTGATCACCACCTGATACTTAGTTGGATCAGATGGGGGGCAGCCAGGCCTGGTAGACCCAAACATATAGTGAGGGAGTGCTGGTGGACACCTGCAGTACTTGGAAGCTGTCAAGCTGAAGAATAAGGCCCTATGAGTTTGGTTAGCTTGTGGGACTCTGGAGGAGCTGGCAGGTACTGGACAGCTAAATGGAGTTGAGGTCTGAGGGCTGAGGTCACAGAGGCAGTACTGGTCCTTGCCGATGTGGGGCCCTAGGCAAGCATCACCGCCTCTGTTTCAGGCAAAGTAACATTGGCCGGCTAGCTGCCGCCTGCTCAGAGGGTGGAGCCCGAGGTGGCTGCTTGTGTCGCCTTTAGGACTGCGGAGGTAATCTAAACAGGTTCCAGGAGCGGATGAGCCCTCCGGATGTGGTTGGGCTGTCTTTGTCGACAAGCCTCTTCAACATTCTGTGAAAGTTGGGGACAGTTTTTTTCAACTGATTTATAATTTTTGTTAAGAGTATTTCTAAGGTGCAGTCAATGGGTGGTGGGTGTCCAGCACAGTGACCACAGCACGGTGACCTGCAGCCGAGTGTGAAGTGGGCAAGATGATAATCAACACCTGAAAGGCTGAGGCTATGGTTCTCAATCAGAAAAGAATAAATTCCACCCTCCAGGTTGGGGGTGAGTTACTGCCTCAAGTCCAACAGTCTGTGTTGAAAGGAGCCAGTTGAAGTGGTGTGGGTATCTATCAAGGATGCCTCCGGGGTGCCTCCTTTCGGGAGGTGTTTCGGGCATGTCCAATCAGGGTGAGACTCTGGGGCAGATCCAGGACATGGTGGAGAGATTAAATTTCTTGGCTTGTCTGGGAATGCTTTGGTATTCCCCCAAAGGAGCAAGAGGAGGTGACTGGGGGGAGGGAGGTCTGGTCATCTCTGTTGAGACTGCTGCCCCCGTGATACAGATCAGGATAAGCAGAAGATGATGTATGGATAGATGGATGAATCCATCTATCTATTTGTCTATCTAGTCTGGTTATTTGCCTTGGCTAGAGCTGAGTTAGGGATCTCTGGCCATTATTGGAATGGCATCGACTCAAAGACAAAGAGAAGGGATGCAAAAAAAACAAAGAATTCCAGTGCCTGATGAAAATGACTAATAAACAGAGTACTTTGTCTTATCTTTAAAGACTGCCATGTGAGTGATTTTTGACTATAAAATGTGAAATGCTGAAAAAACAGCGTACGATACACCAGACTAGGTAAGAAGAACACAATTCACAAACGTGTAAAACAGCACACAGCACATTCACTGATTTCATTGCCATGAGGAACGCATCTCAGTAACATCTGAATGTTTTAATCTTTACATATCTGTAATGGCTGCAAGAACAGCAGATAGTGACTCACTGAATATGTATTAACCGGAC
Organism: Petrocephalus sullivani; assembly: GCA_026780845.1. Lineage (NCBI taxonomy): Eukaryota > Metazoa > Chordata > Actinopteri > Osteoglossiformes > Mormyridae > Petrocephalus > Petrocephalus sullivani. The sequence continues at coordinate 11,503,852 of JAODKM010000020.1, forward strand.
TCTTCAACACTTGTCTGTATGAGCTAAAATTGTAATTCTATTTATTTGAAATACTATATCAACATACTTTCCATATCCATATTTATTTCTGAATCAAATCTCCAGCACTAGAGGTAATCAATTACATATGTCTTTAGTATGAATGAATGTATCATGGTGTTTGTCCTGAACCCACATCCCCAACGAGGCCAGCGCCTTGCCTGTTTGCGCTCTCCAGCGTCTCTACCTTCTTCCAGAGCTCATTGTTTTCTGACGTGTACGTCTCCACCCTGCAGGAGACGATGCGCAAGTTAATTCACAAGCATTGAAAGTGCAAGCTTGCCAAGGACCCCCATGGAAAATTACTTTTCCAACGTACTTTTTTTCCAGGCATTCCACGTACTCCTTCTTCTTTCTACGGCTTTCCTGGGCTGATATCTACAAGGGAAAATCAGAGATTTGTTAAATGTGACAACAGGACAATTTGACAGAACAAATGATGACTTAAGAAGACACAACTCTGTCACAGGACAGGAGAGCTGATTCATGGCATCAGGTTCTTGGGTGGTAAAAATGGTGCAGACCTCCAGGGACAGGTCAAGATGGGTCAAGATTGAAATAATTTCGCCTCTTCTTACAGGACCAGGGACTCATCAGGTCAAAAAGACTTGAGAAATCCTCTTGTAAACCTTGAGACCTTTGGTCATTAGTTCAGTGAGAAAGAGGTTTTGGCGGAGTTTAAGGTGACACCTTGTTTTTGATCTTTCGACGGACTCTCTTGAGTGCCTTTTCTTCGGTCTTGGTGAGGGGCAGCTTATTTGGGACAGGGTAGCCCTCCGCTATCAGGGTTCTCTTCTCCTCCTCTGTCAACACCAGGGGCCCCGAGGTACCCTGTAACTTCTGTAGGCCAGAAGAATGTGGCTCATCAGCAGTGCACCTCTTCTGTGAGCAAGAAGCAGACTTTCATCAATCACCCCGCCAATTTTATTAGACAAGCCTGTGCTTCCCGGTCACTGCTCCAGAGGAAAACAACAGCAAAATAATGAAGGCAGTGTGTGGGGAAAAAAACAATCCTGGAAGCAAATAATCAAGAACAAATTTACCCACATAATTGGATACAAATGCTCAAAAAACATGATTCTTTGCAAAACCATTACTATCCTTCTCTATCATTGCTACAACTATGACCAGTACGTGGGATCTTCCTGGAAACCTTTATAAATGAACATGAAGTTGAACATTTTACATCCCCTTAAGGTGAAGTTTCAAATTAAGGAGGAACTTGTATGTATTTATGCTTAAATTCATTGGACCAAAGGTTGTGAAGCTGAATGGAAAAGAGGGATTACCACTCCACTAACTAGCATAGTTCACCAACAGAGGTCATCCTCCAACCTATACCACAAACACTACTCCCCAGCAGCCTGTCCTTATACTGTAGCACCACTTTTTTCCAGGCTTGACTTTTATCACAAACTGCTGCCAGTATATCAGGAGCCACAGGTTCCATTCTGACCCATTTTAAGATGGCTGCCAGGTGCATGTACTGTAGGGTGCAGAGCATACTTCATTAGGATCACCAGGGGGGCAGACAGAAGGAGACCCAGGTGATCCCCGATGACCTCAGCCACTAGGGGGCTGGCCTTTGGGTGACAATAGGGGTCCCTTGGCCTGCACTCTGACTGCTCAGTGAACACAGTTGGGACAGCCTACAATCACATGGCCGCCCACTTCTTAGAGCCAAATGCCTGGTCACATGTCATAACATAATATTACATAAAATGTCATTCATCCCAAGGGACTCCATGGCATAGCTCTCATAGAGCAAGACGCTCATTATATCTATTGTATATGTGCCAAACCCATGTTTGAAGACCTGTATTTGAAGCCTGTAAGACACTGTTTAATTACAAGCAGCCAAGACCTCAGGAAAACAATAAAAAAAATTATAGTTAGAGTTCTGGAGTTGGGTGACGCCTCAGGGAGCATACACTTACATGGGGGGCCGTGAGGAGGGGGGATGTCGAGATGGCAGCGGAGGTGCGAGGCTGTAAGCGTGCCGGACTGGGTGGGGGCAGGGAGCGGGGACTCTGCGAGCCGTCGCTGTCGCTGCCGTGGCTACTGGGAGGGGTAGGCGGGAGCAGCAGCCGCTCGTCTGTCCAAAAGGTCAGAGGTCACAGAACTGGACAGCTGGATCTTCATAATAAAAACTCTGCAATACCGCTACCCCATTGCAGGGACACCTGGCCAGGCAGGTACACTATATGGACAAAAGTATCTTGACACCTGGTCATTTCACCTACAAGAACTTGACATTCAATTCTAAGTCCATAGGCATCAATATGGAGTTGGTCCCCCCTTTGCAGTTATAGCACAGTCATACTGGAACAGAACAGGGCCTTCCTCAAACTGGTCCCACAAAGTCGGAAGCATAGAATTGCCCAAAATGTCTTGGTGTGCATTGGTTGGTATGCACATGGTTGGGTGAGTTTGGTGTGGAAGTACTTGAACCTGCACAGAGCCCTGAACTCAACCCCACTGAACATGTTTGGGATGAACTACAACGGAGAACATCCAGGTTTTCACATCCATGCCTGACCTAGCAAATGCTCTTCTGGATGAATAGGCAAAACTTCCCACAGATACACTGCAAAATCTTGAGGAAAGCATTACCAGAAGAGTGGCAGTTTTTATAGCTGCAAAGGAGAGGACCATCTCCATATTGATGCCTGTGGATTTAGAATGGGATGTCATAAAAGTTCTTGTAAGTGTAATGGCCAGGTGTCCCAATACTTTTGTCCATATTGGGCTGGGTACAATCTTGTGGACCTGAAGAGGGTGGGCCAAACACCATCTGATGCGAATGGGCACTCCCAGTGCAGAGACAGGGAGCTAGAAACCTGCAGAGGCTCATGATTTGAAAGCTCACAGCATCCTAAAAAATTACAATCATTTATAATTATGCTGAGAATTAAATTATAAAGAGTTACAAGATTTACTTCTGCTGTGTGCTGGGTCACCCAAAGGAACAAGACATTCTTTCATCCAAGGAGGCTCCCCCAGGCTCAACGGAGAGACCTGTAAGGACACGAGGCCAGCCTCCCATGCTGGCATTGCTGCGTAATTCTCCCTTTTCATCTCTAAGCTGCAGCGAACAGGCTTAAGACGGCACACTGACGAGGGGGCCTCCTCTAGGTGCGAAACGCAATTAGGGAGGCAGGAGAGGCAGGGGGTGCTGGCACAGACGGACTGAGCTCTGGTGCGGAATAACGGCAGGCGAGTCCTTGCTACACTCGGATCTGTTTACTTTCACTGGGTCACGTTGGGTCAGTGGAGCACAAAGAAACATCTGGGGAAAAAATCAGGCCCTTTTCATGCCGGCTGTCTAGAAAAGTGCCTGGCTCTCCAGGCGCCCACGTTTGCTGGGAATCTGGCACATCATGAATGAGCTCACTTCAAATTCCGTGGTACTGATTTGGAGCATTTATGTGAAGAAATTTTGGATCCAGACATTAATCTGGCATCTGAGCAGAAAGATAAGGAATGGAGAGGCTGACAGCCACCGGGATCTGGTGTGGTTCCAGAAGTGCGCTGACCTGAAGTGGCGTGGACGAACTGATGAGCGTCTCGAGGCTCTGTCTTTATGGCATGGACATCTTTGAAGGCCTGAAGAAGAATAACAAGATCTCACTCTACCCAAAGAAGCAACAGCTTATAGTCCAGCAAACACAGAAGTGCATAAAAACACCAGATGTCATTTTTCCAGCCACCTCATGATAGTTAACGAGCAGACCTGCAGTAGATGCATAAGGAAGGAGTGTTCCTACAGATCGCCATCTGCTAGCCGTCCGCAGAAACGGGGGGGGCTGTTTAAATCCTAGGCTATGGCAAACGATTCAGACAGTAAACACAGCTGAAGATCGCTGCAAACTATTTACACAGTACATGCAGGGTGCGATCCATCTCATCACATGGAGCTTGGACTGGGGCCACTGTGCCATCAGAACTGGATTTCAGAACTCTCCCTGACTGTATCCCAGCAGAATAGCAGACAAAGTAAGATCATGTGATATAAAGAGACCCCCTACACACTCCCCCCACTTTTCCACAAAAAACTGTGTCTGTGGCTGTCCTTTCATGTGACACTATTACGATTTTGGTGCAATTTATTTTTAAATTCCAGATCTCCGTATTTAAAACGTGGCCGCAAAGTTTACAAAAACAACCATCAAGTACTTTTTGTGTTATTGCACTAACAAGATCAAATTTCTCAGGCCATCCTTCTCTTTGCTACCGCTATGCCTCGCTGCTTCAGTTCTGGTGCAATTTATCTCCGATCAGTTTCAGATCTTCACCTATACAACATATCTGCAAAGTTCGACAACTTGTCAAATACTTTCATAATTAATGAGAAAGCTAAAGATTAAGTTTCTGAGTTGGCGGCAGACCAAAACATATGTACTCCAAAACTGGGAAAAACAATAATAATAGATGGGTATACATATTATCCTCTGTAAAATACATCAATAGTTACCATGAATGTATTAGAAGTATTTTGAAGAATACTTCTAATACTTAGAAGAAATTTTTCTATACAACAAAAAACAAATTTGGTTCTGAAGCTTTCTAGATGAGACTATATGAAGAGATGGAGACTATGTAGTACATTGTCTCAATGGATTCACTGCATTTCTTTAGCAAACCGTGAAGAAAACCACATAGGAAATAATGTTCACTTGGGTTTAAACAAAAATAACACCCTATAAAGCCTTGAGGAGGTTAACTGATCCAGGTACTTATGTCACCATTATGTGGCGCATCATAAGACATGTGATGTATTGATATGTGGAAGACATGAAGAGAGGAATTTGTGGAACCTTGAATGGACGGTTCTATCTGAGCTATGCACTATGGCCTTTGAAGCCTGGAGACACTGGTCTTTTATTCAATCATCTAAGAGCTATTATTTTTGCTTGTATTGGTTCCAAATACCAGCGGGTAGAACATCTAGGCTTCAACCTCACAAGAACAGATGCACCAAACCTTCTACTGGACACATGTGACCATATTCTTTGCAAGCCAGAATCCTGCCGACTTTTCTCAATCATGGTAAATAACACAGATACGCTGGTCTTTGGGCATATTTAGGCAATCCACGTAAAAGTCCACAGCATGATCTTCTGTGACAGACACAAACGTCTCCAAATGAGATCTGAAGACTCCTGCTTTTCTTAGAGCCATGTCAAGTTACTTACTGAGTGGCTGAAAATCTTACCGTGTCCTCAGTGTGTGACCTCTGGGGCGGAGGAGCCAGCACAAGTGGCTCTGCAGGGGGGGTCCGGGTGGGAGAGGGGCATGGCAGCCGGGGCTCCTGTTTCACCAGGATGGCCGTCAGGTCTTGGCTGAAGGACCACATACCTTCTGATTCTGAAGGAACATAAATAAACCAACATGAGTCTACAGTAAGAGATGAAAGACTTCACCAAACCAGAATGAATGTACCTTGGAATTTGTAATGTTATTTCTTTGGGCCAATGATCTTGAGATGTTCTTGGTAACAGTGTAAATAGATTGTTTTGCTTTTTCTGTGTGGAAACAAGTCTAATAACCAGCATAAAGCTTCAGCTGAAAAGTTTTCTGGACAGTTTCAGCAGAGTCAGCATCAAGCTAATGAAACCTCTGAAGGTGTTTGGGGGGGTGGGGTGTAGTTAATCAGCAGGTGACTCGTACAGCCGCCTCGGAAGGAGCACTTCTTTACGGCCACAAGCTAACGAGGCAGGGGCTTGCCCCACCATTGCCATAAACCCCAAACCAGCAGCAAGCCTGCCTCCCAGTATGAGCTCGGGCCCCTTCTGGTTTAGCCAAATCAGCGAAGACGGCCTGCAGCCAGCTCTCCTCATTAGTGTTGAGCTTTAGTTTCCGTCTGTGCCACTGCAACTCAATCAATAAAATGTTAAAGGGGTTTGTAAATGGTAAATGGCCAGATTTTACAGGCAGGGCCTAAACAAAGCCAGTTTTGATGTGGGTATTTTAGTGTTGATGGGGGTGATACTGCATGAGTCAAATTTGTTTCCAAAACTGGGAGAGTGAGACCCCTTTCTTGCAGTTATGATATTGTTCACGATCAGCAGATAGCTCCTTATTCTGAAAGCCCACAGATTGCCCAGATAATTTAATTTCCTGGACTTCCTGGGATGCATATGGTTTTAACCATGTCCAACACCCCAGCAAAAGCTTTGCTTGTTAAGATGATAACTCATAAACCATTTGATGGATGTTTTTCAAACTTTGCACAGTCATTGCATGTGTGAGGAACGGGAATTGATTCAATTTTGAGACAGATTTAAATTTAAGCAGCGCGGCATAGTGATACCAGCTCAAACACTTGATCTGGTCATCATAATAACTCAAAAATATGTAGTCAATCATCTCCAGCCTTTGCAGGCACTTTGTGTGTGTGAAGATCTTGTTTAGAATTTGGGAGAAATCACACAAAAACTGAAGCAATGGTGAATAGTGACAGTAAAGAACAGGACACTCAGAGAAGAGGCTTACTCTTGTGAAGGAGATAACTCAAATTTTTTTTACCACTTTGTTTACTCTATTTGATCTTTTATGGATCAAACTACCACTTTCAAAACATTTATATGGATGAAAATCTATACTGGAAAATTTCACTCATGAAAGACCATACATTTTTATATAGCACCTTTCACAATAGAGTTGCCCCAAGATGCTTTACATGGTTGTGTTGTGAAACATTACAATTTCATTAAGACTATACAAAATAGGAACTGCAGGACAGAGGGCACCCAAGAGCGAAAGAGGAGCATGCAGCCACCACCTTGTGCACACAACCATCTGCCAGCGAAACTTATTCTGTGTATCATTTTGCAAACTTCCCAGAAAGATTGTACAGATCAGTGGTTTTAAAACTGTGGTCCACAAGATAATTTTCTGAATATTCTATAATATAGTTTATAGATTATAATATAGATTTTTTGTGGCTATTTTATCCATAGAGTCCAGTAGCTGGTAGGCAAAATGTATTGTGGGGAACTTGACGGAATTTATAGTGGGAGAATTTAAACATGACAAATAGCCATAGTCCAGTCTAGTCTAGTCAATTGTGGCACACAAGAACTGGCACAAACTTGGTGAATCTAATTACATTATGACAAGTCACACAAAGTATATATATATATATCTGGCCTGACCCTGCACTCGGACTTGGTCACTAATATTCCTTGTTATTTTGTGGGCAAGGAATTGGTATGCTCTAAGTGAGAGAACCGAGATGTCCTGTCCTGCCTGTCATATCTGCCTGATCCTCCTGTTTTTTTCCCTGACGTGGCCATAACAAGCCATGCCTGGTGCTTGTGGGGGAATTAAAAACTTTAGTGAGGACTGACAGTTTGATCGATGATGGCATGTGTTTCCAGGGTAAGTTACATGGGTAAGTTAGTTTGTTGGGGCAAGTGTCAGGTCTAGCAGAATAAAACCAATTTTATTGGGAGATATTGGGAGATTGGGATATATTATGCATTATTACAAAGATCTGAGCGAATAAATTGTACTGCTGTAAAACCCATAGTATTTTTACTGCTCACTCCAGTTTTTGGCTTTGGGGGCACATTTTTTTGTTAGGCAAGAACACAAATCATCCATCCATCCATCCATCCAAATAATCAATACGTTAAATTTAATTAAGCTAAAAATTATTTCAAGGTCTCAGAACAGCATATTCAGAACACAAAAAAAAAATTAAATCATGAGCACATTATGTTAATTTCATGAGCTCATTCTGCACATGATTTAGTGCATCTTGGCCCCCAAAAAAATGTCCATGGCTCCTCCAGGACTGCATGTTTACCATTAGTGTATCTGTTACAGTTCTTACTGTTATGTCACTCAAAATGCTCTGCTATAAGTGACACTTTATGATATGGACATCAAGACATACACAAAGAAATACTGGTAACCACCTAACTGGCTGCAAAAAATATGCAAACTGGCATATAAGAGGAATGTGCAAAAAATAAATGTCTAGTTTCAGAGTTATGTATCACAATTAGGTCCAGAAATTGGCACAAATACATCAAAAAGTATTTTGCTACAGATTACAGATTAATACTTGCTCTAAAATTGCAATAAAATTAAATACAAGATACTGGTCTGAGAACATGTATTTAATTAAAATGCAAGTAATTTGTAATTTGAAAATCCAAATATACATGTTAAATAGTAACAGTACATGACGAATATGTGTACCATTACAGCACTAGTAATGTCAAGTATTTACAAAATGTAGGCTTCCCCTAACTTTAAACAGAATAATAATTTCGTGATAGTTTTGTGATCATAGTTTCGGTCTCGGATTCAGAGCCATTACACCTGTAATTTGTATCCAATGTTTCCCACAGAATTAGTGGTGGTGTCTGACAGGGATGCTAGAATGTGCGTGCAATTTCCCACTTAAATTACACATTACAACTTGTGTATCTAACTTAATATAAGTGGGATTGGTCCATGAATGGATTTATTTGTGCTAAACCAATATATCATTTAGGCTGAAATTATGTTTTCTTTGCTATTAACAAGATTTTGCACAATTATGAAATGGGTTTCATGTGCTTCCTTGTCTGTGCACTATAAATCACAATTCTGCCATCAAAAACTGCTTGTTAAACATTATTAAATCGAATATGAAGCCAACTTTACCACGGTTATGCACCGTCAAGTTCACCTGTCGGTTCTCCCTTTTAGACAGGCCATAAAAATACCTAAGTGTGGCTGATAGGTATTTTTGTCCTTAGGAACAAAAGTAGCTAGCCTGATTTTTCTCTCATGCAGTCAATGAAACCTTATCCAGATTGGACCAGATTGGAAGATTTTTGGCCGTATACAGTAAGTGGCGCTTTAACTAAGTCTGGCATATTGAACGGGCGGCTTCTGGGGCACAGCAGCGTTTGTGCGATCACAGCACTGCCCGGGGTCGTCCAGCCACCACCACTACTAGCATGAAGTCTGTGTTCTCCCCTTCTCTTTGTAAATGTTCTCTCCCTAATAAATGAACAAAAAGAGCAGACCTGGGCGTTTGGACACTGTGTTCCTTTTGATTAGCGTAGAGGTTCCGTGAAATGGAGGCTAGAAACCTTCTGTCACCTGCCCTGACCCTAGACAGGGGTGTGACACTAGCAAGTTAATTCACAAGTTCTAGAGCACAGCATTGCTTTCTGCTAATTGCTTTATTTTTTGTCCTATAATGATATTCAGTGAGCAATATCTGACAGTATATCTTACTACATACTTTACCTTAAAGTAATTTGCACCGAGCACCAAAGTAGCTTCTTTCTTTTGATTACTGGTCATAGAAAAAAGTTTACAATGAGCAAGCTGGGCCAAACAGGATGTGTCACGTGATTTATCTGCATATAGCCAAGATGGTGATATTTAAATCATTATATTTATTATATTATATTTATATTATGAGGCTATATTTAAAAGTCTTTAAGCCTGATGATGAAGGTTCTTTAAATGACAGAAAATAAGTATAATATCATATTTTATCAAGTATTTTAAGCATTTTAAATATAAAATACATTTTTTTCCTTCTAGCAAAATACAAATTACAAAATACTTAAAAGTAATTAAATGTGTATTTTAAATACATTTAATTGAAATACTGCCCATCTCTGACTAGGATTAGCATCTGGGTAAAAATACATATATTGCCTTTCAAATTTCCAGTTGATCCATGCAGTAATTCTAGAAATTGTAGAAGTTGGAGAGTGTGGGGGAACTTAGGGCAAGAAACAGGACTGTCCGGAGAACACAATGCTGTTGTCCACAGCAGCCTGCATTCTTGATAACATTTATAGTCATAGGCTTAATTGCACAAGGTTGCTTTTTTGAATTGTACTAAGTATCTTGTTTTCTTTTGGTAGTCAAAACGATCATCAAGCCCTTGTGTTGACTCTTCTTATTTAGTGTCCAGATATTTCTGGAAACAAGCATGATTCACAGCTTTGACCGTAGATTTATTCCTGAAGGTTTCCTTGTGATTCCAAGTAAACCGTGGTGTCCGTTCTGGGTTCATATGAAACTTAAAGACTGAAAAATAGACAGATGCACTGAGATAACCCAGTGCTGTTAAGGTGACCGTCCTAGAAGACACCATGGGAAGCAGCCGTATACATGCAGAACTGAGGGTGAGGAACCAACATACTGGGGCTTTGTGAGTCTCTATGTTGGGAACAGTGCAGTGCCTCAGTGGTTTTCACTCTCGAGCACAACAGATTAGAATAGACCATCATACAGGGCTGCAGGGCTGTGGGCTACAGTTCAAACACAGGCAGTCTTAGCTGCCCCAAATATCCCAAGGTGTGTGACTGTGAATGAGTGTGCACCCTGCGATAGACTGGCATCCCCTGTGCTTCCAGGGAAAGACTTCTACAGCATTGCACTAAACAAGAGATAATGGGAAATGGATGGATGGATGGATGAATGAATGGATGGATGGGTGTATATTGGAATCCGGGGGGGGGGGGGGGGGGCCAGAATGGAAACAACAAACAAGGGAAAAGATGCTAGGGGAGTGCTCAAGCTTCAGATGGGCGTCCTCACAAGGGCTTTC
>JAODKM010000020.1:11540601-11566825 GCA_026780845.1 Petrocephalus sullivani
ATGAAAAGCAGGGCCACACTCTTTGTTATGCTCTCCTGAACGAAAGCCACACATTTGATTATAAGACCTTCTTTTTGAAATATGTGCCATGTCTGTGATGGCTTGCACACTCTGTACGCATATGGCAAGCTGAGCATCATTGCTATGCCCTGAAAATAGATTATTGAGTTTTTCTTTATTAACACATTGCAAAATACGGTAAGGACCCCCAAGGTAGGGTGAAGTCACCATCAATCATTCCTAACCTCAATCCTTTCCACACTTTTCCCAAAAATCCAATCCTAGTTTGCCCTCTGAGACCTGACCCAATCTCCAGCTTCATAATTCCTGTTCTCACCGTTATGGCTGAGACAGCCATCTTACAGCTTTCTGTGTAGTGCTACCCCAGTAAAATTCCTTTTCACCTTCATGTCATGTGAGATCCATTTGCCGGGCAGGCAAGGATGGCACAAGTCTCTAGTTGTCTGTCCTGAGCTCCAAGATCTACACTCTCTGAGGTACAGGAAACCAGAAGGGAAAGACTTTGTGTTCTAAAGAAATCTTGAGTCATACATCAAGCACTGGATGCGTCTCCTCCAGGGGGTATTAAAAGAGGGCTGGACACTGTCAGCTGGAAAATGAAGGGCAGAGTTCACCCCTTACTCCTGAGTTGTCCAACTGCGGAATGCTTCTTGGCTTGACCGTGTGGCGGATTTTATGAGAATCCCATGGTTGACTAGACCTATTGACCCATAATCTGTAGCCCTTCCTCAAAGCTGAATGTGCTGAAGCATGTCTGAATGCAGGCTGCGGCCACAAAACTCCAGCACCCACTGCATCATCACACACTGTTACCCAGAAAGCATTCTACTACCACGACGCAAACAATCCACCACAGAGATTGAAGAGGCCAACCTAGCCTGGATAAAGCCACGGTGCGGAGGCTGAAGCCCAAGGGAAAGTCTGATTCACACATTACACAGAGAGACAAGGCCTGCAGATAATGACTCTTTGGGGGGCTGGAGAACATTCTTGTAACCATTTGCCAGAAGGCCCTGACTCACCAAAGCATGTACACGAATAATCTGGTCTGACCCACCAAAGCAGCCAGATGTGGGACAGTGTGTACAATCCGATGTCCAATGTCTTTGCCCCCCTCCACCTCCTGCCCACCCCCATCATGCTTGGGAATGGTGGTACAGGCTTGCCATTGCCCCCATGGAGCCCAAACTAGCTGCCGATTGTGCCAGCTGCTGTATTCGTGAACCAACACTCCAAGGAGAACATCAATCCTCCGTCATTCCGTTTCTTTTATAGTTTGCCTACAATTTAATTACACAGTTATTCAATCTTGTCGGCATGTCAATGGGAAAGAATTACAGTGTTTCATGCAAGACAAAAGGGGTGATTAAAAGGACAGTGAAACGTTAGAGAGTTTGTCATGCACATGTCGTCCCATCGGAGAGCCGGCATGTAGCCTTCGGCATGGGCAGCAGGCAGATCACTGCAGACCTGATGTGAACTCCCAGATGAGTCAGCCGCAGGTCACATCTGGGGGAGGAGGGAGAGAGAGAGACAGGGACTGAGACGGAGAGGGAGAGAGAGAAGAAGGGGAGAGGGAGAGAGAGAGAGAGAGAGAGAGAGAGCGACTCGACTAAACCAAACAGAGAAATGCTTACACACTGTTGCATCAGACTTTCTAGCGTTCGGAGGAGAATGTGGAAATAAGGCCACCTCAAAGAGCACCTTCTGTAGAGCCTTCCTCTGGGTTTTAGTTATGAGAGGCTGTCGTCATGACTGAGTTACAGAAGGCTTCCCACAACTCAGCACCGCATCAGAACTATCTGAGCTACACATCTGAGGCTTAAAAGCGAAGCTTGTTAAACTATATTTTCATTAAACATTTTTACAAGCCTGTTTTGTTCCCAGTATAAAGGGTGATATTTTAATTAGCAACAGAAGGAACCAGTCCATTCCTAGTATCAGTTATTTAAAATGTGTCCCTCTTTTAGAATGCATAATGAAATACAGATGGGAATTTTATTCTTCAAACAGCGTGTTACATGTAGCTGGGGTTATGGCATTACTAAGCATATTTAGCTCTTGTGTTGTATAAGATTCCAAAAATGGAAAATACTACACAGTCAGGGGATTGCACTTGCATCCTAGAATAGAACACAATTAACTAATTTCTCTGTGGTTAAACCTCATGCTAAGGCTTCCCCCTCAGTTCTCTGCTTTTTATGATGCGTGTGTCAGAGATGCTTATAAAATTGTAACCCTTCAATTAAATGTATACATAAATAAATACACAAACACAGCAAAGTGAGTAACATGACAAAGGACAAGAGAGAGAGAGAGAGAGAGATCTGCCTGTGCTGCACTCTGTCAGAAGACTGGAATGGCACAGTTCATTTGATGACAGAGTGACTGCAGGCATTTGGAAATAGCGGCATGTTCCAGAACACAATAGTCTTGCCAAAGCCTGGCAGGAGACCCTTGTATGAATATTACAACGCTGTTGACCTATCTAATCCAAACATGTTTCATCGCATCAGCCCAGAGTGCCCTTTACACACTTTGTTTGCTTCATCTCCTCTCGTACACATTGAGAAAATCCAATAATATGAATCCCTTTGTACTTCCTTAAAATGAAGGAAATACTCTGCCTGATACTCACACATCAAACACACTGACTGTGATATTTAACATTTTAAAGTCCCTGAACTTGTTGCTGTAAAGCTACGATAAGCCGTTTGAAAGGCCACTGCAAGTATCATAGCTTCCTGTTCACATGACATGTAGAGAGCTGCTCTGAATGTCAGCTATAAACATAAATGGGGATGGAGGGAGAAGGTGTAGCAGCGGTAGGCAAAGTGGGGTCATTTTTTAGATTGAGGGCTGTTCACGAAAAATATATAGTTAAGACCCTCCCCTACATGCCAAATACAACTTGCTGGTTTAAAAACTGCAATGCAAAAACATCCACAAGGTCCAGAATAGTACAACCCCATTTCTGGAAAAAAAGAATGTAAATTAAAAACAGAATGCAATGATTTAAACATCATATAAACCCCTATTTAACTGAAAATAGAACAAGACATATAAAATGTTGAAAATGAGTACATTTATTGTTTTATGACAAATATATGCTCAATTTGAATTTGATGCCATTAACACGTTTCAAAATAGTTGGGACAGTGGGACGGTTACCACTGTGTTGCATCACTTCTTTAACAACTCTCAGTAAATGTTTGGGAACTGAGGAGACCAGTCATTACAGTTTTGAAAGTGAAATGTTGTCCCATTCTTTCCTGATACAAAATGTCATCTGCTCAACAGTTCAGGATCTCCGTCGTCATATTTTTTGTTTCATGATGCACCAAATGTTTGGCGGAGACAGGTCTGAGCTGCGGGCAGGTCAGTCTAACACTCAGACTCTTCTAGTACTGAGGCATGCTGCTGTAATATGTGCAGAATGCAGCTTGTATTGTCCTGCTGATACATACAAGGCCTTCTCTGAAAAAGACATTGTCTGAATGCCAGCATATGTTGCTCCAAAACCTGTCTTTATTGTTCTGTATTAATGGTGCCTTCCCAGATGTGCAAGCTACCCAAGCCATGCGCATCTTAAATGAGCTTGGACCCAGAGAAGTCAGGGGCATTTCTGGATCATGTTTAGATATGGTTTCTTCTTTGTGTGGTAGAGTTTCATTCTGCAGTTGTGGACACAGGGATGAGCTGTGTTAACAGACGATGGTTCCTGAGCCCCTGCAGTGATGTCCACTATACAATCGTGACTATTCAATATTGGTTTGCAGCCTTGTCCCCTGCATGCAGAGATTTCTCCGGATTCTCTGAATCTTTTAATGATATTATGTACCGGAGATGATAAAATTCCCAAATTCTTTGGAATGTTAAATTGAGGAGCATCATTCTTAAATTGTTGCAATATTTACCCATGCAGTCTTTGACAGAGGGGTGAACCTCTCTCAGTCTTCACTGCACAGAGACTCTGCCTCTCTGGGAAGCTCTTTTTTCATCCAATCATCTTACTGACCTGTTGCCAAATAACCAATTAGCTGTGAGACATTCCGCCAGGTGTTCTGTTTTAGCATCACACAACTTTTCCAGTCTTTTGTTGCTTCTCTGCCAACTATTTTGAAACTAAGTATATATTTGTCATAAAACAGTATTTCTCAGTTTCAACATTTGATGTGTTGTCCTTGTTCTATTTTCAACTAAATATGGGTTTATATCATATGCATATCATTGCATTTTCTTTTTATTTACATTTTACACAGAGTCCACATTTTTTTGGAAGCAGGGTTATATCTAAGTATTTGTTGGATTGGTTAAAAAGTTTTCTTGGTGATTCTTTTATACATTTTGTAGCAATGCTACTTTTTGCAGTTAAATGCTGCTCTGTGGGTAAAATAAATCCTTCCATTTCGGGTTAAAATCGTAGTTATATTGCAGAATGAAAAGTCATTTATTAAATTTGTGCCTTACTATATTTGATGTGGCCCAAGTTAAGCTTGTTGTAAAGAAATGTTAAAGAAATAACCCAGTGTCTTCAAGCTTGTACAAAACAAATATCTATCGCATCTATCCTTAAATAACAGATTAAATGTATTTGTGTAACCTAACATGTACCACCCTCAAGACTCGGGAAGTGATCAGCCACACGATGAAGCATCCAGACAGCAGCAGAAGTTGTGCTACTTTATGTCAAAGGAGACTGAGTGACATTTAACACCCATCTTCAAATCATCATCAACTTCCTCCAGGATTCAGTTGAACAAGGGAAGGGATTTAAACGAAATATCAGTAAGTGTATCACGTATACCATCACGCAACACTCATTGTCATGGAAAAGCCTTTCAAGGTGAATGGCTCCACCTACAGGTTAACTCTTGTAGGTGCAACCAAAAAAGTGCAACAGTTACTTAAAGGTATGATGTAATGCCCCAACCCCGGTCCTGGACCCTGTATTATGAAATTGCAGCCCTTCTCGGGTACCTTAAGCAAGTCATCACCAGCGAAAATAAGACTCAGCCTATGAAACCCTACAGAACTGAGCCATTTTCATGGGTTTTTATAAGAATGATCACATTACAATGGTATGACGGAGATGCAGTGCAGACGGCCCCGGTTAGCCAGGAAAGTAGGGAGATGGAAAGTGATAGAAAGACAATGCAATATGAACCGCACAGAAAAGAGTTGTAACAGAGATCCTAGAAGTGTCAGAACGAGAGCCAGTTGGTGTTAGTAAACGTATTGTACATACAATTTTACATGTTTTTGGGTCCACTCAAACAAACATGTTATTAGAAGAAATTATTTGTAATGGTGGAAAATAAACACACACAAACATATATGCAAATTAGTAATCATCTCCTGCATTTTTCCTGTAAAATAACAAAAACAATTTACTGACACTACATAATCACACCAAAAGCCTTAAGTGGTAATGCAGAAATGTCAAAACAATTTTCCCTGTATTTAATTTATGATCCATTTTCTGTTCAAATGCTGTGTTTGAACATCTTAAAGTGAACAAATAATTAAAAAAAAAACAGCTACTACTGTAAACTTGTAGATCAGGTTTGATCAAACAAAGGGGCTACATCTGTCAGTTTTCTGTTGTGTACAGTGCGTGTTTGATTTCTGCAAGGTTAACCTGTGTATTACAATGAAATATTACTAATAGGCCCATTTTGTCAGGTGAACTAACACAATAGCAGGGTTAAAGAATTTCACTCTGCAACTATATGCTGAATCAGTTGCAATATGACAGGACAGATACATTTTACTTTATTTTCAGATTATATTAATTTCAATTTATAGTAAATATCTTGATAGTAATCATTATCAAAATGGTCTACACAGAAAGTATGTATTTGAAGTCCATCATGTTGGACTGTGTTCAGAACAGCTTTCCATTTGTGTTCCCAGTTAAAATTGTGCCGTTCTGAATGCTGCTTAGGCAAATAAGAAACAAAGATTACCAACTACTGTTGTTTGGTTCCTTTTATGCTTCTTTACTGGTGATTTTCACTGGATTTCACAGAATTATTAACTCTGTATTAAAATTATGAGAACATGTGCATCACTATACCTTTCTTTTTTAATAAAGGAAGTGCAATTCATTTGCTAGTTTGCCTATAGTAAAGAATGGTGAAAAAAAAACTATTATTAATGTTAATTAAAGAGCATCATATGTCACAACGTAATTGAAATACTTGTCTCAAACCATTTGACTTTTTGCTGTGGTGCCACATAATCCCTGCATAATTACATCTGTTGTGTACCTGGTCAGAACTGACTGGTATCTACTAAGAAGTCTCAGAGTACAAATGTTTTCAACATTTAATTACAACATGAACAAAAACGAGAAAAAAAGAACAATAAAAGAATTGTCAAACGTGATGTTGTGTCCTTGGAGACCTGCGCTCACGTCAAGCACCGTACGCGTGTCCTGGCTGTTTTCTGGCACACCATAAAGAGGACGCAGGTTCCAGGTGTGGCTGCTTATGGCATGACATGCAGGCCAGATTTGTATGCCATATTTACCTGGTTTACTTTGCACAGACTGTACTGAAAGGACAGTGACCCATGAACGGGACCAGGCGCTCATCAACTGAACATTTTCAGGCTGTACATGAGGGGCAGGTGCTCATACCACTTATCCCAGATAAATCTGTTGGCAGCACAGTTTGTCTTGTTTACATCGAGCAGAACATGTTTCCTTGTTATCAAAGCAAAGGACTCTAGAATATGAAAAGTCTGGAGGGCCATCATAGTATGAAAAATTGTCCATCCAGACTCAGCATGCAATAATGTGTGGGTGGCTTCACTTTTTTATCTGTACACCCCATCGGAATTAGCAGAACTATGCTACGCCTGTAAGTCTGTCCAGTCCACCTCCCTCCGTATATTACTGTGCAGACATTCTCCCTTCGCCATTTCCACCAGTGTCCACAAAAATGCCTGTGGCGATATTTTATATATATATATATATATATATATATTCATACATACATACATACATATACACGCACACACACACACACACACACATATATGTCTCTTCCAATCTATGGTTGGTCATACCTGATGGAGAACTTCACAGACATTCGACACCAAAAAAGTAAAAAATATTAAGAAGAAGAGCACACCGTTAAATTTTGGATGTTTACTCTGCAGAATATTTTAAAGTCTTATGGTAAAGTCTTTAAAGTTTGACCAGAACACAATCAAAGGTTTAAGAAGAGGTTTAACTACAAAACTATATATGTATGTATGTATATATGTATATATATATATATATATATATATAGACACACACACACACACACACACATTCCATACCATGTACACCTATCTTTATGGGGACACTCCATTCATTCCTATGGGCATAACCCTGATGCTAACTATGTTACCCTTAACCCCTACCCAGCCCTAACCTTAACCATAAGTAACACAATAGAATATGAGACATTTGGCATTTTTAGTTCTTTGATTGCAAACACAGATTTTTATAAAATTGAGGTAAATCCTTATGGGGACCAATAAAATGTCCCCACAAGGTAGAAAATAACTGGTTTTTATCACACTGTGGGGACATTGGGTTCCCAAAACATAATATAAATATGTCCACACGTGCACACACACACACACACAAAACTTTATAAGAAGTGTTTCTCAACCCAGTCCTCGGGGGCCCTGATACAGGTGGGAGGAAGCAAAAACATGAACTGTCTGGCAGGGGGCTGGGAGAGAGCAAAAACGTGAACTGTCTGGCAGGGAGCTGAGAGAGAGCAAAAACATGAACTGTCTGGCAGGGAGCTAGGAGAGAGCAAAAACGTGAACTGTCTGGCAGTGAGCTGGGAGAGAGCAAAAACGTGAACCATCTGGCAGGAAGCTAGGGGACAGCAAAAACGTGAACTGTCTGGCAGGGAGCTGGGGGACAGCTTAAACGTGAACTGTCTGGGAGTCCCTGAGGACCAGCTGGAGAAACACTGTTTATACTTCTTGCCTGCATGAAAGCATGGATAAAAATACAAATGAAATTGCATATTTTGGACAAGTGTCCTTTGTTTCTTTTCCATCTACAGCTCACTGAGAAGCAAATGGAAATGCAAACAGTGTTAGGGGATGGCAGTGCATCCACTTTTCATTCATAACTCAAGGGTTCTCACTAGTCTCAAGTCCAATGTACATCACCAAAAGGAAATGTAACGGTACCTTTTTCTGTTGCTGGTATGCATCTAAATATTGTATATCCAAGACGAATTGGACTGCACCATGGACACGACAGGACAGATATGCCATATGACACCATGATTACTAATGGCTACATGGAGAGGTTGTATCAGGTTAGCGTCCATCAGGGTCTTAGTCGATGCGATGGAAATTCTTACAGGGGAGGGGATTGGTCACCAGGGACAAAGATGGGACAGGAAACAGGCCAGCTGAGCACTACTGATCAGTCTGGAGCTAAACTGGTCACAGAGCCTTCATCTGAGAAGATCCCTAAGCTGCATGAGATGGTCTGACATCTCACACATTAGCTTTGTTACAGCAGCTTCCTACTCATACATCCAAAACACTTCCATACCATAAAGGGGTCAGTGATACCTTCACTGTGGATAAGCCGACAGTCTATAATCTCTGTACTGTCCACTAAACGCGTCCTAGGTAAACAAAATCATGTACTCTTTACATTTAATTTTTCCTAACAATGATAATGGGAATGACCAGCCCCCCCCCCACCTAGCAATTACAACAGCACTGCTCTGGTTCCTTAGTGATGCAGAGTGCAGTAACTCCAGATGTTTGAAGTTGTTTTTTTTATTTTACATGTGGCCTCCGGGTAGGCTGGCAGGCTTCGACGTGTTCTGTACGAATGTCCATCCTTTTAGAGCTTAGAGGGAATCTCCTATATATGTAAATACAAAAGGTCTTCTTCTATATTTCAGTATTTGACATAATGACCCATGCAAGATTTTTAAATATCATTAAGCACAGAAATAGCTATGAAAGATTAAAAAGAAAATGGAGAGCATGACGTGCAAATGATAAACGAGAATATTTTCTGCTAATGCTGCATTTTTGCACATGCTGTGATAAACAATAAAGTACACATTACTCACCTCTCCTAAATATCTCCAAGTGGAACACATTTCTTTGGGTGTTTATGTAATGAACTGGGAATGAGTTTCCACATATTGTACCTCATTTATTTAAATTACTTATGCTGAAAAAATGTTTTCTGATCATGTATTTATAAAAAATATGTTTACCTCAATATGCTGTAAACAATTATCAAATACTGTTAGAGTTCAAAAAGCTACATTAGGACAAAATTAATTAGCTGAACGATTTTATCAGATTTGCAACAATATCTGGGCTTTGGGGTATTTACAGTAATTAGGAAGATTTTGAAAAGGCCTTAAGAAGAAAGGGGATTGCCATGGTTACTAAGAGAAACCACAAACTCATAAGTGTTTTGAAATTTTAACCACCGATTATTTAGGAGGAACATAAACTGCTCTGATTATTAAGGCCAAACCCACACTGTGCAATGACAACGGCTCTGTTCTTCCTGTCCTGTCCTCGGGAACAGGGCTGTTAATTCCCTGAAGCATATACAGTATAAGGTGGATACATGAAACGCAAACACATGAGGCTTCAGGAAATTAGAAGCATTCACACAGGGACAGACAGAACACGATGCACCGCCCATGCCCCATGATGGAACACAAAGCCTCCCACAAACCTTGCATAGGACATTATGATCAATTAGCAATTCACTAAATCTGGCTGCTGTATGTATATGTTAAAGTACCACACAAATAGGCCAAGTTAAGTATTCTTAAGCCCACAGTCCTCTAAGTGTTCAGTTTACCGCTTAATCTTTAAGACCCGGAATTAACTAAAAGACTGTGGAATGCTGACATGATATTTTTCTTTTCAAATCCATTTGAACCTTTTACATTTCGATACCAAGATCAACAGTATAAATATAGTACAGTGCGTGTATGTGTATATATATATATATATATATATACACACACATACATACATGTACACACGCTTCATTTTTTCCCTCTCAAATACTAACTAACTAAATTCTTTTTGTACAATTGAGTTGTACACAACTTATCAACAGAGCTAAAAGGTCATGACCTGCTTGGTCATCCCAAGGGAATATTCCAGAAAGCAATTTGCAGTGGGACAGCAATCAATGCTGACAAAACAGGGAGTGACACCTTCAGCAGCTCCTCGCCATCCCCCTGCGCTTGACGGCCTCCACAGCATCTTCCAAGGTGATTTTCTGAAGGCTGTGTGATTTACAGACTCATAAAAACCAAGATCTTTGTCTTACGTTACCATGGTTTCAAAGAAATATGGTGTGATGGTCCCATTAACAGGTACAGCAACCTTGAAGATTTAAAACATTTTTAGTTTGCTGCAGATGTTAAATATATAGCAAATTAATGGTATATATGCATATAGAATGGCTATTTATTCAAATTAAACTGATCTTCTTCACCTGATGTATTAAACAATTATGATGAAAGATGGCCTTTTTAAATGGACAGTACAGTATCACTCTTACCTACTCATTATTGTTTGGCACTTTTGTCTAGGTCGTACAATACAAACAAAACATAATTCTGCTTATGGGACCTTTTTTCTCAATATTGGCCTATTTCATCAACTGTATATTTGTGAATTTTAAATATATGTTTAGTGGACTTTTATATACATTGAAATATGTCTGTGTAACAGACTTGCAGCAATATTTATTACCACGTGCCAAGAGTGTCTCACTGGATTAAACAGCAAGTTGCTTTTATATCACATAAATATTTTGAAAATTAATAGAATCCTAAGAAGCTATGCGTTAGGTCTGACTAAACATCAATAAACATTGGACGGGGTAAGTACTGGCCTGGATTATCCATATGGGCATTTGGGAGAATGCCCGGGGGGGGGGCGCCACGTCCTCAGGGGGCACCAAGAGGAGTGCCCCCCCACCATAAGCCTGCCCCTCCCCATCCCATTCATGGCCCTGTTAGACGCATTTCTGAATTTTGTGAACCAACAAACAGCTCCGCTCCTTTCTAATGTGACATCACATGCAGGGTAAGTTACTGTGCTGCTAACTTTAATGCTAGTTAGTGAAGATGGATAGACGTCAGCAACCTAGCGGTGTACAAAAAGGAGAGGTAAAAAAAGTGTAAAAATATGATTAGCTTGTAAAATGTGCCAGAAATGGCTAATTTTTCCATAAAGCATTTTGGAGGGTCTGTGAATTGCTGTAGCGCAGGATCACTTAATACTTCTAATCTAGCCCTGGCTGAATAGCACAGTCTGACACTTGGAACTGCCACCAAGACCCCTCCTGTGTAATTTATCCTTACTCAAACACTATATATTGCACTAAATCAGTGTGTTAGTGAGATAACATTAAACACATTAAGCATCAGCATCACCAGCTATTTCACCCATAGAGGCAGGTGCACGCAATATACATATGGGAATCCATAACAGCTTTTTAGGCAGACTTTTACAGGACTGTCTTCTGAAGGACATGTCAGAGGCCATGCTGTATTACATTTGATTTATCCCAGTGATATTGGCATTACATCCAGAGACGTACTTAGAAATTCTGGGGCCCATCATAAAGAGCCCCCTGCCCAATTTTTCGTATGATTTTATGTATTCAGGGACCGGAAAAATGCTAGGCCCACTGAATCTGCCAGGGTGTCCATGCCCTTCCGACGACCCTTATGACATCAATCTATGCATTTTGAAATACTGTTTCATCATTTTCATTCGACTGATGTTTTTTTTTCGAGTATATGATTACACATAAATTAATTAAAATATACAATTATTAGCAATTTATCCGAAATACGACCTGGGTGATTTGCACTAGCGATGTCTATTTGTGATGCACCGACTGTCCATAACACCGACGGCCAGGAGCCCGCGGTGGGCGGTGGGCGGCCGCCGGTGCCGCGTACTTTTCCGCACTACATTGAGTTGCACTGAGTTACTTCACTCCAGATGAGTTTCACCGAGTTTACATCCGGGTTTTTTCCCTAGGCAATGGGAGCCGTAACACCGCCGTTCCTTAGGCAAAGTGAAATAAATTCGCCGCACTGTCACAGAAAGTAGTTCTCGCTCAACATTTTCTCCCGCACCTCCGACGTGACTCTCCAAAACGCCCTTGCTCGAATAGCCTATTTTAACGCCGCTACACCGTCTGCCGTGCGCACCGAAGCATTTCGAGGCGTTCACTGCTTAGTTTTCCTGCCCCCTTCTCGCTCCCTCTTCCTGCGCGCATTGATACCGCTGTGCTGAGGCTGGGGGTGAATGAGATTGAAGAAGAGTTCTTGTTTTGTATCTCAGTTTCTCTCTTTTTAGGTAAATTAAATAAAAGCATCCGGAATCGCAGAAGCAGAAAGCCCGTCACGTTTCATGGAGGGAATTTGCACCGTTATGTCATAAATTTACATGCTGGGAGCAATCCGGAGGAGAGATACTGGGCTGTTTGTAAATATTTATTTAAATCCTCTGTGTGAGGAGCGGAGCGGGGCTCTGACTGCTGCCCCAGTGAGTGCGAGCGCGGGTGAGTGCGCCTCGGCCTCCTTTATTATCGCCAACCGCAAGTTTTATTTCCGCATGGCCACAACTTTGGCGGCCGGCCGGCCGGAGCGGGCTCGGCGTTCCTGCGCCGTCTCTCGCCGAGCCCGGGCCGGGGGCAGCGGGGGGAGACGCGCGGCTGCTGTTTTTGTCCATCGCTCCTTATTGCGGGAGTTGAGCGCGGACGCGGCGCCGGCGGGGGGGCTCCTTCCCAACTTGCTGCCGGCTCCCGCTTTCCTGCCGCCGCGATGGGCGCCGCGCTCCGGTACGAGCGTGACTGCGGGCGCGGCGTGTAACGGGACGTTTGGGGGGCGCTCTGGCCGGCCGCCCGCTCACCCGCTCCGGCTCCCTCGGCTTCGCCCTCCCTTCTGGGACGGGGCTCCTCCGGGATGCTGCCGCGATGCTGCGCCTCGGCGAAGTTGCCGCGTCCTTTATGCTGGGAGTCGGAGCGCAACTAGCCGCGACCATCCGGGGCAGGCTGCCCAGCCCTGCGCAGCAAGTCCCTGCCCGTAGCACTCGGCTCGGCTCGGCTCGGCTCGGCCGGCCCACGGACGCCCGTGCGGCGCCCCGCTGGTGTTTCTGCCCACAGGCTGCCGCGACCTGCGCTGCCTATCCCCGCCGGCGCCCATCCCGCCTGGCCACCCCGCGCCGGCTGACTAGGCCCGCGATAAGCTCCGTGGGATGCGGCACGGAGCGTGTGTGTGTGAGGCTGTGTGCCGCGTCCGGCACCGAGGCACCGCGCAGCTAGCCGTAGTGCCGATGAAGGGACAGAGTGCTTACCGCGGCCGGAACCGGCCCGGCTCCCTCGGTCGGGGCGCTTTTTTTTGGAGCTTGCACAACTTGGCTGACATGCCGATCGCCAAGTTTAAAGGGCGGATGCATGCAGGTGCTCAGGTGGGAGCCGCTGCCGTGCCCGATCTGCGCCCTGCACTGTAGCTCCGGGCCATATGTATTTATTTCCCTCTTCCTACTGGGGCGACGCACGTCCCGTCTGGGGATCGCTTGCGCGTTTCATGCTGTGATGTAGGAGTACCCTGATCGCAGCTTGCATGATGGGGACGGGTCCCTTTTGACCGTCTGGGGTCGCCTGATGGACACATGGTGCAATAACATATGCCAAAAGCAGATCTACAGTGTCGCGCTGCATACCTGTTACAGACAAGTGCATCAACGGCGCGCTGATTGTTTCAATGTAATATTTTTAAACGGATGCTAGTGTAAGGAAGCTTTTAAGTTTTGGGATTACTGTTCTGATCTTGTTTATCCTTAAGTTTAATTCATTTTTTTAAATGAATATGCTTTTTCCTTTCATATTTCGTTAGGATAATATTCTCTTCAGTTTATAATGAAACGTGTGAATGTGGCCTGAAAACAAGTTTTTAATCATTGTGTAAATGCTTTGAGAGAGATGGTGAAAGTGATGTTCTGTTAGATCTGTTCAGGCCCCAGGCTGAGGAGGGATCAGTGTGTGCGGTTGGTGCCCTGGGCCAGTGCCAAGCTCCATTGACGTGGGGACGTGTGTAAGGGTGCCAGTAGCTGACTTTTTTAAATTTATTTTTTACTATGAGTATCCTTCTGTCCTTCTGTAATCTTAATCGGAGTGGTCCTGCTGTCAAAACGCCATGGCCTTTCAACTGCACCGCTTAGCTGTTCCATGCTGTCTTTGGTCTCCCTTGAGCTTGCATGTGTGTTCTTCCTTCTTTCGGGGATTTGAGGGATGCAGGCATAGTGAAAACCTAAGCAGATTTTACGGCTGGCCAGTTACAGCCTCCATTTCTGCGAAGTGAACGGCCACTGTAGCCTTAGTGGATGTTCGTTAAATGCTGGCTTAATGGGCTTTTTAGAAAACTTGCATGTAAAGCAAATATACAGGTTCTGGCATATTGATACTATAGAAACAGCTGTGCGTTATGCATTTGAAAAGGCTGTGCTTTCGCTCATTTGCATCCCTTAGTTCGTAAAACCCCTTCATCCGTTGGTCTTTATTCAAGTTTGGGTGCGGCTGCGTGTGCTGGAAGATGATTCTTGTCTTGGTGCTGGTTCCTGTTAGTTGAAGAGCTCATAAGAACCCCCCTCCCCTCACCAAAGTGGAAAAATAACAGAAATTTGCGATCACCCATTTCATCTGGGAAGCAGGATACAATGTAAAACGCTGTAGCCTTTCATTTGAAGCAGGGCGTGGGGGCACCATCATTAAGCATGCGGCTAAAATTGCTGGCAGAGTGGAACGGCAGGTGCGATGGTCTCTGTTAGCAGCAGACAGCGATGTGGCAGACATTGCTATGGTGGTAAATTCAGCTCAGATGTTTTCATATGGTTCAGCATGTTTACTTGCCAGTATTATGTCACCGCAGAGGGTCTCGGTCCGCTAACCCTAGCCAGAGTCGAAATGAATGGGAGTCCTGTTGCATAGCAACTCTGCTGGTATTGAATTGAAATGGATATACTTTTGGTTTATATATAGAAAACACAATGCATTGGCGTGGTGTGTGAGGCGCGTGTCGGAAAGTGTGTGGTTATCTCGGTGTGCAGCCGCACGCTCGGCCGTCCTCGTACTTGGAACGTTTAAGTGTCCCTGTGGGACTTGGGCCTTGACATCTGTGCATGACCGGGAGCTGCAGGAAAATGCCACCTGTCTTTAAATGGCATCCTCGCCTTATGAAGGCAGCAATTTTCACCTCGCTGTAATTATTTTTTTCCTTTTCAGCTGTAAAATGGCAGAGCTGGTAACATCAGCAGCCGATGTTAATATTCATGCCTTTTCTTTGGCAGGAAACCTCAGGAACACAAATGGCCAGTGTATAGTGGGTTTGCTGCGGGTAAACGCTGTGGCGCGGAGGTGGCGGATATGTAGCCTAACTTTCCAGTATTAACCCCCCTCCCCAATCAGGCTCGGGGGGGGGCTTGCTCTGTCCCCGTTTAATGACTGGCACTTTTCCTGTCTTGCAGAGAGCTGGAGAGCATTGGACCAGTCGCCCAGCCAGGTGGTGAGTCCCCTAACAGCCCCTGGTCTCCTCCCGCTCATCCTTGGCCACAGATAGGGGGCGCTGGTGGCCACTTTTCCGCCTGCCTGCTCCCCCCGTTTCTTGTGTAAATCGCATCATTAAAAACCAGGCTTGTCCTTTGTAATCCAGTCTGTGGAAATCCTGGGGCAGTTTGTTTTTTTGTGTTTTACTTCTGTTAGACCTGAATTGCCAGATTTAAGTCCTGGCTGTACATATTGAACCTCTCTAATGAGATGAAGCGGCTTGTTGTGGGTTTTGCCGGCCAGCTAGTTCTCACTCTGAGCTGTTGAAAACATTGCCTGTGCCCTGAAACAGTGCGGCAGCCCCTGGCCCCTCTGCCCCTTGACTCCACATGCTCCCCCAGCAGCGGAGCTCGGTGCTGGACCTCAGACCCGACCCTGTGCTGCAACATGGAGTGATGAGTATCCCTGACCTAACTGTCAGCTTTATTTTAATATATTTTTTTCTGGTTGCAGCTGTGCTCTCAGGTGCGAATTGGATGGTGTTCAAAGCTGGATACAGTGTGCAGGTAAGGAGAAGGTGATGATCCATAAATAAAAGGTGTCAAGCTTGTTTCTGAGATGATGATCCTCTGTGCTTGTACGTGTGCATAAATATAACCAATGGCAGGCTATGTTTTATTTGTGTTGTTAGTATCAATATTTCTCTCTCAGAATGTTTAATAAGCTCTTAATTGCTGCCTAGTTACTGAAGTATTAAGCATTTAATATTTTTTGTCAGGTATGTCAGGTGTTTGTACTCATTTCCAAGGTCTTCATCTGGATCAGACCTTCCATTCTATCCTAAATGTTACTCATTTCTGCCCCCTGTGGCTTGAAGAGGCATTGCTCTGAGAACTTTCATGGCCTATGTGGTTTATCCTTTTAGAATTGATGTAGGGCGGAGTAAAATGGTAGAATGTCCCCCTGGGCATAGACATCCTACAGGGAAGACACCCCCATTGCTTGTTCCTGTAGAAATATTGTCAAATTTTATTCTGGCTTGGTGAACCTGTACATGAAATGTATGGTATTTGTGAGACGTGCTTTGAGAGTCAGCTGACCTGCTCTGTGAGAGTTGCAGTTTCCTTTCCACACTGGATGGTGCACAGAGTTGCCCTCTGTGACAAAGTGCGACTGAAAATCAACTGGCGCGAATTTCACGGAACCCCCCCTACATTTAATGGAGACCGAGAGCCTCATACGAGCCTAGTTTTTTATGACTTCTGAAGTTTTTAGAATTGTTCATTTGTATTGCGCTTCATATAATGTTGGAATCATAGCTTATTTACAGTGTCAGCATGCATGTTTTTAGCAAATTGTTTTTGTATGTATATGCATGTATATGTATAAGGACAAGTACAGCAGTAATTTGCAGACTAAGGCAGCACAGTGTCCCATCGTGATATAATCGTGATAATATGGCACATGCACAATAATCGCCAGGCCTTTAGATGACTGGCATAAACATTTGGCTGGATGTTTACGGCTGTTATCTGAAGACCTGGTGATTACCGCGCATGCGCCATATAATGGTGAGGTGATATTGTGCAGACCTAATGCAGACCTTCAGCATTATTCATGTGCATTATGCATTCTGTTTGCTCAGGAGTTCAGTCTGAATTTCAAATTGCAGGGCCGCAGCACATGATGTGGACCTGTGTGTTACCATGGCGATAAATTTAAAGGTCCCTTTAGTATGATGCCTTCTCAGCATTAAACCATAAAAACGTTAGTTATGGGCCGTGTTAGTCGGGGGCCTGTTCATTGGGAGCTAGCTCTGCCAGCTGAGAGCGTCCAATCAAAACTGAAAAAAATGAAGGGGCCGTTATAAGGAAACCAGCTGAAAGGGGGATAAAAAGCAGTGAAGTGAGCTGCACTCATTGAAGTTTTATGAAATAAATATGAACACAAATACTGTAATTTGCTTCTGTTGGGATTTTGCTGTATTTTTTGCAGTTGTTGCTGCTGGGTTTTGCAGCAGCTTTTCTCCAGCTTTGTGGTCCAACTTGCAGAGTTCTATGTGCATTATTTGTGGAAAGTTTGCAAAAAATGGGCAATATTGCGAAATCGGGAACACACATGTGTTTGTGTATGTATGTGTGTTTTAGTCTGTCTTTTAAGTTTTGGTAAAATTAACTTTCATTAGCAGTAACTAAAATGGGGCACCAGTGATCTGTTATGGTGTTTTGCATGTAATGCTTTGCACACCTCTGCATGTGTGGTCTTCTGCCGGCTCTCACTAGGTCACTGTATTTTTTCCAGAGCCACAATTTTCTTCCAGTATTCCAACTGTCAAATACAATGTAGTCAAATACACTGAGAGGAAAATATATTGTTTTATTCCTTCAGTGCCCATTCATTTTATGTAGACTATGTTTGCCTGTGCTCTATATAATGCCTCAACTTTTTGGTAAATGACATGTCTTCACTGCGCTCATCTTCACTGTGGTGATCCTGAGCAAAAACCACTTGAATGTGCAGTGTGGTGGCATCACTGGACTTGTCAGGGTCCAAATGCAAGTGGTCGGTTAAACCATTGATTGCAGGAATGCTGCAATTCAATTTGAAAAATTGCAAGCTCTTGCAAATACTGTAAAGTCTGCTTGATTGTGCTAATTTCTGTGATACAGAATCACAAAATCCTGTAGAGACTGATAAGGATATGGGGTGCTTCAGGCAACTTGCAGTTGTCAGTAACTTTGTGAGATTGAGTGTAAAGACACCAGGTGTGTTCACACAGAGGCTTAAAAACCAATTTGCATAAAAGTTTTTTTTTTTATTTGCCAAACAGGCTGAGAGCTCCTGGGGACTGGACTGCTGGCAGAAAGGATCCATAATGGAATTACAAACATTGCAGGAGGCTCTGAAAGTGGAGATACAGATCCATCAGGTATGTGACGCTCCTTTGAATCGGCCGGCTCTGAATCTCCACTTGTGATTGATGTTGGGCTGGCATTCATTGGGTGGTTATGTGCCAGTGTGCTTGGTTCTGTCGAACTCTGAATCCTATGATTGGGATTAGTATAAAAACCAAACCACTGTGAAGTAAACAATTATTCAAATTGTTTAGTCGATTGATTATTTTGATAACTTAAATTCAAACCTTTTTAACTTCATGGGGAAAAAAATATGACCTTGGGAACTTAATTACAGACTATTAATGAATACAAAATAGAATCCCAGTACATTAATTTTTATGGCAGTCAGTGTAAAGGACCAACTAATGAGTTGCATAGAAAACATCAATATTTGAATGAATATTTGGTTTGAATACTTAATAGTTCTGTATTTTGTCCTTTCATTAGATTTTGATTCCTCTTTGTGTTATCTGGACATTACTAACATTTAATTTCAAGACCAGCATAGTTTTGTATGTTGAGAGAATAGATAATATTTGTTTACTACACAAAGAGCTCCTAATTATTAAAAAGAAGAGATGCAAGGTAACATAATTATCTTGAACTACTTTTGATCAGAAAAAGTTAGTTGCACGTAGAGCTGGGTGATATGGCCTAAAAATAAAATCTTGTTTTTTCCTTTCCTTGATTTAACTTTTTGTTGTGCTGGTGCTGCGGCTATTTTCATTTTGCTGGGAGCGGCACTTCTCCCACTCCGCTGCGTGCTTCTGCTTTACGTGCTGGAATAAATTTGTCGTGCTGCTTCCTTTGGTTGCAACAGTTTTTAAAGTCTTTGCTACGAGGACTTGTTTGGTCTGTGTCCGACGGCACAAAACCGAACCAATTACAGATGTAGCAACACCTTTCTTGGGCACAAGCGCCAGCTGTTCCCCTGTCGTTGCCATGTTGTTTGTGAATCTGCTACAGTGTTTGGGTGCGCCGCGCTAATTTACCCATGAAGAATAGTGCGTCACATTAGTTCCGCTTTTGACGCTCTTCTGCAAAATAAGTAATAAAATCGATTTTCATAAAAACACATAGTCCTGAACTGTAAATTCGAATTAATCGATTAAATCTATTTCTTGCCTAGCTCTAGTTGCACATTATGTTTGACTTAAACTACGGATGTGGACATATGTGTTGGAACCCTTACAGCTCATTGAAAAAATGCTTTATGCCTCCTGAAAAGTGATTACATTAAAAGCAGTTGTCTCCGGTATACCTACATGCCATATCATTGAGTAAAGCAAAGCAAGTGTAAAAAGATAATTACTACATATCCTCCAAAGATACATTATATTGCCAAAAGTATTGGGACACCCCTCCAAATTATTGAGTTCAGGTGTTCCAATCACTTCCATGGCCACAAGTGTATAAAATCAAGCACCGAGACATGCAGACTGCTTCTACAAACATTTGTGAAAGAATGGGTAGCTTTCAGGAGCTCAGTGAATTAAAGTACTGTGATAGGATGCCACCTGTGCAATAAGTCCATTTGTGAAATGTCTTCATTACTAAATATTCCACAGTCTACTGTTAGTGGTATTATAACGAAGTGGAAGCAAGTGGGAACAACAGCAATTCATCCACAGAGTGGTAGGCCACATAAAATCACTGAGCGGGGGCAGTGCATGCTGAAATTGTGTGCAGAAGTTGGCAACTTTATGCAGAATCAATAGCTACAGACCTCCAAACTTTGTGTGGCTTTCAGTGTGTTTTTTTGTGTGTGTATAGAATTCATGGAATGGGTTTCCATGGCCGAGCAGCTGCATCCAAGCCTTATATCACCAAGTACAATGCAAAACGTTGGATGCAGTGGTGTAAAGCACACTGCCCCTGGACTGTAGAGCAGTGGAGGCGTGTCCTCTGGACTGAAGAATGAAATATTAAAGGCAGTGTATTAAGAATGGGATGTCATTTAAAGTTAATGTGTGTAAAGGCAGGTGTCCCAATACTTTTGCCAATATAGTGTATTTTGTCTTGTCCTGGACAGATTTGTTGGTACCCCTAGAAAAGATTTTAAGTGAAGAAGTTGTTTTTTCAGTTTGGTATCGTTCGTGTTTGGTAGCACTGAACATGGACCAGAGATAACGAAGGAGAGAGTTGTCTGTGGAGATCAGAAAGACCATTATAGACCAGCATGTTAAAGGCAAAGGCTGTAAGACCATCACCAAGCAGCTTGATGTTCCTGTGATTACAGCTGCAAATATTAAGAAGTTTAAGGTCCATGGGAATGTAGCCAACCTCGTTGGATGTGGCTATAAGAGGAAAATCAACCCCAGATTGGGCAGAAGGATAGTGAGGATAGTCGACAACAAGTCAAGGGCAACTTCCAAAGAGACGCAAGCACCATCTGTTGCTATTTGAGTGACAGTGTGCTGAATGGACGAAGACCCAGGAGGAACTCCACTGGTGTAAGAAAAACATAAACAAGCCAGACTGGAATTTGCTAAAATGCATATTGATGAGCCACGAGGTTTCTGGGAGAATGTCCTTTGGACTGATGTGACAAAACTGTAGCTTTTTGGCAAGACACCTCAGCTCCATGGTCACAGAGAGAAAAATGAAGCTCTACACAGTGAAACATGGAGGGGGCTCGGTTATGTTTCTCGGCTGCTTTGCTGGTCTGAAGCAAGGTGCCTTGAGTCTGTGCAGGGCACAATGAAATCTCACGACATTCCAGAGTAAAACGTTCTGCCCAGTGTCACAGAGCTCTGACTCAGTTGGAGGTCATGGATCCTCCAACGGGGTAATGACCCAAAACGCACAGCTAAAGGCACTCAAGAATGGCTTTGGATTATTCTGAAATGGCCGCCTATAAGCCCTGATCTAAATCCTATCCTATCCGAACATCTATGTAAAGAACTGAAGCATGCAGTGTGGCGAAGTCACCATTATAAACCTGACACAGCTGGATCAGTTTGCTCCGGAATAGTGGGCCAAGCTACATGTTGGCAGATGCAGAAGTCTCAAAATCAATTGTTTGCGCTGACTGCCTTAAAGGTTGCCCAAAAAAGTATTAGGTTAAGGGTCCCATCATTTTTGTCCATGCCATTTTCTTCAACATTCTGTTGAAGCAAAACTCTAAAAAAGAGTCTAATTTTGATTACATATGGAATGAACAATGATGGTTGGCAATTACTTTTGTAATTCATTATCTTTTGTACACTTTTGTAAGTTCTTTCAGAGACATGTGGGTTCTTCTTTTTTCATGGAAGGGTACCAACAAATTTGTCCAGTCTTTATTACTCACTTTGCTCTTTTATGGGATATAAAGATGCTGGTGCAGAGAATTACAAAGTGTAGGATGGCAGCAGGAGGCTCATTAATATTCATAAAGGAAGTGCAACCTGGCCGCTTTCACCTACACTAATATTACTCTTTACTTTTTAGCGTGTCTTGACCATTACTACTGTGGATAGCAAAAGAGCGACTTATTCGCTTCACGAAACTGCCATTTCTCACAAAGGTTATCTTAACCGTTAGTTCGGTGCTACAAAATGGGAAAGTTGTACAAAGGTCATCAGTTAGTGCTTCCTTTTTGAATATTACTGGGCCTTCATCTGCCGTCCTACATTTTGGAAATTCACATTTCGACGCTGCTACTTTACACCTTCACCTGGAAGTAGAAACATTCTTAAGGAGTTATTGATCGATGCAGTTGAATCGTCACCTTCATATGGCGATATGGCAGGGTCCCTTTAAGTTCCTTACTCAGTCGGTGACACGGCAGGGTCCCAGCCTGCGGGATACACGCCTTTAACACATTCTCTGCTGAGCTTGCTGTTACCTTGCTACACACATAGGATTGCACTGTGATTATCAGGCCTGTTACCTAATTTACTTTAGCTTCATTTGAAGTGTTTGCCAGGGTTTAGTTAGAGTAAACATGGGTCTTAGATGGAGTGGGTATAAACTGATTTCTTATCTACCCCACCACCTGCTGGGTGTTAATCATGCGCGCTCCCGTCTCTCGAAAATCCGAGACAAAAGCTCGGCGTAGCGCAGAGTGCCCCGAGTTTCGGATTCAAGATGGCTGCCCAGTGCAAAGACTATAGATGGTGTCTGATATTTTACATTTTTAAGCACTTTAGTGCTGTTTGAGTCAACTTTGTAAGCTGTGTATACCGTACAGCGTTATTGTAGTCGATAGATGTGTTGCTACGGTGAATGGCATGCGCTTGGAGCCGTTCGTACTCCGAAAGAGCTAGCGCAAGAGGCACTTTCTTGGAGGCTTCCATCTTGGATCCGAGTTCGGCAAGTGGAATGCATTCGACTCGGTTTTCCCCGAGTTTTTAGTGGATGTGACATTATTCTGAGTTCCGAGCTCAGACCTCCGAGGATAATGGAACGCACAATTATAGCCTGGTCATCCTTGTCAAGGTTTGAACAGGATTGCAAAACCTCTTCGACTTAAATTTGCTTTCTGTACGGTTTAAATTTTTTTGTTTGCTAATTACCTATTTGAAAGCCAAATGCATATTTTGCTTATATGCATGGCATCCTGCAATCATTTAAAAAAATCCAGAGAAATAATTTATATTGGAGAACATTTTTTATTTATTTTTTTTGTATTTTGACTGTGATTATCACTTTGTAAGTTTGTGCTTAAAGGCATGTATCACAAAGCTGGCTCAACAAAGTTAAAGTTAGAAGAAGTTTTACAAAACCAAACAAATGCAATCCGAGAGAAATGGTATCACGACAATGACTCCCAGCAATCTGCGTCAAGCCTGGTTTTCTTATGGAGACCAAGATTACTTCCTGAGCAAGAAGGACATGCTGAAGGACATGCTGCAGGACATCAGTGGTAGTAAATGCATATGTACAGTTTGCAACACGGTGGCTGCCGCCAAAGCTAGAAGGACATGCTGCAGGAGATCGGTGACAGTAAATGCATATGTGCAGTTTGATTTGTCATTAAGAAAATCTCAATAATTGTCTTAATTTTCAAAAATTTTTTTGTAATTATTCATCTTTTTTTATGCACATTCTTAGTTCCTTTGTTATTATTTAGTATTAAATAAACTTGTCACAGTTTAAAACCCATTCTGTATTTCTTTCTGTCATACCCATGCTTTGGTTGTGTGTGTATGTGTCACACACAACCAAATTTGGTGTGCATTGTGGTATGAAACTACCAGCACTACTAATAACTATAAGATAAGATAATCCTTTATTAGTCCCACAAGTGGGAAACTGAATATTGTACTAAATGAGACAGACATGTTCAGTAAAGTGTGGTTTAAGCAATGGAGTATGGGGACAATGCACGCCACCTGATTTTTGATTATGACTTTCTGTACATAGTAATTATTAGTAAGTGCACTGTCCATACACTGATTGCAAAAGAGCAACAGCTATTGAACATTGTTCAATGTTCCAAATGTTACAATTCGCCTTCAAAGTAATCTAGAAAGGCAAGGGGTGTTGCAATCAACTCAAAATTCTGAGCCAGTATCTCATTATAGCACAGATCTTCATAGACATTAACAAGTTTTAACACAAATAGCGAAATGGCTCAAAACGCAAAAATGATCGATGTGCATCTCGGCCTGTAGACATCAGAGGTCTGTGATTTAAAAGTGCCTAGCTTGCTAGCTGAAAAAAATATTACAGCTAGAAGAGTTAGTTGGGGTTTACAGTGATATTTTTATGGTTGATTTCTTTATTATATTTAATTTGGCAACATTGCACAACTTTTGCTTTTGCTTTTGCTTTTTGTGAAAGTTGTTGCTGAGTAAAACAAAGGAGCAGGCTTGTGTAAATCATGTTAGCCGTGGGTTTCTTCCTGTAGCACAGTGGCCTTTTATTTGAGCAACATGATCATTATATTTTCCTATTCTTGGAAAACTCTAACAATGCCGCTACAACCCTGCAGATAGTTTGCCATCTTAATTGAACTGTATTAATAAAAATGTCTTATTTAATGCTTAGTAGTTGATAAAGGGTATAAAATATCATATTGGTATCGGCAGATTCTCCAAATTTTAATAGAACTATCTATCAGGATTGGACCAGAAAAAATGACATTGTGCCATCTCTACTAAATATTGAATATGCAACTAACTTTATAGCTATCACAGGATTCTCATTGACAAGCAATTTTGAGAGTTTGGGAAAGCCCATATGTTATATCAGGTAATATACAACTTCTTCTCTTTGATTGGTACAAGCTCTGTTTGAGATCTGTGATCCTGAAACCTAACCTGATCCCGAGCAGGTTAGGCGTGTAGCATGAGTTACCGTGGTGCTAGGTCCTGCTTAAAAGGGAAGTGCTGCGATATTGAAAAGCCTTATGGGTGCTTAGCCTCTGGCTAGTTATCTGGCTATGTGAGTAGTCCAGCTTCATGATGCAGGCCCCTTCTTGGGCCTGTGCCTAAAGGCAACAGTGGTCTGAAATGGGCTTGGGGGCTTCAAACAATCTAAAACAATGCAATAATTGCTGCTATAATAACTGCTATTATTTTGCAGATTCAACATAATGTGTTTCCATGAATATTCTGATGATGATGATGATGATGATAATTATTTTGTTCTTTTCCCCTCCCACAGAAACTCGTGGCCCAGATGAAACAGGACCCACAGGTAAGCACAAACACACATGTTCAGCTGGTTTGATTAACCACTCTTTGAGTTATTGGGTCACTTATATGTACAATATAACACGCAAGATAAAATGTTATAATTTTTCTGCATTTGAATACTTGGCAATACTTACATTCATGTGACTGCTGAGCATTTTTCGTGGGGCCTCTTAAATTGCTATTCAGATATCTGAGTGAAGCTTTACTCTGACTTGAACAACCTGTTCATCGTCCTGAGCACTTCAGCCCTGCAGGTAAATGGGGTTTAGATGCTGCCTCATTACTGGAGCCCGTTTCCTTTCCTGCTGCAGTCTCTGAGTATGAAATCGGCTTCAGTTCAGTCAGTGGCGTCCCCTGCTTTGCAGCAGCCACACACGCCATCCGCCCTCTGGGGGCTCTGGCTGCTACGGCCCCTCTTCCTCAGCCTTGGAGCGAGGCAGAGGTGTAATGATGCTATTAACAAGCTCGCTAACAGCCTCCAGCCTGCCAGCTGACGAGACCTTCGCTCAGCGTCTCCATTCCCCATCATACACCCATACACCCCCTTTACATGCACTGCATGCTCCATCATCACTGACCCTGGGCATTTTACCCAGGCTTCTGGATGGTTTGAAGTGGTCCTTTGAAGTGGGGTGGCAGAGCTGTAAGGTGTTGGCGCTCTGCAGTCCTCCTGTGGTCCCCTGAAGGCAGCTGGGAGCATGTGAGCTGTAACTAGCTGTCAACTCTCCCTTTCAGAACGTGGACCTGAAGACGCAACTCCACGAGTTACAAGCCAAGATCACAGCGCTGAGCGAGAGGCAGGTAGGATGTCAGAGTGTGGGGGATGCGGGGGTGTCCCCAGGGGTGAGTGTGGGGTCCCTGGGGCTCCCCTGGGGTGAGTGTGGGGTCCCTGGTGGGGCTCTCCTGGGGTGAGTGTAGGGGATATTCAGGGTGAGTGTGGGGGACCCTGGGGCTCCCCTGGGGTGAGTGTAGGGGATATTCAGGGTGAGTGTGGGGGACCCTGGGGCTCCCCTGGGGTGAGTGTGGGGGCTATTCAGGGGGATTGTGGGGGACCCTGGGGTGAGTGTAGGGGATATTCGGGGTGAGTGGGG
>JAODKM010000020.1:11572840-11586118 GCA_026780845.1 Petrocephalus sullivani
CCCATGTAAAGCGCCCTGGGACAACCCTGTTGTGAAGGGCGCTATATAAAAATAAACTGAATTGAATTGAATTGAAAGGTAGCATAACTGAGTATCCCCACAGTTTATAATGAAATTACCAGAAGGTGAGTTGGTGAACAAGGATATGAATGTGCGTGTGTTTGCCTCTTGCCCCCTTTCAGCAGAAAGCTGTGTCCGTCTCCTCGGTCATCGCCACAAAGACCCTGCCTCTGATGCTGAAAGCTGCCACCCCGATGTTGCCCGCTTCCACCATGACGCAGCGGCCCACCGTTGCCATGGTCACGGCCATCAGCAACACGCCCAAGTCTGGTGCTGTTGGCCCCGACTCACAGAACGTGCCGATCGACCTTCAGACGCCCGTCAAGCTGGCCAATCAGGGAGCAGATCCTGTGCGGATAGTTCCCAAGAACACCATTGTAGTAAGTTCAGCTTGGGGTGTTTTAAAAAGCATGCCATTGGCGGGAGAGTGTCATGTCATGGGTTGACTGTTTGATAAGGGCCCTTGAAGCATCTAAAATAGTCCAAATGTCCATCTGCCTTATTTCCAGGTGTTCATGCTGCATGTGCGTGTGCTAGCAGTGTGTATAAAGGTTTGTACGTTTCTGTTGGTGTGTAGTGTATGTATGTGTGTGTGCACATATGTGGTGGATGTGTCTAATGGTAGGCTGCTTTCATCTCAGGTGCAGGCCACCTCCACCACCCAGCCTATCAGAGTTCCTCAATTCATCCCTCCTCCTAGACTGACACCTCGACCCAGCTTTTTGCCACCGGTTAGTCTTTCTTCATCTCTCTGAAAGTATTCCTCTCCTCTCAGTCCTCAGTGTCATGGCCATGTGGGTAAGCAGGTCCGCCAGTCGGTAGATAGGCCATTCTGTCCCAAGATATATATTATCTGACAGCTTAGAGGCTCGATAGAGGTCTCCCAAAGCCTTTTCAGGCCAACTTCCCAGGCAAAACACAGACAGCAGCAGCAGAGGGCACTGGTCTGCATATGTTTGCCTATTTTAGCGAGGGTACTCCTGCTGCTCTGGGGATAATTTGGAGACAGTTTTGGATCTGGATTCTTTTGTCAAATGTAGGTGCTGGTTTGTCAGGACCACATGGCAACATTCTGCTGTCTCAGTACCTGGCCTTTACCACACTCGCCTTCAGCAATGGGTATTACAGACCAGGATTTTGTTTCAACCAACTAGTTCAGCACTCTGTGACTGAGACTCTTAATTCTCAACTGGTTGGTTGAAACAAAATCCTGGTCTGAATTTTACTCACCTCATCATACATGCTTTTTTAGTATTTATAGTAGCATTTATGGAAAAGTATTATTGCTGTGTTTTTCACAGTCCTGTTTGCTTTGTCTCCTTTCCCCCATAATGTTACGAGACCATGTACAGTGTCATATATCTGAGCTGTGCAATGCAAACCCTGGGAGCAAGCAGTGCTCCTGGCTCTAGTTGTCCAACCACATCTCCTACTTCGCCATTGCTCCAGTCAGCTGGCTCTGTTAGGCTGCAAGCATTGATTGATTTGAAGGGAGATATTCTGATTTACTCAGAGAACCGCTTCACAGGTCCGACCCAAGCCCTCCACACCCAACAACGTGCCTATCGCGCCTGCGCCGCCGCCGCCCATGATGGCTGCCCCGCAGCTGCTCCAGCGGCCCGTCATGCTCACCACTAAACTGGCTTCCACCCCCATGGGGCCCTCCGGGAGCCCCGTTCATCAGGTGCACATCGTCAACGGACAACCCTGCACCACCATCGCCAAGAACCTGTCAGGCACCCAGCTGACGGGCATCGTCATCACTACCCCCAGCGTCCACCTAGCTACCTCCCAGACACTGCAAATCAGTAGCGTCAGCGGGGATTCCAAGGTAACGGGGCCAAAAAGGTCACTCTGTTATCTTGAGCTACAGTTTAATAAACTCTTAGAAATAGCTTAAGGTTCATAAACTCAATTGGCTTAATACACGGTTGAGCTTAATACACTCTGTTGGCATTAGCGTCAGCTTAATAAGCTCTGTTGATATCTGCTTCAGATTAAACTGTTAGCATTAGCATTAGCTTAATAACTGTTGGCATTAGTGTCACCTTAAACTCTGTTGGCTCAGAATTAGCTTCAGCTTAAAGTCTATTGGCCTAATCTTCATCTTAATACAATATAAGCTGATTAATATCCTTCTAGCAATAATGATTTTATACCATTAAATTTTTAATCAATATATTTGCATAATGACCTTCTCACAGAGAAGGTCATTATGCAGGTCATTATGAAGGTCTCAAAATTGTGATTAAGAGATTACGAATGAGTAATACGTGTCGCTAAGGCTCTGCTGAGGCTTGCTCTGTTAATGCTAAGGTTCATTCTGCTGAGGCTCGCTCTGCTAATGCTAATGCTCATGCCGCTGAGGCTCACTCTGCTAATGCTAAGGCTCGCGTTGCTAATGCTCGTTCTGCTAATGCTAAGGCTCGCTCTGCTGAGGCTCACTCTGCTAATGCTAAGGCTCGCTCTGCTAATGCTAAGGCTTGCTTTGCTAATGCTCGCTCTGCTAATGCTAATGCTTGCTCTGGCTCCCCATGTCCGCAGGCCATGAGGCCGCTGGCTCCACATTCGTATTGCCATGTTTAACCCGAGTGGTGCTTTCATCTCTGTGTTCTTTTCCCCCACAGACTGTTAAATCTCAGGGCACCTCGGAGCAGACGGCGCCCCCCAGCAACTCCTCCCGCAACCCCACCCCTCTCCCTCAGCCAAAGCCTAAACAGGAAGAGAACCCCCAGGTGAAAAGGGGGAGGGACTTGGTTTCTATTAGATGCTTCCCCAACAGACATGGGGACAAAATCTCTGTGAATGAATCTGTGACAGTCTTGTAATTACCAAGGATGTGGCCATTCTGTGTTGTGCACCATAGTGCCAGACCTTCTGACATCCTGAATACCAGCCCTGGAGTAGCTCTATGTCACATTAATGAATTTTGGTATGGATGTTATTTTAAAAACAAGAATTTTGCTAAAACTAACTGCACTATGTACTTAGAGTACACAAGGCAGTGTTTAACGAAAACATTTCCATGAACTGAAATAAAATATTAAAATAAAAAAAGACAACTTAAATATTGTTTCAAGTCAACTTTCAATTACCGTTTTTGAATACAATTTAGCTCGTCAGACTTGTATTTGGGCCTCTTTCTTGGACCCTACTTAAAGCCAGTGGCACTACATTGTTGTAGTAGCTAACACTTTTCCATCTGTCCCTAAAAATAAAATTACTAAAACTGAAATATATGAAAATAGATATGTATCATGAAAATAAAAACTAATGAAACCACAACAAAAACTAAGCTGGATTTCAGTGAAAATTTTAAATAATTTGTGAACAACTTAAAAATCAGAACTATAATATCAATGATGCATGGACATAGGTATATGGTGTTACAGTTACCAACGTATTTAATTTAACTTGCAGTGTATATAATCCTGTAACGGAGAATCGTATAAAAGTCAGATTTATTATTTCTTATTCCTCAGCCAGCCTTGCTTCTCATAAGCTGCCATATTTGTTTTCAGTCTGATCAGAGAGGGGCAGTAAAGATGATAATACGCTATACACTCTTCAGTTTGCATCACTGACAGGACAGTGTAGACATTTCAATTTCAATTTTCGAGTGGTTCGCATCCTCAATGCATGGCGCCCCAATACCATGGTCCTTGATTAAAATTATCCTTAATGTGATTCTCAGGGCTTTTTTTTTTTTTTTTTACACACTTGGAGCCCCCATTAGAGATTAACGGTGTATCCCCCTCCCCCCATCAGAATGCCCGCCAGCCCCAGGTTCTCTCTCACCCACTGTGCCACCCCCCCCCTCAGAAACTGGCCTTCATGGTCGCCCTGGGACTCGTGACTCACGATCACCTGGAAGGTAAGGAAACTCCCAAATGGTTTAGTCTCGGCTCTGTAGCCAACTCACACGCACACTTTAATGAATGCTGTGGGATCACGTCCTGGGGGGACAGAGATTCAGAGCCGGAGGCAGGAGCGCAAGCGGAGGACGACGGCGAATCCAGTGTACAGCGGCGCCGTGTTTGAGCCGGAGGTAAGAGCCGCTTCACCCTCCTTCTGTCAGCCCGAAGCTAGTCGCTGCTATCAGCCTGTCAGCTAACGCAAGCTTCCTGTGTGCAGAGGAAGAAGAACGCCATCACCTACCTGAACACACCGCTGCATCACGGCACCCGCAAGAGAGGTCAGTATGAGCTCACCGGCTGGCTTTCTGATTAAATACGCCAGCCCAGCACAGGTCACGCCAAAAATCCCCTCGTGTGCAAGGCCATCTGAAGGGGCTCATTCAATAAGCTTTTCCTCCTGTGGGGTGAATCACAGCGAGGGCACCTTGTGTATGAGACCCCAGACATGACATATATCACTCTGGGAGGATGGAGCTCCTCTGCAGCTCAATGCCTGGGCTAGCCTCAGCTAGCAGAAGTCAGTTTCTCCCCATAGTTTTGTTCCCACGCAGGACATGTGGGCTGTTTTCTTTGTGGACAAAGTAGTAAAATTTCATACTTAAGTAAAAGTACAGATTCCACATAAAAATATTAGTCATCCAGTAAAATACTACTCAAGTATCTGTTCAAGTACTACTTGAGTCATAGTACTGTACTACACATTCAATTCTGTTGATCTTACAAGCAACATATTTTAATTCACTCTAGGTTTGGATACAGCATTGTAAGTTACAGTGAAACAAGGAGTGCTGAATTGCAATAAAAGTGTATGTTTTATTTTTATTCAGAAAAATTCTATTGATCTATGGGCCATATTTAAGGCTTGTCCTATGCGGTGTCACCCATCTTGAAAGCTACAAGTGCACTGTAGGAAATAACCCAGGATGGGGCACCAGCCCATCGCAGGGCACACTCACACACCATTTATTCACACATGCACACCTACGTTCAATTTGGTAACTCCAATTAGCCTCAGCATGTTTCTGGACCGTGGGAGGAAACCAGAGCACTCGGAGGGAATGCCATGATGACATGGGGAGAACATGAAAACCCCACACACTGAGCCATAGCAGAGGCTCAAACCCTGGAGGTGTGAGCCAACAGTGCTAAGCACTGCACCACCATGTCCTGCCCTCCCCCCAAAAAATGTGATTCATATTTTACCCAGAATTGTGCAGCTACGTACTTTTCACAAATGTTGTTTTTTCTCTCCGAACAATGGTCTCGTATGTAATGTATCAGAGTAAAAAGTAATTTGGTTCAGAAATGTGGTGAAATAAAAGTAAAAGTTTCAAAACTTAAAATACTTAAAACCTTAAAAAAACTTTAAAAACCTACTTAAAGCTGGAGGACAATTTGTCGCATACTTAAAATGACACCACTGTCTCGTTCGTTCTGTGTCATGGCACAACCAATAGACAGAAGGGTTTGGATGCACCTGACCCACATACAGTGCAAATAAACATATTGTGGCGAGTGCCTGAGTCAAGTGCCTTTTTAATAAAGGAGTTGCCAGCATGACACTCACTGATGCATGCTAACAAAACACACATTGCCCAACAAACAGTACATTACCACCACATTTACAGAAATTTCGCTGCCTAATTGCGAGGTGTCACATTATTTCGGCCAGTCATGAACAACGGGTGGGATCTGAACAAACGAAAAAATTAATTTAGGCACCCTGCACAGGCGGCCTGCCAAAATGGTGATAACCGCAGTGATTACGGCACATGCCACGTCGGTTCCCTCAATTTTTTTTACGCCTCTGCTTGTTTTGTTCACACAGTTGGACAGAAACTTCACGGGCTCTTTGGCTCTGTGAAGTTTGTGTCCACAGACATCGTCCATGTCCACTTTCTGACATCAGCGTTAATATCCTTGAATGGACTGACCCATCAGAGCCATTGGGTCAGGCAGCTGACAGGACAGACCTTGGATTCAGACCTTGATTAGGGCTTTTTTTTTTTTGGATTGTCAAAAGAACAGTTTATGATCCATTGGCCTCAAAAAGCATTTTGAGTAATGTGTTTTTGGAAAGGCATTAACATATTTAATATATGAATAATTACAGCTCAGTTATCATCAGGTGAAATGAAGTTTAAACTTCCCAGTTATCCATTGAGCTGAAAACAGAAAATGACTTACACTCTCCAGGTGTTCTCCTCTGGCTTAATTATGCACTAGGGTTATGAGTCAACAAAAAACTCTCAAACTCTCTCTCGCTCCCTCTCCATATATTTGTTATTCACAACAACATAAAAACTTATAATCATAAACATTTACCCAATGAATTCCCAAATTAATGTATAATTAACACAATTTCAATATTTAATGGTATAACTGATCACATTTTGAGACAGATCACCCCAAAATTGAAGCAGCTCCACTTACTGGCAGAAAAGGGGAGGATGAAATCAGATGACATTTTTACCTTGTGAATGTATTAAGTCAGTAAGTATTTGATGGATCTGTTTCACAAAAACATTATATGGATGAGAGCTACATCTGCTTTCTTTTTCGGCCAAATTGCCCCAAAAATGAGGCAGCAGCGCTGTGTGGCAGCAGATGAAGATCTGGGTCTGGTCAAATTTTGAGATAAATCACAACAAAATTGAAACAAGGGGGCTTAGTGACAGCAAATAGAAGAACAAGTTGTTTGGAGGCTTATGCTTGTGTATAGGACAAGTTATTATTACTCTATTTCCTTTATGCGGTCTTTGATGGATCTTATTACCACTTCATTATATGGATGAAAATTTGCACCTAAAAGTGCACAATTGATCAGATCCAAAATTGTAACTGCATGACAGAGGGCAGCTGAAGCAAAGATAGAGCCTGTAGACAAGTGTCATCTAACCTTATTCCATGAATCCCTTGGATTCATTTATTGTGTAAAATGTTATCGTGTCACTTTTGTGGAGAGGTGGGTGAGTGTGTAAGGTAGGCTTGATATAATTTTTTCTTTAGACTGTGGTTTTTTAATTTGGTGAAATTTATCACACAATTGATCCATGGTCACGTAGGGTAAATGACTTTACCACGCACTGAACCCCAAGCTAC
The DNA here is from genome assembly GCA_026780845.1 of Petrocephalus sullivani. Classification (NCBI taxonomy): domain Eukaryota; kingdom Metazoa; phylum Chordata; class Actinopteri; order Osteoglossiformes; family Mormyridae; genus Petrocephalus; species Petrocephalus sullivani. The sequence continues at coordinate 11,579,920 of JAODKM010000020.1, forward strand.
ACTTGCAACTGTGTGTATAAACGAGAGCAATTATCCACGTTTAATCATTCAAACCTGAGTTCAGCCATCAAGCAAAATAAAGTCACTTGTTCTACCTTGTTTAGTGGGGAAGGAATACAGTTGAAACCAGATATTTACATACACTTCAGAAAAAATAAACACAAACTTTTTTTTCTTTACTATCAAACATTAAATCAGAGTAAACTTTTTCTATTTTAGATCAATAAATATTAACATTTTTTGTATTTGTTAAATGTCAGAATCGAACGAGGGAGAATTTTTCTGTATTTTTTTTTTATCACTTTCATCAAAGTCAGAGGTATACATACACTAAGCTTATTGTGTCTTTAAACAGAAAGAAAACTCCAGATAATTCCATTCTGAGCTTAATAAACTTCTGATGGGTTAATTGATTCCATTTGAGTTAATTGGTGGCACACCTGTTGATGCATATAAAGGCACACCTCAAACACAGAGCCTCTTTCTTTGACATCTTGGGAAAATTAAGAGAAATCAACCAAGACATCAGGAAAAGAATTGTGGACCTCCACAAGTGTGGCTCGTCCTTAGGTGCAATTTCCAGATGCCTGAAGGTCCCATGTTCATCTGTTCAGACAATAATACGCAAGTATAAAAAACATGGGAATGTACAACCGTCATACTGCTCGGGAAGGAGACAGATTCTGAGTCCCAGAGAGGAACGTTTTTTTGGTGCGAAATGTACGAATCAACCCCAGGACAAGTGTGAAGATGCTGGCTGAAACTGGTAAGACAGTGTCATTATCCACAGTAAAACGAGTCCTGTACCACCATGCTGACAGGTTACTCTGGGAGGAGAAAGCCATTACTTCAAAACCACCATAAAAAAGCCAGACTACAATTTGCGACTACACATGGGGACAAAACTCTTAATTTCTGGAGACATGTCCTGTGGTCTGATGAAACAAAAATTGAACTGTTCGGCCATAATGATAAACTGTATATTTGGAGGGAAAATGGTGAAGCTTTGAAGTCTCAGAACACCATCCCAACTGTGAAGTATGGGGGTGGTAGTATCATGTTGTGGGGCTGCTTAGCTGCAGAAGGGACTGGTGCACCTCACAAAATAGATTGCATCATGAGAAAAGAAAATTATGTGGATATATTGAAGCAACATCTGAAGACATCAGCCAGGAAGTTAAAGCTTTGGCGCAAATGGGTCTTCCAAATGGACAATGACCCCAAGCATACCTCCAACTTAATTACAAAGTGGCTTAAGGACAACAAAGTCGAGGTATTGGAGTGGCCATCACAAAGCCCTGATCTCAATCTCAGAAAAAAATTGTGGGCGGCACTGAAAAGGCGAGTGTGAGCGAGAAGGCCTACAAACCTGATCCAGTTACACCAGTTCTGTCAAGAGGAGTGGGCCAAAATTCCAGCAAAGTATTGTAGAAAGCTTGTGGAAGGATACCTGAAATGTTTGGCCCAAGTGAAACAGTTTCAGGGCAATTCTACCACATACTAAGGAAGTGTATGTAAATTTTTGACTGATGAAAGTAATAAAAAAATCCAGAAAATTCTCTCTTTATTCTGACATTTAACAAATACAAAAAAATTATATTAAATAATAATTAATTAATATTTATTGATCTAAGACAGACAAAGTTTACTCCGATTTAATATTTGACAGTAAAGGAAAAAAAAGTGTGTTTTTTGTGTTTTTTTCAGAAGTGTATGTAAATATCTGGTTTCAACTGTAGGTGTATTCTGAGTGAAAAGGGTAAATGTTAGAAATACTTTGATTTGCTGTGGCAAAGAGGGAGCTGAGCTGGAAAGCAAAGCTTTCAGTTTACCAGTCGATCTACATTCCTACCCTCACCTTTGAGCTTTGGGCAGTGAACGAAAGAATGGGATCACAGATACAAGCAGCCGAAATGAGTTTCCTCCACAGGGCGTCTGGGCTCTGCCTTAGATATAGGGTGAGGAACTCGGACATTCGTTAGGAGCTCAAAGTAGAGTGCCTGCTCCTCTGCTTTGAAAGAAGCCAGTTGAGGTAGTTTGGGCATCTATCTAGGATGCCTTCTGGGTGTCTCCCTGGGGAGGTGTTTTGGGCATGTCCAATTGGGAGGAGGCCCCCAGGGCAGATCCAGGACACGCTGTAGAGAGTACATCTCTTGGCTGGCCTGGGATCGCCTTGGTATTCCCCCGGTGGAGCTGGAGGAGGTGGCTAGTGAGAGGGAGGGCTAGAATCCCTGCTTAGACTGCTGCCCCCGCGACCAGACCGGATAAGCAGCAGAGAATGGATAGATGGACATATATTTAGACATAAAGAATATCAATGATATTTTAAGGCTTGAACATTAAGACATATATAAAGAAATGCTGTTAACCACCTCATTTGTGGGGAAAGATTATGTCAAACTGGCATGTAAGAAGAATGTGCAGTAAATGAATAGGTGTCCTTTCAGAGTAATGTGATAGGACTGGGACACAGAGGGTAAAGCACACTGATTGGCTTTCACGTCTCCTGTTTCTCCATCCTGTCATCCTATTAATCCCAGCGGTTGTGTGATGTGGGAGGAGTAGGGGTTACATGGGGGGCTTGACAGGGCTCTCTGGGGAACATATTGCTGTTGTTTCAATAGGATCTATTCAAGGTCCAGACAGAAAGACTCAAAGATGAAATGATGCTTGTATGAGTATGGATGAGTCAGATAAAGCTACGACATGAAAGCGTCACACTGCACTGCGTCCACAAACAGGGTCTTTTTTTCTCAGTTTATAAGACTGCTCTCAACAAAAACTAATGTCTAAATCTAAAACCTATTTGGTAAATGGCTCCATAAACAGAAGTGTAACAACCATTGAAATTGCACTTAACTGAGAATATCCTCATTTTTAGGTATTGGCCTTCAATAAAATAAAAAAAATATTGCAAATTCACAGTATGTTTATCCTGTTTCTGCTTGCTCATGTCATTTTTTTTAAAAACAAAATGAAGTAAGTGAGAATGATTCTTGGCCTTTCCCCTCCACCAGCTTCCTCGTGACACTGACTATTTTGGTTATGGCATGCCTTACCATAATCGGAGAAGTAATACTTTGCCAGCCCTGATATACTCACACATCCTCAGAACACTGCTCTCCTGCTGCTCTGGGATGACGTCTTAGGACCCTTACCTTGTGTCTCGGACAGCATACCATAGAAGTCCCCAGAAGCATCTTCAGCTTTCAGAAGAGCCACAGTCTGGTGGAATAAATCTGCCCATTTGTGGCCAGTTGTGTGTTGTCTTGAGCCGTGCTGCGTCTCCGCCGCATGTGTATGTGCAGCGGCTCACGTGCACCAAATGCATGGCGACGGCACGCCGCTCGGGACGGCCTCCCCGACGCACAGCACACGTCCAGGCCCCTGGGGTAGCTTCCCACGTCCCGGTCATGTCCCCCCGCCATCTCGTGTACTAACTGCACTCCTCCTCCTTTTACACGCCAGCCAACGAGGAGCCCCTGTCTAAGGTATGTCCGACAAACTTTCTTCCCCCCCACTTCTTCCATTTTTTTCCCCCTTTTTCTTTTTTTTTCCTTTTTTTTCTTTTCTCGTCTGTCTCATTTTACTCAGGTCGCCCTCCCAAATACAGCAGTGTGGCGGAGCTGGGCTGCCTCAGCCCGGCCTGCCCCGGCCCGGCCTGCCCTGCCAGCAGCCACCCTGCCTCCCCGGCCCCCGACAGGCCCGTCCACTCCCACACCCTCCCTGTGCCCAGCCCCAGCTCCGGGGATGTAAGTAGCTGTTGGAGAAAATACCCGCACTGGGCTGGCTAGTAGTGGGCCTGCCGCCCCACCCAAACCCGGTCCCCTGCCCAAATTCCCCCTCCCGCGCAGCCCCTACCTACAGCGGCGTCCCCCAGAGGACCCCTCCCGCCCCCAGTCGGCGGTGGCTGCCCTTCCCCATAGGGCCTCCACGTGCACTTCAGCCCCTGAGATAGATGCCCCCCGTTTAGTTTCCAATCTCTGCCGTACCATTTACATCCATCTGTCATTATTTTGTTTTTCTCTCCATGTTTTGTTGAAGCCTTACAAAGTGACAGTCTCCCCCTCCCTCACATGAGGGCCTGACGTCAAGCCTGTGAGGCTTGCTGCCGTTTATCAACCCGCACCAAAGTAGATAATAGTATATCAGTAGTAACTAGTGCCTGTAATGAGTAGCAGTTATGCTAGCTGAACACGGGTCTGCTCTCACGGTCCTGTGATAACTTCTAGTCACAGAAGTAATTTTAATCTAATCTATGGTGAAAACATTCAAAGGCCGTCAGGGTCTGTCTTCAGCCCTAAAATGCCAAATGAGGCAGTGGTCTGTCTGTCTGTCCCACCCAGAGCCCCGCCTCCTCGCATCTCGATTGATCCAGCCTAAGAGGCAGCGGTACTGATTGGTGCAATTCTTCCCGACAGGGAGACATCCATGAGGATTTCTGCACTGTGTGCAGGCGCAGTGGCCAGTTGCTCATGTGTGACACGTGCTCTCGTGTTTACCACCTGGGCTGCCTGGAGCCGCCCCTGAAAGCCATTCCCAGAGGCATGTGGATCTGTCCCAAATGTCAAGACAAGGTAAATGCAAGACGCGGAACACAGCTCAGCAGTTCAGCGGTCCCTTTAATCAGTGAACATGTACTGTCATGCCATGGAGACAGGGGGTGCTGTATAAGTCATTTTGGCACTAAGGAAGGTGACCGAGAGGGCATGCTCCTTTCCTGAGGGGGTTTGGGAGATAAGACTGTTGCAGACTTTGTAAGCTCCACCACGTTTCCCAAACATCATCTGTAAGTGAGACACATCACTTCCCTAGTGTCCCATCCTTTCATTCGCCCATCCTGAAGCCAGTGGTGACCTGGATCCTCCTCTGCATCCAGCAGGGGGCACTGCCTCTTCCTCATCCTGAAACATCGCGCACTGCACTGAAATGAAATCCATTTTCTTGTATCCTCCTCCCATCCAATGTGTAGATCCTGAAAAAGGAGGAGGCGATCCCGTGGCCCGGAACCTTAGCCATTGTCCATTCCTACATCGCCTACAAAGCAGGTAAATGGTCCAAAGCAAGGCAAGCACTGGCAGCTGTGGTTTCCGCCTGACAGTGGTGGAAAAAGTACAGAATTTTCAGGCTTAAGAAAGAGTACAGATACCACACCAAAATGTTACTTGGGTAAAAGTAAAAAAAAATTTGGTTTTAAAATACTTAAGCAAAAAGTACTATTTATTCAGATCTATTGATCTTACGAAAAGCAACCTATCCTTTTAAATTTGCTGAAGACCGGTTTAAATACAAAGTAGTAAGTTACAATGCATCACAATAAGGGAAACTGAGTCACAAGAGGATAAGTAGATCCTTTTATTCTGAAAAAGCGATGAAACTTCCCTAGCTTTGCTGACGTAGATTCCCTTTTTTTATTCTGCTTGTAGAAAAGTGGGCCACATTGAATAATAAATTATAAACATTTTTGCTGGCTGGTACTTGGAGACCTCTTATGAGTGCTGAATAAACCGTGGTCCTCCACTACGGCAAGTGGCTAATTGTCCAATTCAATCAGCACCATTATTTCAGTAGATGCTTTAGTTAACCAATATATTGTGCATTTCTACATAGTGTTGGTTCCATTAGTTTATAATACAAATTGTGTATATTATTATTATTATTATTATTATTATTATTATTTTGGATTATATGCCAAGAAGAAGAAATCTTTTGCTCAAGAATCATGAGAGAAAATCGCAATCTTGATTGTGGGTGAAAAAAATCCGTCCTACCCAAGTGCACTGCATGCAGTCCTTTCCTTCTTTTAATTGGGTAAGTCATGATGATCAGGCAAAATGTATCAGAGTAAAAAGTCATCATTTGGCTCAGAAATTATAATGAAGTCAAATCAAAAGTTGCAACGACTTAAAACACTCAAGTGAAGTACAAATCCTGGAAAAAATGGATTTGTACTTTGTTACTTTATGGCTCTGCCGGCTGAATATATGACCCCCGGCCCCCAGCTAAGGAGGAGGAGAAACAGAAGCTGGTGAAGTGGAGCTCCGAGCTGAGGCAGGAGCGGGAGCAGCTAGAGCAGCGGGTCAAGCTTCTCAGCAGCTCCATCACGGTGAGGAGCACTGGGGGGCGGCTGGTGAGGGCAGGCCTGTAGGGGGGTCCAGAGGGGTGGCTGGTCAGGGCGGGTCTGTAGGGGGGCCAGGGG
>JAODKM010000020.1:11586218-11609845 GCA_026780845.1 Petrocephalus sullivani
ACAAAAAGTCAAAATAGTGATAACTTGAGAAACTTGAGGTTTTCATGTTTCTTGCTGTTTCCCAAGGCGCAGAGAGGGCAGGTTGAGGAGGTGGGTGATGAAGGCAGGCCAGCAGGTGAGCGCAACCCAGAAATGGGGGGGCCTGGGGGGACATGGTGAGGGCAGGTCTGGAGAGTGGCTGGAGAATGTGGGCCTGGGGGAGCCTGGGGGTTGTTAGTGGTGAAGGCAGGCCTAGGGGGCAGTGGGTGAGGTCAGGCTAGAGGGACCTGGGGTCAGCGGGTGAGGATGGCCCTGGGGCAGCTAGGACTCTGTCCACACCAACACACTCCTATCACACCATCTCATTTCTCTCCTTTTTTTTTTGCAGAAGTGCATGGAGACCAAGAACACCATCCTGGCTCAGCAGAAGGAGATGCAGGCCTCTCTGGAGAAGGTCAAGGGCTTGGTTCACCTCATCCAGAGCGCCAATGTTGTGCGATCACCAGAAACTGTATCCCCGGATGGCATTGGTGACCACATTACGGACTGTGGAGGCGGGGACTCCTCCAACAGCACCAATGCGCACACGGACGAAGGTGAAGACAGAGGCCATGACAGCAACGGCAAAACCTCAGAACCTTCCCAGAACCCTGTGCAGCCCCTCCTTGACAGCTCGGAGAGAGCACACTAATACCTGGAGTCCCTATGAACAAGACGCAGAACACTGGATTCAGATAAACACACAAACCCAGCCACTCTGTGGAAAGGTGGTGCCCACAGTTGCCAATCTATATATGTATATGTACATAGCTTTTTGTTTTGTTTTGGTTTTCATTTTGTTGTTGTCGCGCATTGTCAGACTGTCGCGCATTGTCAGACTGTCGCGCATTGTCAGACTGTCGCGCATTGTCAGACTGTCGCCAGTAGATCTCTGCCAGCCTAGGGAACAGACAATGCTGGCTTTTTTGTGCTGTTGTTTTTATTTATTTTTTTAAACCAGCGCCACACCAGTTAATGGTAGGAAAGAGAAACAGTTTTGAAGATGATGATAACAATAATAATAACAATAATTATAATAATAGTTTAAAACATCATACCAGTGTGTGCCTGCAACAGTCGCCCTTAAGCCTCGCGTGGAGATTTTTTCGTTTTACTTTTCACTCGACTGAGTCCTCGATTTGCAGGGAATTGAGATCAGAAGCTGTCCAAAGACTGGGCGCTCGCCTCGGGGTCCCGCTGTCGGGCAGGCCATGAGGGCAGGCCTCTTTATGGCTCTGTCACTATTGGTTCCTTACCAAGAACCAAGGAATCCCGCCATCATGCCCCCTTGCCCCTGTTATGCAGGGAGGCGGCCAGTGTGGCCTGGCATCCCCCCCGTACCCCCCCGGGTCATTTCAGCATCCACCCTCCATGCATCTCTGCCTACCTTTTCCGGGCACTAGCGATGAAATTGCAAGAATGCAATCTCCAAAAAAAGGAATATATTTCATTTTTTAGACATTTATTTTATAAGATATTTTCAGGTCTTCCTAGGGTTCAGAAAATTCAAAGTGCTTTTCTGTTTCACAGCAGTCATTTCTAATAAAAGGTATTAGACTTGGAATAGTTTCTGTAAATAATTTACTTTTTTAAAAGGATCTTGGCATTGAAGATATACTTCTGTGTTAGATTCTGAACTGCCAAATGCTAATGTATCCAAATCCAGCAGGGATGTGTCTTTTTTTTATTTTGTTTTGTTTTCACAAAAACAATACATTTGGAGAAATGTGCACCTACGACATCAAGAATTTCACGAGAGGTCGTTTTAGTGGGTGCACCCACATGGTACTGCAGCACAGCAACATCCGCAGAGGTGGTGGAACAGTGGAAACGAAGCACAAATCCATTTCCCAGTGGTAGCAAGAAATTGTTGCGGTGTGTTGCCTTTCCAGCAGAACAGCCAAGAACGACAAGATGCAAGCCATGGCCTCAGGTCCGAGGGAGAGACCACGCAGGGATGCAGCCAAGAGAGGCGAGATGCAAGCCATGGCCTCAGGTCAGAGGGAGAGACCGTGCAAGGGATGTAGCCAAGAGAGGCGAGATGCAAGCCATGGCCTCAGGTCGGAGGGAGAGACCATGCAAGGATGTAGCCAAGAGCAGCAAGATGCCACGGCCTCAGGTCAGAGGGAGAAACCGTGCAAGGATGTAGCCAAGAGGGGTGAGATGCAAGCCGTGGCCTCAGGTCGGAGGGACAGACCGCGCAAGGATGTAGAGGAGCAGCTAAGGCCTTGCTGAGTGACCCCAGCATCCGGTGCCCTCCCCAGACATACGCACCCCTCTCGTGTGTGCTTGGTACGCAGTGAGGGCATTAGAAAGTTCTGGTCCCCTGTCATGAATATCGTTCCCTTAAATCAAATGTTCATTTGTATAGAGATTAAAATTCCTGTCTGCTGTATTTTCTTGCACGATCTACAGAAGCAAATCGCCATCAGGCCTTGTGCTTGGATGGATATGGTATTGCAGGTCTGTCCGTCTGTGGCCAGTTAGCATTACGCTCTCCATTCTCTCCTGTACTTCTTAGCAGGACTGAGGTGCCCCTTTCTTCATACTTCACATATAATTTTTATTTCATATGTCTGGTTGTATCAGTTTTCATTACGGAAGTCTTGCTGTATGTTCTTGCTATATGACAGAATCATGTAAGCAGTCATGTTCTAAATAATACTGAGCTTTTACTTTGGTTTTAGGGTGGACTCCAGTTGATCTTGAGAAGCTTATTCCAGCAACACTGGTGTATAAAAACATCTATTTTTGTTCACATTTGTAAAGATGATGTGGAGAGAGGCTCAGAGATGTAGAATCAAATGCTTCACCTTTGAACTGCTTTAGACAGTATTGTTTCTGAATAGTCAGATATCAGGTCTTTCTGGTTTTCCTGTCATCTCCGGAAATACAAAAGTCAGGACCGTTTCATTTGAATTCTGACAATGTGATTTAAAAGCTTATTTGTTAAACGTTTAAACACGAGACATCATAAGGGCTTACTGAATTGTGTGATGCTCCCCATTCTGCATTGAACATATCGGTGTATAGCTTAAGAATATTTCTGTGTATGTTGGTAGGAGTCCTTCTCATTTCTTTATTTGTACTGCCTTCAAAACCACCAGTACACTTTGGTAAGTCTAATGACAGCGGGCACTGGTTATGTCTATTTCCGGAACGTGTCTGGTTATACATTTCCCATTGAGGTGTTAAGGTTCTAAGTCCATTTCAGTGGATGTGTCTGTGTTTTTGGTCACTTTAAATCTTATGTTTGAGAATTTAGATAAAAAAAGTGAGACAAAAAGCACAATTGTTGGTTACCTGATGCAAAAAAATATTACAGCAAGTCTACCAGGAACATTTGGGTTCTCTGACGTGAAGGTGGTCACGTCCTGTGTTTGTTTCCTGCTGGTATGCTTGGCTTCCGGTGAGTGACACAGAAAAGTGTTTGTCTAGCAGTTGCCTTAATAATTGGATTCTCATCTCGAACATTAGCCGTTTGTTCTGTATGATATTGTAGATTAGTGTACTCAGTATCTGAAGTGTTCTGAGAGCCTTATGGGGAAACGTGTACATTCCCAGTGGAAAATGTTTCAGAGTTTTGATCTGAAATGGGGGAAATCCCATCTCTGATTGGTTGGTTTGCGGTTTCATGCTCAAATCCCAGCACATGAGTAGTTTCTAGTTTCCATGGCAAAATGGCCATCACTGCTGTTTGAGGGTAGATGAAGGCACATTGTGATGGACTGTGAGCCATATTTACCAAGAAAATGTGAATTTTAAAATGCTTTTTTATTGCCAGGTCTCCCAAAGAACTTTTCCCTTAAATGCCATGCTAGTATTCATTTCTTTTGAAATATATAGAGGAATGAAAAGTGATCAGGCAAAATTTCCACATTAAAGGTCATTTTAATTTAAATTAATATTATTAATTAGTATCTGAGGCCCAATCCTTTTGCTGAGGTCTACAGTTTTAACCCACTGCTAGGTGGTGCTGATGTCTGTGTCGTTATTTAGTGCAGTTTGGGGGGTTTTGTGTCCTACAGATGCATGCTATCTGTAGTAAGAACTAATCAGAAACAACTTTGATGCTGGGAAATTGGGTTGAAGCCAGTGAAGCGCGGGAATCAGTGGGGAATGAGTCCCAGCTTTGGTGAATGAGGTGGGAGCTGTGCACTATTACAGAGTATGGCATTCTTCTCCATTCTTAGAGCTGTCCAGTCTTTTCAGTTAAATGGGTGTCACCTTATGCAATTGTTAAATGGGAAATGTATGTTTCTAATACATGTATGCATTATTTTGTCTTTAGCTGTTGGTGTTAACTCTGACAACATGTATTGGTTTGGCAATTACATAGATTGACATTTGAAGAAAAATTTTCTGCTGAACAAATGAAAGACGGACACCTTGTGAGTCAGCTAGATAGTTTTGCATTGACGTCTGTGTTCAGAGCAGGCAGACAGTGTGCTTCTCTTTGCACTGGGCTTAGGGAATCTGCCCAGCCTCTCGTCCCTGTCGAGCATGATTATGTTAATACTGCCTCCTGCTGATGCCCCGCACTGAATGTTAATGAGACCAGAGAACAGGTCAGACGTGCAAGTCTGGAGTTCTGTGTGACCAGAGAGAACCAAGTGTCGCATGGAGTTACGCTTTAACGTTCAAAAGCCAGTATACCCAAAGAGAACTCCTCCATGCGTTCTGCTCTTCTCAAGTCTTTTATATGCATTTTGAATACATGCCAGTTAATTTTATATTATAGACACTTCTTTTTACCATAAAGTAGCTTTTGGGTCCATTCAGGGTGTTTATAAGGGTAAATGATTTTCATCAAAGGGTTTTGACTCTTTTTAAGTGTGGGGGATTTAATTTTTGATACAGTACAAATTGCCAAACTGCTTATTATTATTAAGCAGAACCATTTCTTTTCAAAAAGCGTTCCCGGACTAACTGGCCTGACATAACATAGTACTGGTGAGTCTACCACTCCATCGGGTCTGTCCATATCCAGTGTCCCATATCATCACACGCGCGGCCTTTCGCTGTTACGGCCTCATCCTCACTGTATAATGACCTTCTGTGACCTTCAGTGACCTCTGTGTTGCTCACTTTTTAAAGCCTCCACTGTCATTTCAATTGGAAGACATTTTGATTGTGCAAACAAAAAAGATTAAAAAAAATCTTCCATTGTTTTTAACTCAAAGATGCATTGTAGCAATCTGAAGCCACAGCAATGGGCAAAGCCAGTGTGCTGAAACTTATGTGTAAGTTGTTTATTACACAAGCCACATATTCTTCTAATTATTGAATTTTTTCCTGGATTTTTAAAAAGGGATGTGTTCATTTTCTAACTCTTGTTACGGAGCCGTTTCGTTCGCCTGATGACGTTAGTGAAGCACTGGGTTTCTTTACCTCTCCTGTGTCTGAGCCTCACCTGTGACGACTTATTTGTATGCAGTGTTTAGCAAATACCTTAGCACCGTTGGAAGTGGAGATTAGGAGCATTTTGATCAATTTGTATTTATTTATTTTCCATTTTGCTAAATAAAAAAAAGACACCAAACCGCTGCCTGTGCTATTCATTTTGCTTCAAGGATCTTTGTCTGTTTTAATTTAGAAAGATTAGTTTGGAAACGCTCCCCCAGGGCTTTAGCTATAGGCTTGCAAGAAGTAACTAAAGAAAAAAAAAATGTTAACTGCAGTTAGCTGCCCTCTGCAGGCTATTTGCTGCTATAGCTAATATTCAGACCTGGGAGGTCAAAATTCTCTTGGGCATTTTCATTAATAGGGGATTATGTCCAAGCAGATGCAGATGCTAAAGAGCTGGTCTAGCATTCTGCAACTACAACGGAATCCACATTGTTCCTCCTGCCTCTTTGGTTCGACCAGTGGGGCGGATCCTCCTCTCCAGTACCCCAGCATAGACCTTCCTAGGGAGGCTGTGTGTGATCCCCATAAAGCTGGAACACATCCTCCAGTCCCCTTTCTTAACAATTGGGACCACCACCACCCCAGCCTGCCAATTCAGAGGTACTGTCCCGAACCTCCACACAAAGTTGAAGAGGTGTGTCAGCCAAGACAGCTCAACAAAAGAACTTTCAAGATCTCAGGGTGAGTCTCATCCACCCCTGGAGGCTTACCACTGAAGAGTTTTTTACTTCAGTGACCTCACAAGTCCTCCTCTGAGTCTCACAGCTCTACTTCCTCCAAGGAAGGCTCATTCCTTAGTTCCTCTGAGGCAGTTGCAGAACCCATTTTTAGTACCTGCTCCAAATTAGATACTTTTCGTTCAAACATGGACTACTGGGGAGGCGCTAACTCTAGTAACTTGTTAGTTTGCCCCAAGCATCATGACTAACTTGGAAGTTATGTGAAAATTCAGAAAAAGATGGAGCTGAGCAAAAATTGAGTATACAGATTTTTTTTGTACCCCAATTACATTTATTGCACAAATTAATACATTTCCCTCTTGCATCTTTATATTCTGCATTGGGAAATAAGATCACAAACCAATATACTTTTGTCTGATACTGTCAGTGCCAGCAGTTTAACTTGCCAGCGCTTATCAGCGGTATAATGTTGCATTGTTTTTTTCCTGTGGAAAACCTAAAGATTGATCTGCTGGCCAGATTTAATAAGAATCATATAAAAATATAAATAAAAGGCCGTATCATATTTTGATCGCAATCAATCCCTCCCAATAAGTAAGAAAACGACTTATTTGCCCTCTATGGTTTAGGCATGGCAGTGTAGTTTTGTATGAAATTGTGTGTGAAGTTTAATTAACCTACAAGTTTTTTACATCTCCCATGCTTCTTTAGCATAAAGGTCCCAGTTCTGTTGTGTGGTGTGAAAGCAACACATGAAAGTGACTAGGAACTACAAAAGTTCCACGTAGAGACAGCCCAGGGACTTGAAAACAAGGACTGGGTTCCAGAACTTTGGTGTGACAGCGCTTTATATACCTATTTAAGGTCAACTATTCTCCATCCCTTCAGTAAACAGCATGGGTAAAGCCTTTCCTCACCCTCCTGAACCACCTGACAGTTTGCCAGAATCTTTTCGAGGCCGAGTGAAAGTCCTTCTCCATAGCCTATCCAATGATTGGTCTGCTGAGACCCCTGCCTTCGACTGCCACCCGATCTACACTACACCTGACCCTCAAAGCCTCTCCTGCAAGTGATGGGCTCATAGGAAGGAAGACCCATGTAACCCATTCGGGCTATGCCCAGCCAGGCCCCATGGCATCGAGGACTAGCTAAATTGGCGGTAGGTGTCCCACAATGGCATATACCTCCTTCTGGTGTGGGAAGGGTATTCTCAGTAATAGAGATATACCAAATATAGTGTAATATAGCCAGAAAGCTAATCATCAACAATATGGCCAGACCCACCATGAACCAAGTTTTTGGTCAACAGTCTACAAAAACATTCTCAATGTAGTCAAAGAAAAATCAAGTTTCAAGTTGGTTAATAAGGTGGGGTCGCAATTTTAGTTATAGAATGGTCATCATGATTCAAACATGCAGTGAGTTTGGTAAATTCCTTCAATGACATAAAACAAACATAAAATACAAAAACATAAAATTAATTTTAACATTGGAAAATTTTTAAATTGAATTAACAAAATGTATATTTATAATATTGTGCTGTATGATTTCTTTTTACATGCATCCACTTAAATTTTTTTATTTTAAAGAGAAAAACTGCACCATGCCCATGCAGACTTTTTGGTCACTAAAAATCATGACATTACACGCCAGGTTGTCACAACAAATTAATTAAAAGAAAATGTCGACCACTAAACTCATCTCATAAGGTAAGTATGTCTTACACTAATGTAAATAACAGGTGCTCATAGAAAAAATGCCTTGTTTAAGTAATTAATAGCGCATTATTGTTGTGTAGGCCTATGACGTCGGAGTGCTCCGGCTCCTCACATGAAGCTGGTCACAGCAGGTCTCTGTGGTCTTCATGAGACTATTCATGATAATATCTATATAGGCCTATATAAAAAAACAAAGGTCTGTTTCATCCCAAACACTTTTTTTTTCACTTCTTATTTATCTGTGCATTTTATACAAAAAGTATATACTACAAATTATAGTGTACATTACCTCCATTATTCTGAATTCTCTTTTTTTTAACTAAGATATTAGCAACCCCAAAGAAAAAGGAAAGAAAAAAATAACTATTTAAACAACAGAGGGAAGACAGTCATACATAAAACTGAAAATTATCATCCTCCAAATTACACAATTAAATTACTTCAGACAATAGAGGACAATTAATCAAATGTCTAAAATCAACACCAAAGCATTCAATAACTTTGAATTTCTACAACGTCAGACCTCAATGGTTTAATATATTTTACCCATTTAGACCAGTATTTTGGCAAATTTAGAAATCTGTAATTGAAGGGAGGATGTAAATTTTTCCATTACATATATATTATTTACTATATCAATCCAATCATTCTTTGTTGGTAAATGAGGGAGGAGCCACTTTTTCGTCATGGCCTTTTTGTTTGCAGACAGGAGAATTCCTAGCAGATATATTTCCACCTAGATCCACATCTATTTTACCAAGGTAGATGAAATCAAATGTAAATGCTGGATCTCTTTCAAATACTTCCATCAAGGTATCAAATATCCCTATCCAAAAATGCATTTTTTGATTTCCACAAAACCCCCAACACTCAGTGTTTTTTCCTGATTGATATCCTTTCTGTGCTGGGGTAATTAACTGGCGAAGCTGCATCTTCCCCCCGACGCCATCGAGCCATCATTTCTGACTCATCTGGGGGGGTGGGGGGGGGTTGGCAAGAAAAAAAAAAACTTTTCTGACAGCCAATGACGTCCGTGGACGGGAAGGAGGAGGTGGGACGCTGAGAGTGCTTTCACTCCTGTCATCCTCAAACTCGTTTTTTAATGAAGGTAAGTAAAGCTCCTCACTGGAGGGATCATAGGGTATTGCAACAGAATATTCTCCAGGAATATGAGCTAGTACAAGACCACTGAAATTTGCAAATATCAAACCATTCATCCATAGCGATTTTACTGTTATTTCCTCTTTCCCATTTATTCCTTATATAATCCGTGGGTGTGTGTCTCGGTTTCCATAAGTCCTTTGTATAGCCTGGATATAGTGCCTTTAGCCAAGGTCGACTGGTATGCCTCTATAAATACTTTCAGCACTGAGTTTTTAATACTCCATTTCTCCTTTCTAATATCATTGCTGATATAATGGCGCAATTGAAGATATCTATAAAAATCCTTATTACCTAAATTAAATTTTTCTTTTAAAGCCTGAAAATTTAGCAGCTGGTCCCCATCCACTATTGTACAAAGGGCCAAAATTCCTTTTGCAATCCAATTTCAGAATTCCTTATCTAGTTTGTTAGGCTGGAATTGTGGGTCATAGGCACACCATCTGAGTATCTTAATCATATCTACCAGATGATATTCATTAATAGCCATCCTCCATATCTTTAAAATTATATTCATGGGTTATTTATTTCATTTTCCAACGTTTTATCTAAATTATCATTACCCAGTAGTGCCTGAATTGGGGGGTCGTCCTGCAAGAAGAGCGCTATATCTTTCCATCTTGCACTGTAGTCTGGATTGCACAATTCAAAATTGGCAGGGCAACATCACCTTTCTCCTTCTTAAGCTGTAATGCTTTAAATTGTACTCTAGGTCATTTTATATGGCCCTGCCATATGAACCTTGAAATCGGCCTGTCCCATTCCTGAAATTGTTTTGTTGAGATCTCTACCGGAAGAGCTTAGAACAGGAAAAGAGAACATGGGAGTACGTTCATTTTTATTAATTTCATTCCTATCTGTAAAGGACAATGAAGGGCGTTATGTTCCATCTTGCTATGTCAGCTTTAATCTTTGCAAGTAGAGGTCCATAGTTTATTGCTGATAAGGCTATAATATCTTTCAGCAAATTGACTCCTAAGTATGTCAATGATTTCTGATAACATCTAAAGTTATTTGTCTTTCAAAAGATTTGGGGACTTATGATTAAAGATTTTAGCCTGGGTTTTTTGTATATTCAATTATATCCCTATTTATACTAATGGAACAGCACACATCTAAATCTAATAAAGTATTTTATTTTATTTAGAAGATACAGTAATTAAAAATTTAAAGCATTTGCAAGTATTCATAAAGTGAAGAGTTTAAAAATAACTAAGCAAAATAAACCAAGGCAACTAAACCAACTGCATTAGAATATAAGCCAGAAAACGCAATTTTGAAATACTAATATATTGTAGCGGCTGGAGGACTCTGGTTCAGGTGATTGTTTTAGGGTGGTCTTCTCTGCCTTTGAGGTCGCTGTAGGCCACCATTAATCCCTGGAGTAGGGCCGTCGGAAAGGCAATATCAGGGGGCAATGTCGTCTACTGGGTTCAGCTGCCCCCCTGCGGGGAAGGAAGGTGGTTTTGCACAGGGACAGATTGGCTCCCTATAGAGGGAGCTCTTCTTTGTCCATTCCTCAGCCTGGCCCCCCTGCCATTTCCACATACACTGTTGATCCTGCCCTTCTTGAGAGTCCCAGGCTGGAGGGCTCTCAAGTCCCAGGTTCACTGGAATTGACAGGTGGATTACAGCAGGTGTCCAGCCTACCTCTCCCCCTAGGTCACCAAGGACCTTCCGACGGTCCCACTCCAGGGACTGACAGTGGCCTACAGCGACCTCAAAGGCAAAGAAGACCACCCAGAAGGCTGCAGGACTTTTTGTGTTCCCTCGGGAAGGGGTAATGTAGCGGCTGGAGGACTCTGGTTCAGGTGATTGTTATAGGGTAGTCCTCCCTCCCCTTTCAGCCAATCTCTGGGGGTTTCCCAGTTAGCGGGGATGGGGGTACCCGCGGAGTGTGCAAGGGGAGAAGTGGCGGGCTCCACACGTCCATATATATGTGCGGGGTGGGAGAACCTGGGAGAGAGAGGAAGGTTGATGTACTTTGTACTTGATGCGAATTTGTGCTTGGCGTGGGCTCCGGCCATACAGGGTCCATTAAAGCTCTTTTGGTTGTTACGATTCCCCCTCCCCTGTCGTGTGATCATTACAATATTATAAAAATAAATTATATTAACCCAATGGAAAATATCAGAGCTATTGACTGTAAAAGTAGTAGCGACTGTCGATACTGCTAATCCGATATTATTTCTAATATACAGATGAGCACCACCTTCGCCCGAGAGCAGTCCTTACGTTAAAACACAGGCAACGTCAGAAGCGATAGGTAAAAACATTCCGCATTTTCGACCATATTCCAATATGTTGTACAGCGGCATTATTAGGGCGTACCTAATACGCTTATGGACACATTTATTGAAGTACATTTTTACGAAGTTTAACTAGTGTAATCTACGACAAAAATGCTTCATACGCGAAGCCTGCATGTCGCGAAAGTGCCGTAGTGAACTGAATCAGAGAAACACACGTAACGAGTGACGTGACCCCATGAAAATAAACAGAAAATGGGACAGCTGACGTGTTTTGGTTCGTCGACAATTATCAAAACAGTTATTTCCCGTTTACGTGTCATTTCGATTAAACTATAAATCATTTGTTTGACGCGAAAAGGCAAAAGGGCACAGAAATAGCAGGGCGGGTTTGTGATGACCTGTAAGTAGCTGCCTGCGCGTACCTTGATAGCTTGCTGTCTGTCTGTTTGTCTTATATTCCGGTTCGCCATTTGTCCCATTTTAGTCATTGAACAGTGATTTTTGCCACACAAGGCCATAACATTTTATATTGCAGAGCCAGGTGGCTGTAAGCTATTAAACTGAAAGGATAGGGCTGTTTAAAAATGTCAGATATTAGCAGACAAGGAAGCTACGCGAACTGCAAGGGACGTAATGCATATTTTATATGTGCAATAAGCGCCATATCAAAATAACACTGCTTAATATAATGTTATTCTTATAACAGGCGACCTTCGTTATGGAGAACGACTTGAGTCCACAAGACAAAAAAGACCTGGACAAGTTCATCAAATTCTTCGCGCTAAAGGTAGCTGCTTTTACTGTCAAACGTATGCCGACTCTTAATTGACATTTAAGTCCTGGAAACTTTGGATGGCACTCATCTTGCTAGCCTTTCCAGCATTAAATCGCTGTTCCCCCGTTCATCAGACGGTACAGGTGATCGTTCAAGCTCGTCTTGGGGAGAAGATCTGCACGCGTTCGTCTTCCTCACCCACCGGGTCCGACTGGGTAGGGATCCGATCACCCACTCCAAACCACACTAACCATTTGGCCATCATTTAAAATGGATGTGAAGTGCATTAAAATCCAACGCACTAGCTGTCGCAGTGCGTATTTTTTTGCTTTGCTACGACGCAACACCTTGGATTACGATACTGTTGCTGTTATTTCTGTAGTATAATTCCATGCATTTCTCTGTTTAAGTTCAATCTAGCAATCAAAGATATTCCAGAAGTGACCCATGAAGCAAAAAAGGCGTTGGCTGGTCAGCTGCCCGGCATCGGCAGGTCCATGTGCGTGGAGATCTCCCTTAAAACCTCAGAGGTGAGACAATCCTGGCAAAGTAATAGTCGAGAACTGCAGTAACGATTGTATTTGTGAAATACAGCATGGCGCCAGCACTGGGTCTGGCCATCTGCTGGACAAACTGACATTAGGTCCAAACCAGTTTAAATTGATTTAAAGCCTTTATCTAGCTTCTGTTCAGATGAGTTGGGATACTCGATCCAGTCAAATGAAACGGTTGGCAGCATGTGTATATGGTTAAAGGTTTGACCTGATTTCAAACATACAGTTTATGGAGCAAACAAGATGATTAAGTAGTAGTTCAGTAAGAATAATGCCAGCATACACAGTGGGTCTAGAACCAAGAATCCCTGTTCAATCCCTGTTATACTTTAATATAAGGGCTGCAGTTTGCATGGTTGAAAGCATTATTTTTATTTAGTTTTATTTTAATTGTTTGAGCAAGAAATAAATTTTATTTAGTATAATTTTTTCGTAGTGTGGACACTGTTTATGGAAATACTTTGTCTGTTTTTTATGTCTATTATTAAACAGGGGGATTCAATGGAATTGGAAACGTGGTGTTTGGAAATGAATGAACGGTAACTTGCACCATTCCTGATAATCATTCAATGCAATTATTTATAAACAAGAGTTTAAAAAAATTGGGTAGTGTATTTTGAAATAGTGCCCATCCTTAAGATTTACAATTATTAGTTTTCCCATGCACCATTAAGTTTGCTGAATTAGCTGCACAAACCTTGATAGACAGCTGATAAACGGTCAGATTTATAATGTGGCATTTCTTTCTGTTTCAGATGTGATAAAGACATCAAAGTGTCCTACACTGTTTACAACAGGCTGTCTTTACTGCTTAAATCACTGCTTGCTATTACAAGGGTCACCCCGGCATACAAGCTGTCGCGAAAGCAAGGCCATGACTACGTTATACTGTACAGGTACATCGCATAGTGTGACACGCTGATTAAAAAGAAAGGGTGAATCTGAATTTGTCACATTGTGCATATTGTTCATCTCTGGATTTGTGTCGTTCATAAATCTGGCTTTGGTTCATTATGATCGTCATCATTATCTGGTCAGCTCTCATATCAACTAAATTATTTTCTATTGAAAATAATTTAGTCTAGTGGGCTACATCTGATTTCCAGTGGCCACCAAAATGATTAATTTTGCATTGCTCATGTGAGTAATAATTAATGATGATACATAAAAGGCAATAGGCACCAAAGATTCTCTTTGAAAGGATCCGATAACAGCTCATATTTCATGATAATCATTCTCAACAAAACGCCACATAGCAATGCATTAGGTAATAAGTCGACAAAATGAAACAAAATTTCATCACAATGTGGTGTTACTACATAATGCATTGTTACACATTGTGTGACAACAAATTAACGCATTGTATAATAACACCGTATTATGAAACAACTCGACAAAGTGTAAGAAATGTATAGCCTACATTATAATTTATGGTGCAGTATTAACCTGTTATCATTATTGTCATCATCGTCATTATTACATTGTCCAAAAATTAGCATCAGGGTGAATTTTCTGTCTCTGTGATAGAATAGCAGGCGAGAGTACAAATAAAGAATGACAAGGAAAATGAGTGGCTCAGATCACTTGTTAGTTTGTGAAGGTTATGAGTTTACAAGCTATTGTAATTGCAAAGGGTTTTGAGAAACATTAATCGATGAATGAATGATCTTAAGTAAGCAACAACAAACTACTTAGCATCACAAAGCTTTTAGGATACACACCCCAGGAAATTTACTTAAATTTATCGAATGAAAATTGGTTACATTTTGTCCGGGTATTACATAATGTAGTGATACTGCTTAATACGTTGTTACAAGCTAGATCTGGTAGCTGGCGATCAGTCCTCCGAGGCCCCTGCCTTCAACTGCTGCTTCATTCACTATGCACCAGATCTCACAGCCCCCCTTGCAGGTGGTTGACCCATGGGAGGGTGTACCCATGTAACTTTTTCCTACTTTGCCTGGAAGCTCCCCCCCTCCCAGGCGGGGCTCCAGGGCGGGGCCCTAGTCGCCTCAGTTCGGGGCAGGGTTCCATGGTCCTTAATTTTCATAATTCGTGACGATTGAATCACACTTAATCTGGCTGCTCACCTAGGGTCAATTTGCCTTACTACTGCCCTCTACAACATAGCTCTTGGGATCACAGAGGCGCACAAACCCCTCCACTGCTCTAAGGTGGCGATTTGCAGAGGGGCTTTGCTTTTTGCAGGTGATGTGGTCCTGTTGGCATCATCAGGCTGTGACCTCTAGTGTGAAGCGACCTCCAAGTCTGATGCTATGGTTGTCTTCCAGAAAGGGGTTGATTGCCCTCTTCTAGTGGGAGATGAGTTATTGTGTCAAGTGGAGGAGTTTAAGTATCTCTGGGCCTTGAATGGGAGATCAACAAATGGATTGGTGCAGCATTGGCAGTAATGTGGATGCTGTACCGTTCTGTTGTGGTAAAGAAAGAGCTGCGTTGGAAGGCAAAGCCATCAAATATACTGGTCAACCTACATTCCTGCTCTCAGCTGTGGTAATGAGCTTTGAGTACTGAGCAAAAGAATGACATGGCAGATGTAAGCTGTAGAAATGAGATTCCTTCACAGGATAGGGTGAGGAGCTCGGACATTCGGGTGGGGCTCAGAGTAGAGCTGCTGCTAGTCCGTATTGAAAGGAGCCAGCTGAGGTGGTTTGGACATCTATCTAGGATGCCTCCTGGTGTCTCCCTGGAAAGGTATTTTGGGCATGTCTAACAAGGAGGAGGCCCCAGAGCAGGCCCAGGACACGCTGTAGAGATTATATCTCTTGGCTGGTCGGGGATCACCTTGGTATTCCCCTGGTGGAGCTGGAGGCAGTGGCTGGTGAGAGGGAGGGCTGGCATCCCTGCTTAGACTGCTGCCCACGTGACCCGACCCCGGATATGAGGCAGAGAATGGATAGATGGATGGCTTGCATTCTCAATTAAGTAAATGAAGTATACAGTAAAATGACAGAATTTGCTGTATTACATTTGTCTTGCCTTTCAGGATATATTTTGGGGAAGTGCAACTGGCTGGACTTGGAGAAGGTGTGTTTTCAACGCATGTGTTTTTTTTTTTTTTTACTATGACATGAAACCAAGGTCAAGCTACTACTGTCCACTTGCTAATTTCAGGTTGATTATCTACAGCCCTGTTAATCTATAGCCAGTATAATGACTGCATTTGTAGTTGTTTGAACTGAAAAATTGTGTGAAATTACTCGTGTGTGAGGAACGATAATCTTATGCTTGATGTATCCCCCCAGGTTTCCAGACAGTACGAGTAGGACTAGTTGGCACTCCAACTGGTACCATCACCTTGTCATGTGCTTACAGAACAAACCTGGCCTTCATGTCCGCCAGGTACAGCAATATGTATACAGCAGCTGCATGCCCAGTTCATAATAAATGACCAGTGAATCACTGGTTTAAGTCATTTATGTTTACTGTTTGACAGAACAGTCCAGATAATCTCTGATAACATTCTTGCTGTGGCACTAGTTGGAGAATAGTCTTCCTGCAGTGGGGAGAATCTGATTACTCTTCTTTGGTTACTTTAGAAGCAGTGAGGGGTCAGTCCCTGTAATTGGAATTATCACAATGGTTTTTTTGTACTAACTTTAGACAAATTGAGAGGACGATGCCGATAATGGGGATCATTATTGATCACTTTAACGTCGGCCACATGCACCCCTGCAACTACAGGTGAGGGCTATCTGCGGCTGCTGCTTGTGTTTAAAGTGCGTGCTTGGGAGCCTGCTTTACTAAGGCAGCATTGAAGCACATCATTTACATGCTGTGTTTGGGTGTTTCTTACAACCTGTTGGCCTTTATGTCTGCTCCATAGTATATTTACATTCATCTCCTGCTCCTGGTGTCACAGGGCGGCCGGCGAAGAGGAAGGGGTGCCATATCCTGTTCTGGAAGATTCCCAGGAAGTGTGTACCACCTCATTCTCCACCTCCCCTCCGTCTCAGGTGAGACATGGCTGCCAGGGGATGGGCTCTGCACTCCGAATTGCCATGGCAATACAGAATTTTGCCCTGTTTGTGAGCGTTGTCAACAGCACCTGGGAATTATACTCATCATGGTGTCATCTGAATGCTGCTGAATGAATATTATATTGCACATCTGCTGCTGTGACAAAGCAATTTCCCTTAGGGGGATCAATAAAGTATCTTTCTATTCTATTCTATTCTATTATATTCTAACTGATTTAATGACATTAACTCAGAATGGGCAATGATATAGGCTGACAAAACATCTATGTTTTTCTTACTGTTAGTTTTTAAGCTCTGTTTCATCTTCAGTTGTGTCAGTGTGGTCTGGTTTATTTTTACATGGCATACAAATTTGAAAATAATTTCATGTACCCGAAAAACATGTGAGTTGTTCCCCAGCACATTGGCCCTGTCCTTCTCCTCATTTTCAGTTTTTAAAAGTCATACATTTTTCTCTTTTTTCTACCCCCTCCTCTCTGTGTGTCTCATGTTTAGTGTGTGTTCACTGTAAGTAAGGCACTTTATAAGATGCCTAACCCTGCAGTGATGGACACTCTGAAGGTCCCCATGCTGGGCTTGGCCTTCTCACAACAAGTGAGTTGCATTTGTGGGTGATTGTTGACTTCAGGCTGGAGTTTGCTGACGCATTCCACTCCAACCTTTTATTATTATCCAGATAAAACGAAATAGAAGTGATCGGCTTTGGAAGTATAGCAGAAAGCTTTTAACCTGCTGTATTCATTTAAACTTGAGATAATGGAGTGAATTAAAAAAATGTAGCCCCTGGCTTCAGATCCAGTTGAACCCCATATGGAGCCGTTTGATTGCAGTCTTTTGTAATTTGCTTACGGCAGCTGAGTCTCTTGAAGTCACGGTAAGTCGCAGTGTGCTGCTCACTGTGCTTACGGTTTCTGCTTTGCATCTTGAGTTCTTTTCAACTGTCCTTTATTTCAGCCTGTGTCCTCTCTCTCTACCTCTCTCTCTCTCTCTCTCTCTCTCTCTCTACACCTCTCTCTCTCTACCTCTCTACTTGTCTCCCTGTCCTTCTGTTGTTCTCAGCTCTGCAGCTCTCGTCATTCCCATCAGCCTCCTGTGCTCGGAGCTGCCGATCTTTGCTACCCTGCCACCTTAAATGCTGCCAACCCTCACCAGGTAAATGAGGGCCAGAACATGGAACCCTCTGTCCCCTGATTCTGTTTCGTCTCCTAAGCACACATCTCGCGTCTTCTTGAGGTCAATACTCTGGTGTTTTCATGCTGTGACTGATTGTTATATTTGGTTGTCTTTATTACATGGAGTGTCCTACCAAAATTTGAGCTCACCGAGCTCCGGCGAAGCTGGCACCATGTCTCTCCATGTTGACGACGGTGCTCCCGTTGTCCTGACGTCATCCAGTCTGCAGGGTGACAGCTGGTGTTGGAGTGGCTGTGAACATCACAGGTTGGCAGATCAGCTGTGTGATGCTGATAGTTAATCCCTCCCCCCAGATGGTGATCCCTGGGAAGGAGGGCGGAGTCCCTCAGGGCCCCCTGCAGCCATGCCAAGGGGCTCCTGCCGAACATGGTCGCTTGCCATCCTGCCCCCCTGCGGATGCCGCCCACCATCTCTCAGCCACACCTTCTGGCGGGTGCGTATCTCTGAGGTGTGCTGGTAGAAAGGAGGAAACTGACTGACACCTATGGGCACAACACAAGAGAGTTTGAGAAGCACATACATATTCCTTTGTTGTTGTCAGTTAGTAAACATGCCCAAAATGGATAATATGGGTCTAAGAATCAGAAAAAGAATCTTTATTGCCCTCTGCTCAAGGCTGGGGGACTCTGCAATATGGCCGAAGGAAGGTGGCACATGCTGGACGAGGGTCCAAAAACAGCGAAAGCATCAGTTCTGGGGAAGCTCTCTGTCAGTACTTAAAAGCATAGCTTAAATATCACCACCGCATGACTGCAGTACAAATACATCTTAAAAGAAAATGTTGGAGTCACATATATGTTGCACTTGCTTTACGGTAAAGGGGGGTGTATGCATCACGTGTTAGGCACGGTAGATTGTGATTTTACTTGTGCACCTGCTAATAGGTTCGGTGGAGAGGGGGTGTTTGGGGATCTGTATTGTGCAAGTTACTTGCAAAGTGTAATACACTATACATTACTTATTGCTGGTATTCAAATGTAATCCGCTACCTTACAATATTACTGTCTCAGAATTGTAATCATTACATGACTTCTGTAACTTTTCACAAAAATAACTGTGACGATATAACTTGATATGAGAATTTTTATGAGAAAAAATATTTCAGATTACTACATTCCCAGTAGAAGGTGATGTTTTGTAGCATAATGATTATGTGCTAACCAGGCTACAAACAATATGATTAATATAACTGGCAAAGTAAAAGCTTAAAAGACAATGCAAGAAACATTAACAGCCAAAATGATAAATGACCAGAATTTGAATAACCTCATACTAGAGGTGAAATGAATATTAAGTCTAGGCTTGTTCATTATTAAACAAAACAAAACTATACCCCACATGAATGCTTACTATAATGACAAGAAAAAATGCATTTTTCTTACGATTGTCATTCCTTTATTCTCTTTGAATTCAAGAGGTTCACAACATAAGTCATGTATAATGCACAATTGGTGTAGTTTTTCGTACAGTACAATACAATACAGATGACTATTCCTCGGCCTCAGTGATTTCAGTTTGGGAAAAAAAAGAACATAGGCTGAACATAGCCTGTAACAGCTAAGACAACACAGGCCAAATAAAGACCTGTAGGCATATGCCTTCAAAAACGACAACAACACAGAATGAATTAGGATCCTTAATAAAGTCACGTCACAGGACTGTTCATCAAACGAAAAAAAGTCATCCTCATGGGAGGTGACTTCAGTTGGTTGAGTAGCATCATTCATCGGGGTCACCGAGTCTTCTAATCTAAGGGAGCAGCACTCTATTGTGAGGAGGTACTTAATATGGTCCTTTCTTGTCTTCTCTCTTACCCACCGGAGCTTGAATTTAGGCAATGAAACAGAGGCCCATAGGGCCTCTTTTGAATCAAATGTTGTGGCAAGATGCATTTTTATTGCACCAACAATCAGTGAGCTCGACCACTGCGGTCAGATCCCACGCACTAGGAGCACTGTAAGTTGTCCGACTTGACGCCATTCAGTTTATTCTCCACCCCTGTAGTCGCGCACAGATCTCGTGCTACGCCATGTCAGCTGCAGACAGCCGTAAGCCCATGTCGAACGCACCCATTAAAACTTTGTTACATTAGATTACTATACCTACTTCGATCCCTTTTCTAACGCGTCACCTGGCAGAACACACAAATGTATTGCGAGATAATGAAGACTCCAAAAGCAAAGTGACCCAGCTATTCCAATCTACTAAAAATGGATATTAAAAAATGAGTTGGGGAGCTGGACCAAGTAAGGAACCATAAATATATTGATGTATTGCGCTTTAAGGGTTCATGCAGTGATGCAAGGTTTGCCAACATACACTGTACATATAAATATAAAATACATTATATATATATATATATATATAAATAACACATTTAGCATTTTATATTTAGCAGTTTTAGGTAGATGATTTTGACTAGCTTCTTGAAAGCAGGAGATTCCACCATTGACAACGGCAACATATCTTCGACTATATACTCTGCAACAAGTCTTCTGACTTTTCGAAGTTCAAGTGGCATGATGGCTGACCGTGTGAAACTTAATTTCTGCTCCTTAATTTCTGGCTGAGCACTCTCGTCGCCCGTTTTCTTTCCCTTGTCAGTCAGCTGAGTGTTTGCATGGCAGCGCTCGAGGTGTTTTTTCAAATTGCTAGTGCTCTTTCTCGACATTGATAGTTCTTTAGGGTTTGGGCAAAGATTGCACTTGACTAAAACATTCTTTTTGTCCTTATCCCTGACAAACTCTAAGTAATGCGCAAACGTCCACATCACAAAAGTACTGTCTTCTGCCATCTCACCGGAGAAGCAAGCCTTATGTCATGCATTGTGCAAGGGGCTCAACTAAACACGAACAGGAAATGCAAAGGTTACTGTAACTCTTTACTTTTGTAATGCGTTACTCCCAGCACTGATAGTGGGTCACAACTTCTGTTGACTGCTTACGCTTTCGCTGCCTCATTGTTGTTGTTCTGTCTGTGAGTAATAAAAGGAATCAGTGGACAAGGTAATATCAAATTTTGTGCCTGATGTTTGGAGTTTGGAAAGCGCGTCTGCAGATCTCTCTATCTTAGCCTCTCGGTGATCTCTTCGAGAATCGCCTCAATAGAAGACATTTAGGTTTGGCGGACTCACCCAATAATGCGGACGTTAGCATACATATGTGCCTTGCAGAGTAGCCTAGCCTGTATTTATCGCGTAGACTTAAATTGTTTGCTTAATTTACTTTCTATGGTTCCTGTATGTCAAAATAATCACTGCTAATATGAAGGTTAACCCCATCACTAAGCCACATCATACATCATGCATAATACGGCACGTAATAAACGTTTAATAATTAGGGGCCAAACACTGTCGGTGTGAGGCACCTGTTGTAATTGTTAGAATTTGTCACTATTATCATGGAATAAGCTCCACTGGTGCTAGGCGGCTATTGTAACTGCCTTTTAATTTTTTTTTATTTGGTGCATGTGGAGAGGACAGGCCCAGGTCACAGAATTTGGGGTCAATCTACCCATCCTGTAGCACCATCATCAGGCCAAATTTCAACGGTTCATTTATAAGTTTTGAACTGTTGGTCCTACACTCTGATGGCTCTGAATATTTGGGTCGTCCCATTGTTGTTAAAGTTTGCCATGTTGGATTTTCCACCATTTTGCATTTCTCTGAAAACCTAATTTTGCATCAATGTTGTAGGGTGTTGATCCAATCACCATCAAATTTGGTGTGCAGAGGGTTGGGACTAAATGTTGTTCAAATCAGTATGCCAAGTCAAATGCTGGGGTCACTGTCCTCCAATGAATTTGATGATAAAGCCACCAAACAAGAAGGGGAGACCATATCTCAGCAATATTTTCATATATCAAATTTGATATATGGGCTTGGGACCCAAATCTGAGGAACTACAACAAAAATGGGGTGCTGCAGTGAGAAAAAGTGCATTATGGCTGTTGATCACTTTGCCTTAGAAAAATTCATCTCATGCCATTGTTATAGTTATTATACTTTCTGCCATGGGAGTCTGTGGCAGCCCATAGAACTGGTTGGTAACTTAAAAAAAAAATGGTACATTGAGAGAGAACAGTCATAAGTCACAAAATTTGGGGTCAATCCATCCCTATAGTGCCACCATCAGTCGAAATTTCCATTCTAAAAAATCCATTCCACCATACCAGACTGTGATAGAGGATATTAGGATGCTTGCTATGATGGAGCTTCAGAACGAGACAAGCAAGCACGACTCATTCAGGTGCCTCGCGCATTACAGTTTCTGGTTTCTGGTATCTTTCTAGTATCCATGGATCTTTTACATACATCTAAAAACATTAAATTCAAGGTACAGTGACCCAAAATGTATTTTTTGTAAAACAAAATAATAATAAAGAGTGAAATGAGAGAATATCTCGATCTTTTTGAGTGAAAAAGAATATGATTTATATTTTACCCAGAATTGTGCAGCCATACTCCACTTTTTATGGTCAAGAAATAACGAGGCAAAAATAAAAATGTAACGTTAGCTCGATAATGAGACTGTGCAGTCATACAGCTGTGGGCGCCCATGGCAGTGACCTGGAGTTTTGTCCTCACGGCCGCTGCACTGGCAGAGATGTGCTAAGCGGGATTACGGGTGGCTCAGGCTGTTTTAAGGGGAGCTGTAGGTCTATAGTAACCATCCAAAAGAGAGAATACTGGTGTGTTCTCCTGTAGGCATAACTTTAATGGAAGTGCTCCCTGCCATTGTAAGGTCTCAGAAGAAGTCATTTAAAAGTGCCTCCAGGTTTCAGTAGTTTGTCAAAACCACCATTTCCCTCTCACTTCAGTAGTGAGGACACGGAGACATTGTCGCAGAGCAGTGAGGCCAAGAGCACGTCCCCCTCTGAAGCGCTGGAGACCACATTCTCTCGGAAAGTGGGTGCCTTCGTTAATAAACCTTCCACCCAGGTGAGACAGATCACAGTGTGTGTGTCACATTCACCAGTGGCCCATATTGCATCTTGAAAGGGTCCATTAAAAGTGGGGATTCCCAACCTATCACAGGCCATTGAGTTATGATGGCTGAAGGAGTCCTGGCAGATCGATCTGCAATTTCAAAAACAAAAAAGTTCTCATGTGAACAGAACACATGAATGTGAGGGATCATAAGAAACTAAAAATATATGGTTTATATTTGGAAGTTGCTTTCTGCCAAACCCTTAGCATTCCATGGCCTGGTGACTTGCTGGCCACAGCCCAGGGTTTGGGGACCCCTACTAAACATTAACATCTGAACCTCTACTGACCTCTAGCAGGACAAACAGTGGCCCACATTTTCTTTGTGTGCTTTTACAGGACATTCGGTATAGCAAACGTATGACCTGAACTTTGCCAGTGTTTTTATGATTAGGCACACTGGTTTAGGGTGCAACACTGTATAAAAGGCATTCAGAAACACTAGCGTACCATGTTTGGCTATCAAATACTTCATAGAATTAAGTTTTGGGAAAGCAGAGTTCATCTTGTTATCCAACAAGATCTCAGTAACCTTTGGGGTGGAAAGAATTTTTTTTTGTTGTTACTGTTTATTTATATACAGTCGGACCTCGCTAAATCGAACTCAAAGGGACCCAAAAAAGAATTCGACTTATGGAGTTTTCGAGTTGGGGAAAACGGCGTACAGTAATAGGCACGGGTTAATCAAGGACATTTTTCCAGCTTAATTATTATATAACAGTTTATTATATTGTCGTTTTATACGTGTACGTGTACAGTAGGCTACATACCGGTACATGCAACTACAGTATGTACTATCAAACAGGTTATCATTAGAGAAAAAAGTCTGTTAACTTCGTTTGGCGTCGATGTGCCGATGCATCTCACTGTACAGATTCAAA
>JAODKM010000020.1:11609945-11622672 GCA_026780845.1 Petrocephalus sullivani
GCCGGGGACTAACGAGTGATTCGACATAGGGAGGTTTTCGTCTTAAGGAAGGTCGACTTAGCGAGGTCCGACTGTATATTCAAACATATTTTTTTTCTGAGCAATTATGCCCTGACTGCCCATATAAATTGCTTTAAACATTTTCAGCTTAAGACTTTCACACACTTTGATTCTGTATGTTGGAGAGAAATTGATTAACGAGGGGCTCCCCTGTGCCCACTGGCGTTGGCCCTCTGCCTCTCTCTCTCTCCCTCTCTCTCACTTTTCCTGGAGCAGGTCACCACCACCAGCTTAGATTTGCCTTTTGCTGCGTTCGCGACCCGGAATTTCGATTTGGAAGAGAACGACCCCATGGTGAGTGAGGGAGGCCCCTCCTATTGTGGTATTGTTAACACACCACGTAAACATTTCTGCTGTCACTGTAAACAGGACTGTAAAGTATAAAGCTGCTCCTGGGCTGGACCGGCGGAGCCATTAATGTAGCGTGGGGTTTTCCCATGGCAGCCGACCATTGCTGTCTCTGGCTTTACGACTAAAACAAGCTAATTTGGTGCGGCACAGGCTGTGGTTCATGGTTGACCTACCTTCATGTTGCCCAGGTTCGGCCCCCAGACTCGCCCACCCCTGAGTCACCCTTGCACGGAAGCCTCGACTCCGAGGACTCCATTGATAGTGGTGGCCAGCATCAGGATGACTTTGTCATGGTGGACTTTGTAAGGGCCAGGCCGTGCACTGCTCTCGCACACTCGCTGGAGGCGAGGCTGACTGAGGCTGTCCCACTGCCCTGCCCTCCTCATGTCTCTTCAGTCTCTGCATGCCATTTCCAGCACAACACTCTGATGGCACATTAATAATAATAATAATAATAATAATAATAATAATAATAATAATAATGCTTTAAGGTTGTAGGTCTCACTCACACCAGTTAAGGTAGTTTTATGCGATACAAATCCAAATCTTTGGCAAATGAGATAAAAAAATCTTGCAGTACTAAAACCACCCTATAGCCCGTACTGTATATAAAACTCTAGCAGTCCTTTTACAGCAATTTGCCCTTTCAGATTAACATACTTTATTGATCCCAGGGAAAATTCTGGTGCATTCTGCAGCAAGAATGTAGTGCACAGACCGACATACATATAGTTCCAAACAGACAAGCTGCAAAGGCAGCACACACACTGAAAACACCATAAACGTAGTGCAAATTGACTTAAAAAGTACACAGCACAGAAAATGGTGAAAAAAGTCCTGCAGAGCAGAATGTGAAACTAAAAATAAATGTCTAAAGATATGAATAATAAGTATGTGCAGATAAAGTATCTGCAGTTAGAAAACAAAGCACCAGATGTGATCTTACGTCTTAAGGATGTGGCTGGGCAGTGGCCTGTCCAGAAGAGGCGTGAGGTCAGTCACCAGTTGTCTGATGGCAGCAGGCAGGAACAATCGGCAGTAACATTTTTTAGCACAGCATGGTGGAATGAGCCAGTGGCTAAATATGCTCCCTGAAGCAGATGGGCGGAATTGCTCATAATATTGTCCAGTTTAGTAGTATTTTCTTCTTTGCTACTGCCCCCATTGGTCAGGTTTAGAGTACTGAACATTGGGCAAGCCTTCATTTTGAGTATGATACTTCCGGTCCAACCAGTCAGGACACATGTTATTTTCAGTAGTGGATCTAGGAACACATGGAGCCTTAGTCACACCCTGCATTGAAAATGCTGAGAAACACCAGGGTACAATGGAACTCCCCCCCCCGGCTTCCCAAACAGTAACGCTCTTCTTGTATACTGCAGAAGCCAGCCTTCTCAAAGGATGACCTCCTTCCTATGGACCTGGGCACATTCTACCGGGAGTTCCAGAACCCTCCGCAGCTGTCAAGCCTGTCCATAGATGTTAGTGCGCAGTCCATGGCTGAGGACCTGGTAGGGCGAGCTGGCGGCTCTGCTGTCGTACCCATGCAGCCAAATGAAGCTGTGCATCTTAAATCACGCTGCACAAAACTAATTAGTGTGTATGTGTCTAGTGGGGCACCTCCACATATGGATTCTTTTTTAAAAGTTGTTTGTACCTAAAATGCCTCCCATGACAGCTGAATGCTTATTATATATTATCTGCCTCGCTTGTATGTCACATTAGACACAAATATGTAAATGTTTCCCCCTGCGACCCTAACCAGGATAAGCAGAGATGGATGGATGGATGTGGATAGTAAATGTGTCCCATCTTCTATTCCACCAGGACTCCTTACCGGAGAAATTGGCCATATATGAGAGGAACATCGACGAGTTTGATGCATTTGTTGACACCTTGCAGTAGAAGCTGGAGAAGAGCTCAACTTATTCTCTCTCACCCTTATGCCAAAAAAAGTCTCCTCTCTAATCCACCCACTGGAATAGTTTTTTGTTGGTTTGTTGACTGTCGTTTAACTGCATCTGGGATCTTCTCAAATATTATTTTTCTGTAAAGTACCTCTTCAGAAATGTTCTACATGGGTTTCCCTGAAATCACCCCTAATTTTGGCCTCAAAGATATCTGAGTAATGGAGTGTCTCTCTTTTTTTTGTTTGCGTTCCTGCGAGTTTTCTAAATTACATAGATACTGTACTGACAGTTATGCTCAACGAAAGCCTTGATGTCTGTCCACGTGCCGATCACGATCGAGCCACAGGTCCCGGTTTAAATAACAGGAAGCCCTTACCTGACTAATGCTGTCAGTTCAAAGTTTAGAAAAACATTCACAGTCACAGTACACCATGGAAATAGTATAAATAACATCCGTATCCTTCTCCTAGTGCATGATATGGGAAATGTTCATCACACTTTTCATTTGTCCATCTTTAAATATGGGAAAGATAGACAGTGAATTTCCTCAGTAGGAAAAGGTATTTTTTCATCAACTGACAGTGGTTAGGAGTCACAGCTTGTGTATGTATCTGTGTGTCTTCTGGAGAGCGTGATAGGATAGGTGCAAATAGTTTCATCACTGGAATGAAGCGTCACTATTCTAGGGAACTGGACAGGACACTACAGTACCCCTCTTTAGAATTACATAAAGCCCAAACAGTGCTACGGTGACTAGTGCGTCTGTACCCTCAGAGTGTCTTTCCCCTTTTTATTGGGATGTATTCTTCAGACTGTTGCACCTATACACATTTATTAATATGGCATGGTTATGTTGTAAAATAAACTCACTCTTACATTTCTGACCTGACTGGACACCGGCTGACATCCTTGCTTGTAGTGACCAGGCCTTTCCATCACTGTCTGTCTAGAGCAGAGGAATCAAACCCAGTTCAGTTAATGGGCCACAGTCTGAAGTTGGCCAGTATGAGTGGCAGCCAAATAATTTGCCCACAGAATTATATCCCAAACTACGGGGTAGGTTGGGAAGGACCCTTCTTAAATGTTCTTTAT
Organism: Petrocephalus sullivani; assembly: GCA_026780845.1. Lineage (NCBI taxonomy): Eukaryota > Metazoa > Chordata > Actinopteri > Osteoglossiformes > Mormyridae > Petrocephalus > Petrocephalus sullivani. The sequence continues at coordinate 11,613,359 of JAODKM010000020.1, forward strand.
TTTTGTTCTAGAGAGAGGGTATTAGTGGTTAGTGTACCACTGCGGAAGGTCATTGGAGCTAATCAGAGCTTGTGTCCTTCTATAACACATGCTTAACAATATGTGCTAACAGACTGTGACACTTCACCCTTCTTGGACATCAACTGCAATGTAGCAGACCTATAGATGGCATTCATTTCTGCAGGTTGTTCACCAAGTTATTGGCCAAGTACTGATGCATAAAGAAAAAATGAAAATACAGCTTGAGTGGGAATGTCTAACCAAACAGCATCAGATTACAGTTTACTGTAGGGCTTCAGGGCGAGCACATCTACTATTATTTTCTGATAGGTTATATTTTGACACAGAAGATGAATTGTGCAGACTTGAGCCTTCCTCTAACCGAGTGGTTTTATGTGTGAAAAGGCTTGATTGATCTGTTCCTGGGTAGATTGCCACAACTTGGCAAAAGGGATAACTCTAAACAAAGGGAGAGTGACCATAGTAGTAACATCTCATGTCTGCCAACGATAAGCCTTTTCAGAGAACAAAAGTGATGAGCTCAAGCAAATTCCAGTCCATGTTCCATAATCACTGCTGTGGTAGAGGGAGGTGGTAAGCATGGAGCAGGGGGGAGCACATGCACACTCACACATTTTGGGGCAAGTGCCAAATCACCTAAGCAGATGCCTTGGGACTATGGCAAGAAAGCAGAGAATCCAGAGAGAGGTCCCCCCCCCAAACACATACACACACTATGGGGAAAACCATCATCACAACAATGCTTTAACCCCTACCCAGCCCTAACCATAACCATAAATAACCAAACATAATATCAAAACTTTTGCCTTTTTAAGTTTTCTTGCTGCAGATTTTTATACAATTAAGTTTTCCCTTGTGAGGTCAGAGAAAATGGTCCCCACAATGTCGAAATAACAGGTTTTTAGCACAAGGTCCCACAATGTAATACATACATGGCCCACACATAAACAGACAGAAATAAAAATAGGCAGAAAGCCAGTTAATGACCTGAAATGTCCATGCACATATGGTGCATGTACATATTAAACATAATACGTACTGTATGCACACAGAAGACTTTTGAAATTTGCTCAGTTATTTATATCATAATAGTGCTCTGAGTTAAAGTTTTATTGTAGTATGATGTTGGTTCTTTAGTAAAGGCAATGGGATATTGTCTGTGAATAAAACATTGCATAATGAAGATTCCACCTCCATATATAGTCAAGGTCTATCTCAGAACCCAATAACGTGTAAGCAAATTGTGACGTTTACAGTAGCTGAACAGATGTATGAATGTTAAAATATAAACAAATTGGGTACTAAATGATATAGCAGAGTATAAAGGTTTTTGCACCACCTACTGGATGTATAGTACAAAATTTATTTTAGGATTTCTCAGAATTTTTCAAATTTCATTCTCATAGGTAGAAGACCCAGATTTTTTATAAGATCTTATTAAGTGCATATGATGCATTGTGTCTAAATTGGGCATCTTGGACAGGCTGATCCACTAGTTGCCAGCCTGGAGATTAAGCATCGAAGCTGGATTAGTAGTCATACAAGAAGTTGTGATTCATGTGGTAAGTAGAATAATTGTTTAGTTAAAATAGTGGTGGAGGAGGAGGTTCAGCAGTGACTACAGTACTGGATGTACAGTACAGTACTCTACAGATGCTACTATAATTAGTAATTAAGATATGTGGATCTGTTAATCTGAACTGAAATTCCATGACCTGTCGTCAGTGCCATTGCAATACTAGTAAATAATGTTAAGTGAGTTTTATTGTTCAACCATCCATATACAGTTATCCAGAGGCAAAAAATCACATTCCTCCAGGGCTATGATGTAACAAACAACAAATGGCAAGAGGGTTTTCATAGTAAAGTGCAAAACATGGGGGCTGGACACAAGGGTTTATGGACATCATAAATTGTGCATGTAAACAAATACAGCAGCATAAAAGGGGTAACTATGTCGTGGAACTGTGCAGCTCAGCAGGTAAGGACACTGTGCCTGTCATCAGAAGATTGGTGGCCCAAGTCCTGGAGTCACCAGAGTAAATTCACAATTGGACCCTCAATTCTTATCTGGACTTGCCCAAAGCAGACAGTGGTGCAGCTGGTCAGGACACTCTGTAATGTCTTGCTCTCTTCCAGAAGTCATTACCTAGTACCGATGCATCAAACTGTCACCTGAGCTCACCACAATGTCTCACTCATCAGGGTAAGCCTGTATTCAGTTTTAACGTTCACACAGAATATGTCTGTGCTCGTCATACACAAATCAAATACCTAAAATTGTTCTTTGGTCTAACACACTAAACAGTTTAAAACCCAGACATCAATCAGTTTATTGCCATTCTGTGTTGAGTTTATTTATTATTTATCTGTGCCATAATATATTAAGTGGTAGACAAATCCCTACATTAACTACATAAATCCATTCATCATCACATAAATCAGGGCCACTGGGTAAATACATAAATTATTGTATATAAATCAATTTTATATTTGTATAATAGTATAATGGCAATCTTGGCAAAACAGATCTTCAACAGTCCATTATTTATATGCTGATATCTTATATTTTAATTGGTTCAATCGAGTACATGTTCTGCGCATATTTTTGAATGTACTGCATACATGAGCAATACCGCAAAAACACAATCCACGACCAACGACAAGAAATAGCCCTACGATATTAACAATATTCCAGGGCAACACTTAATACCTAGGTTTATTTAAATTACTGTGAAATTTTTCAGAGGGTAAGCTGTGTCTTTGAGGTGTTATCGGTTACGACCTTCTCATTGTTATATTTTACTTATGTATATCAAGTATATTTAGTTATGTACATCTACGTACCACCCGTTACTCATAAACAGTAGCTATCGTTACTTTATTACTCATATAATTTATAGTTCCCCTGATATCTGATGAATGTTTAACTCTGCTGGATTGTGTCTGTCGGCTTTATTTTCACCCCACTGAATTTCATCAGACGGATTCCCAATTAAGAAGAGGCTTCTGACACTGAATAGCAAATACTAAGTCAATGGCTCTCCAAGACGCACAGCTGGCCAACTTCCATGGACAGCACTTTGATTACTAAACCAGAAAACTTAAAGTTCCTTACATATGTAAAAGACCACAAACCACAAAGACCACAAAGTGCTACTTAATAAGTTGCAGTCGGTATAGAGCTGCGCATAGGATGATTGCACAGTTAACGTTATATAACCACCCCACCCCCCCCTTTTTAAAGAAATAATTAATGATAGTCGTTTTCCTCTTTCTTTAATACAGTATCCCCCTCTATAGCGAAGTTACTTTCTTCCGTTTTCCATGTCATTTCCTGTAATAAAAAGATGGTGGTCAAAGCCGAGAGAAGCAGCTGACTCGCTGAAATTATTTCAGATTAAAAAAAAAACTTTACATTGCCTAGGACTACCAAAACAAAACTGCATCGGTACGCGTCCTGCGACAAGCACGGCGGAGAGAAGCGTGTCGATTACGGGGCAAATCGGGGGCCAGGAGCGAAGGCTGCGGGAGCCGCGGATTGCGGGGAAGGTGAGTCCGTCTTTAGTGGCCAATGTGGCCAATGAAAATGGCTTCCGAAAGCGCTCGGCAGATTGCCAGCTGCCTGCAGACCGGAGTCGCGGAAAAGATCTGCGTCAACTAAGGCATGCAAGCCTGCAGCCGGCCTTTCGGTCTTCTGCCTGCAGATGCGTTCCATTGTTTCGGTTACTGTGATGGGTAATGAAAAATAAGTTTTCCAGTAATTTGACTTTGTTTAAAGCGGCATTGCAACCCCAATTGCAGCTTTTTTTCATAGTTTTTTTAATTATTATTTTTCACGACTGACACCTTTGACATCCAATCAGCTCCGAGCAGGATTGGCTGAGACGCATGCGATAGGTGGAGCGTTCGGGTTAGAGGGAGGAGTTTGGACCTGGGTCTAAAGGGTTTGTTTTTAAAGGTGAAGGTCTACTTAAAAATGATGCCTGTCCTGCCTGGGCAGTACTGGATAATCGTGTCCGTCGTTAAACACTCGGTGTTCTTGGTCCTTTTGTTATATTGTTCTGTTTTGTTTAAGGGAACCCGCATCGAAATTCTGCTCTTAGCGAGATGTCTCGCTTATCTAAAAGCGCCAACGTTAAGCCTTTTTGTTATGCCAGGAATAGAATCCTGCTTTACATATCTAATGTGAGATGTTTATCATTCACTAATAAGTTATGCTTTTTAAGTTCTAAGTTAAAGTGAATCAGCTACCTGAACGTATGAATAGTGTATGTGCGTCCAACTACACTGAATACACATTTAGGTATATAGTCGTCGTTTCATTTGTGGTCGACCTTGAATGTACATCAGTGGGAATCACTCAGTTTTTGTTCTAGATTTTTGTTAAAGCTTTCAACGTGGTTATGGAAAGCCTCCCTGCGGGTAATACTATGTATCAGCCTTAGTCTCAGCGAGTTAGTGAACTGCTGTACCCAGTCATGAGGCTGCATCCTGTCCCAGACCGAGCGATCTGCTGATAACCCCCTGTGTTATCGGCCCGATGGCAGCCCCCCAGTTCTGGCATCCCACCTGAAGCTTTTGAGTCCGAAGACAGTCATTTGCAATACCTTTGGCAGTTTGGCCATTCGGCTACGACCGCATAACATCAGAATTAGGACTGAAATTATAAATGTCCTCAGTCAGCATTTGAAAATAGCGGTACAGCTTACATTTTAATTTCAACCCCGACTGTTCTGTCTTAACAAGCTGAACAATACCATGTGATCTCATAATAACTTAATAATACTGAATGAACCAAGTATAATATAACTAATACACTCATTATAAAATTATCCCTGTAGGTTATACTAATTCTAAAATGTGCAATTTGTGTATACTTTTCAGGTTTAGTGTATGTAGCATGTAATTGATAGTATTGTTGCAGAGAAGAGGAAAATATTATGCTCAATGAAGTGGACCTATGTATAGGTACATTGGAATGCTGCATGTCACCCGCCCCATCTTACTCTCCAAAGCTTGGGGTTCAAAGACAGGGTCAGGCTAATTTATCTGGTGTCCCTGGACCATTTCCGCAAGATCAGCTTCAAATCAATGTTACGCTTAGTTGAAACAAGTAATCTCACAATATGGTGACGAGGAACCCCTTCATTAACTGCAGTAATATTCTTTAGTCGATCACTGTTATGATCCCCGGAGTGGGTTCAGCAGTGTAGAATCCTGTTTTCATTTTGGCTTCTCTCTCCAGTACTGTGACGTTCATCTTCATTTTCTGTTTTAAAAGCTAATTCTCAGCTTATTGCTAACAGTCTTTGTAGCTTATGCGTGGTGCGTGCCTGATGTGGCAAGGCTTGCTTTGTGTCGCCATTGCATCTACGCGCGGCAGTGTCACATGACTGTGGATCCTCACTGGAATTGACCTCAGGCCGCGCAGCTGCCGTGGAGGTGCCCTGTTCCCCCCGCATTGCTGAAAAACCATCTCTGTCACACTGCCTGTCCACAGAGCCAGCATGTCTGCCTGAGCTAGGACATTCAGGACCCCCCCTCCCCTCCCCAGGCTCGTCCCCTGCGTTATGGCAGAGTCCACTACCACCCAGAAAGATCTGACATCAGAGAGAGAAGCCAACTGCAGCCGGAGGTATTCCCTCAACCGCCACACACACTGTAAATTGTGGAAAAACCATGATGGAGACACGATTGCTGCATTCTTATGTAGCTTTACTTTTTGAGAGCATAAACAATTTAGTTCAGTATAACCATTATTAACTAAACCATCACTGACTGATGGATGGATGATGGATGGATGGATTCAGCGTGCATCATAGTCCAGCTGTTTAACAGCAGGTTGGTTTTGTTGCAGCCAAATAAATGCAAAGGATACATATGATCGTGAAGAGCCAAGCAAGAAGCCGAAGGTCGAGCATCCAGCCTGTGCGACTGTAAGCCACCCAAAAGTCGACTTCTGGTGTAAGTTTATTCATTCTCACCGCCTGCAGCACGCATCAAGTCTCTAGATTTAAGTGAAAGTATAAGGGTCATTCTCCATTTGGAGTGGGAATTGAAGTGCATTGATATGTATATAAATATCAGTTTATTTAATCCCAAAAGTAATTCGCCTTAATAAATCATTTAACATGTCCTCTTATTAGACATGCAAAATTAAGAGCTTGATTCCAAATTCATTTTAATATATTTTAATGTAAAATTCTAAATTTTGGTCAGTTTTTTTATACTCTCAATGTGTATTTAATGACCTTTTACATAATTATGTTTTTACTATTATATTTTATAGATGAATATTGCAAAACATACAAAAATAAAGGGTTCTTTTAAAAAAATAAATAAAAACAAGTATGAGTGCAGGTACGTTGGAATGCTTCTCGGCACATTCCATCCGGCTCACACACACACACACACATACAACATACAGAGTGGAGCGCGAAGCTTGGGGTCCGAGCCCAAGGTCAGCTCATTTATATGCTGCCCCTGGAGCTCTTCATGTCCCACCATGCAGAAAATGCATACATTATTGTAAGGAAAGGTGCTAAGAATGACCCAGTATTCCTGGTTGGTAATTTGATTTAAACAACAGTCTGGCCCTAATTTGAATACAGGCAGCACATTAAATAACATTGGCCAAAGAAGTGTTGGGGTCAGACTCGTCTCTATCCAATGAAAATCATGTATGTCCACTTTTTTATGATTGTGACTTTTTAATAACGTGGACTGCGCCCACTCCCCTATGTCTACTGATAATATTGAAAATATGTTTTTTGAAATTATCCATTTACCTAGTATCTCCATTGGATGTCAGGAGTTTTCATGAAAACTGCGTATCTTGTTTGGAATAGCGTCAGCTAGGGCTACAAAAGTGTTGTTAAAATATAAATATACATATAAATTTTTGCAATTGACATATATAATAATGATACTGTATTTGTAATTAAAATAATATTCAAACAAAATTAGTTTATAAGATTTAGTTTATATAGCTGCATGTCTCTTAAACTATACTGGCCCTTTATTGAACACTACTGAAAAAACTTGTACAATAAACCATCATTTGGGAAAACTGCATTTGTTAGATACTTTGCAAGTGGATTCCTTGCATTCTTGTAGAATAAACGTGCAGTCAGAACCAATGAGATAAAAAGTACAAAAACAGATTATCCCAGCAGTTCAAGTAAAATCTTAATAAAGACAATATGTCATCAAAAAGACGAAAACCCATGACTGCCCCATGATGAATAAAGTGATTTTGTGCAACTATTTAAAATACAACTGTCCTGTGCTGTGGTCCAGAGCCTAACCCAGAGGCTGTGGGTCCAAGACGGGGAATAACACAGGACAGTGAACCAACCTCCAATATAATATCCAATATAATAAATTTTTTTAAATGTAGTACATTGCTAATGATGTGTGTAGTTAAATAGAACTTCTAGAAAATTTGTACATACCTTTTGAAAATATTTTTATATTCAAAATGGTTTCTCAAGTGTTGAATATTTATGTTGTTATGAGCTGTTTTACAGGTGTAGTGCAGAGATTAAACATGATAAAAATAGAAAATTCAAATAATTAAGCAGATGTGTTATTTAGTCATACATTAACTGTGTGAATGTACATGCCTAATATTGTATTTTATAGTGTGTTTTTAAGCCCTACAACCGCGGTAACATGTAAATGATTGACCCGAGCCAAAGATGGGAACAAGTCATTCTTTGGCGAGTTCAAGTCAAGACTCGAGTAAAAACAGTCTAGTCTCAAATCATTCACCCTCAAGTCCAAATCAAGTCTATGTCTTTCCATTGTTTTACCGAGTCATGTCACAAAAATACGTCACTTAAATATGTGAATTGATTCCCCACCTGTCTTTTTATGTGATGGAGAATTATAAATCACACATCATTTCAGTTCAATTCAGTATCAATTCAGACATAATTTTAAATTATGTCTTTCATAGGCACGATTCTCCTCACAGAGTTTTTTTTTATGTCTGTGTGCATGTAGGGAGTGATGTATCTTTCCGGCAATCTCTATCAGGAGACCTTGCGCTCAATCTGAATAAAAATGCAAACAGCTGAGAATTAGTATTAGGGGTCGACCAATATACCTGTTGGCCGATACATCGGGCCGATACATGGCATTTTTTATGTATCGGCATCGGCCGATATCCGGGTGTAGTACGCCAATTGACAGACAGGCACGTCTGCGGGCAACCCAGTTGCTTTTGAACAAGCGAAGCTACGTTCACACTGCGAGCAGTGAGAGCGTCAAAGCGACCGGAAGTCATTCATCCTCTATGGGAGGGGGTACATTTTTGGTAGTGATAAGGGCGCGTCGGGAGGCGTGGAGGAGCAGCGCGGCGCGTTGCGGTCTGGGCGGCGAGAGCGTCAAAACGAAGTTGATGCCCAGTCAGCGTTATGCTAATGAGCTATGATGCGGTTGGGCGGCAACCAATGGGAATGTAGAGATGCCCCGCTAAAGAGAGTGCCGCAGAACACAAGCGTGTAGCCTTTGTTCCGACCCAACAGTTCCCAAGCACTATATATATAGGAGAAAGTATATGGAATGCCATCGGAGTATACACCGTGAGACAAATTACATCTCCACATGGCAATTTTTACTCTCTAGACACAGTCCTGTGGCATAAATCTATGCATTTAAAAAACCCAGAAAAAGACATATTTTTATACAAATGTACATGTTAAAAAGGGACTTTCAATACAAAGATATGGTATTTTATTAAATTATTTTTGACGTGTCGCTGCTTGCGTGGAGGGACATAAAATGAAGCACAGGCAAAAATATATATGTTTTCGTGAAAGGAAAGCAAATCGCATACTGATTTTGGCACTATAACATTTAAAACAATGAGATTTCGTCGGTAACTTTAATGTTATTTATTTATAACAATAGTTTGCCTTGTCAAAAGCACATCAAATTATGTTAAGTATCCCATCTGCAGTCTGCACAAAGATATAAGCTTCACGTTTGTTTGCTTCGTGGCCAATTAAAATTTCTCATTGCCTCGCATTCTGAGCGGCCTTGTCCCCACCCACTCCATGACATCAGAGATCGTCTCCGGCATTGGCTAGAGTCACTTTCAGGGCAAGTATGTCTCGCTGCAGCCTGCGGGAAGGCGGAGTTGGATATCCAACCCCGCCCACATCCCAACGTCACCCCACAAGCCCGTCAATCATGTAATTCGGAATTGGACATCCAACCCGCCCACATCTGAGCTGGCCTACCTCACGTCGCCTCACAAGCCCGTCAATCACGCCGTTCGCTTA
>JAODKM010000020.1:11639743-11659858 GCA_026780845.1 Petrocephalus sullivani
AAAAAATAAGCTATTTGGTTGTGCATCATACATGCCCAGGCACCTTAATGATAGAGAGCCCAGCCTCCTTGGTCACACAGCCCGTCTGACTGTCTGAGGCCCTAAGTCACCAGGCACAGCCCAGGGAAAAGCAGCTCACTTCAGAGAGCTCCTTCATCCCAGCATAGTCAGCTGGTAGATTTGCATGTTACCCAGAAATGTTCCTGGGAGATGTCTGTGCTGTGGACTGAGTCTGAGCGCGGGATTGGCATCCAGCTTGAGTGCAATGCTGTTTGTTGTTGGAATTATTATCACTGACTATTTAATGATGCTGTACAGGAAGGACTGTCTTACTTGTTTGCTTAGAGCCTGTGCTGTCATTTCCTGGTTGTCATGTTGGGACATTTGTAGGATGCTTATAGTTTAGTGTTATGTGAAGAAGACTCCTTGTATTTGTTAGAGAGAGCTGGATTCTGTGTGAATAGTAAATCTGCATGAATAAACCTTTAGATTTGTGTTACAGCCTCTAATGTTTCCATTGTGTGGAGTTCATTTATTCACTAAGTCAAGACCCAGAAACAAGGAGTTTCTTACTGTGACTATGGGAAATCAAACACAGACATGTAAGGAATGAGGAAACAGGCTTTAATAGAGCATTCTGGGTAGACAAAAAAATCTAAGTTGCATTCATATGTGTTTGAACATTAGGCATCCATACCACAGGATTATTATAATAAAAAAAATATATTACAGCAGTTCAGTAAAAAATACACCCAATCTCTAATCATTCAAAATAATTTACTATCACTGTTTCTTGATACTGGCAGTTTTACCCAAGTCGAGCAATTTCCATCTGGGTGTGAAGCCAGTGGGAATTCAACTGTTATCAGTGAATGATGGTTAGCTCTTGATTCCTTGGGTGTCAGCATGGTGCTTTCACCGAGTGCGACGTCTGTCACCTTGTGTGTTTTCTGCAAGCCCATGTCTCTTGACTTCCCCCACACACAATAAAAACTAAAGGAGCCGCATTCCTCTTTGAAGCATCCATTGCCACCACTCGTCTTCAGTAGACCAACAAGCTGGTCTGCAGCTGCCGTCACTGCACTGGGGCCCTCAGGTGAGACACCTGCCTAGGCAGCCACTTATATGCTCTCCCATTGTAATTTATTTGAGAGATTTCAGGTCAGTTCTGAAATCAGACTGGCAGGCTTATTCCTCCAGTTTCACATAGTTCTTTTCCTTCAAGTATATATTCATTTTTAGTGTCTTTTATATTGAGAAACTGAACTGTCTGTTTCAAGTTAGTTGCAAAAGAATTTGACTATGTTTAATGTCATAACTACTACATCGGTAGTATAACAGCTTGGTTCCTACAAGCTTTCGCAGGTTTGGGTTATGTAAAACATAGGTTTGATAGTGGGGACATGCAAAGTGATTGATTGACAAAAGTAATGCAAAATAATTGTCCTTGGAGGCCTCAGAACTTTAGTTAATACCAAAAGATGTGATCTTCTAAAGTGCAGTTCTCTGTTATGTAAGGTGGGTTATTTTCTCTTACAGATGCTTTTGCTCCAGCACTGCAGGAGGACTCCTGGATGGAGGAAAATTGAAAAGACAAACACAAGCTTTGACTACATGTTGTACCTAAAGTTCTCTTACTGGTTTGAGCTGATCACTCACCATCCACCATTGGTTTGTTTTTTTAAAGAACAGATTTCTTGTTGGTTGTTGGATATTGATGATTATAAAATAAAAATCAGCAATCATGACTATGATGAAAGTCAAAAGCACTTTGATGTCTGAAATCCCATTGCAATAAAGATTTTATTATGCCAATATCGCTGAAGTATTTTTTTGCTATTGTGCTTTTATTATTATCTGCACTGAGTTATGGTTGTGGCTATAACAATTGTTCACCACGGTCCCACTGTCCGATGTACATGTGGGCTATATCAGTAAAATTCAGCTGCATTTTGGGCTGCGCTATACATTTTCAAATTGTTTTCCTGAATTAAACTTTTGTTTGTGTGTGTGTGTGTGTATATATATATATATATATATACATACACACATATGTGTGTGTGTGTGTGTGTGTATACATATATATATATACATACACACATATGTGTGTGTGTGTGTATATACATATATAAAGTCGTTTTTAAAGGTTTTATTCACTTGTTAAAAATCCTTCTGGAGATTTTGTGGCCCCCCTAATAAATGATGCATAATGCATCCTTAATGGCTTTTGGAGACAAGCCGCAGCACCGCTTCTGGGACTGAAGTACCTCTGTCAGACACTGCATCTATGCCACACAGCATAATAGCATCTCAGCATTTTTTATGTTTTGGTTTTAAAATAGACCCTGTAAATCAGTTATGTTTCCTTGGTGTCCAGAAAACCAGGCAGGTCACATTAAAAATGCATTTTTAATTGTTATTATAATGTAACTGAATTCAGAGCTACCTTTCCAGCAAACAGAATAGGAAATGGTTTCCTTTAAAGAGGAGTTTTTCCCTCCTAGTATCCCCATTGCATTTCTTAATATTTAATAATCTTGCCTGGGGGCTTCTACCAGTGCTGACTGCACTGCACCAATGTCTCAAACTGGTGCTGAAGAGAATGCTCCTGATTGTATGTGAACTTTTATCTCCGCATTTTTCCTTCAGGTACGTAATCTGGGTTTTCACTTTCACTCACTTCAATTTATTCTGTCATTTACGAATCATTTTCTCATGCATTTCATAGGGAACTCTTTTTTTTTTTAAGTACAGAAGATTAATGTAAATGCTTTGGGCTTGAGTGCTGGGGGTCCTGCAGAGCCAGTTCTATTAAGCACGTGCCCGACAGTACGCGTCCTGCCTGCGTTCGTATCTCTCGTATCTGCGAGCTCTATGCATGACTTTCTGCTGCTGTGCTGCAGGTGGGCTGGGCGCGAAGAAATGCGAGGGGCCTCCCCAGCAAGAGACGAAGGGGCCGGTACTCAGGTCAGCACTGCACGGGAGGCGCACCCTCAGCCGGCAGGCCAACGAGGAGGGCGACTCCCAGCTGCAGGCTAAGAAGAAGAAGATCGACCTCATTTTTAAAGATGTCCTGGAAGCGTCGCTGGAAGACTCCAAGAACATAGACAGTCCACTCAACAGTACCTTCCCCTTAAGGCGAACCAGGGGGCAGCATGCCTCCAGCCTCCACTCCAAAAGCTTGTCGACTCAAACCTCACCCTACCTGAAAGAGCAGGAGTACAAGCCACTGGGGCTTGCTGCTGGCCCGGAAGAAGCGGAGGGCGATTTGGGTCCAAGCTGTATCAAGGTGGAGGGCCAGAATGATGGCCCCAGCTTGTCCTGCGAGGGGCCCTCCACCTCGTTTTGTCCGAACTGTGTGAAGCTGAAGAGGAGGATTAAGGAGCTGGAGGCGGAGCTGGAGCGTCTGAGGGCCGGCCCACAGGCGGAGACTGTGAGTCACGCCCCCTCCCAGCCTGAGCCACCTCTGCTCGATGAGCAACAAGGTAGGTCATGGATGGATGTCCAGAACCCCAACCCTTATAATTCTAGGACTGGTGTATCTGTGAAAGAAGGAGCCTTTGTTCTGAATCACATTGTTCTGGCTCTCTTATCCTTTTCTTCTTCTGATTTTAACATTTTTCTTTACTTATGGTGTTTTGTCTCCACCCTATATTCCTTTAAAAATGATAGTGGTACACAACTGCACCATTTCAACCAAAGTGTGTGCTCAAACTTTTTAATGAAGTGGGGGAAGTACAAACTTGGAAATGGTACCATTGTTGGGTTTTAGCTTTAGACATGAAACAGTGGGCTTGTGGCTTCTGGGCTCTTTGGTGCCCCCCTTCAAACCATCACTGTTTATATGGCTCCATGTTTCAGGTGCCCGTCTACTCGAGGTTTTGATTCGTTTGTGCCTGCGGGGAGGTTGTGTCTTTGATTTTTTTGTATTTCAATTTGAACTGCACACTAATGTTACTAACTACTGTCAGAACACATTAAAGCACTGAAAAACTGTGTTTGGTATTTATTTAGCCGCTCGGCAACATTTAGGAGGTGCTAATTTGTTGCTTTGGTTATGGCTAACAGGAACTGATACATATCTAAAATAATGAAAAAATGTTTGCCATCTCTCTGTCCACCATAATGTATGTGCCATTTGATTTGGGGGTAAACTTTAATTCAATGAATTTTTTGAATAATTCTCATAAACTCCTCCTCAGCAGTATTCAGCCCTTTCCAGGATTTTAAACTTACTGTCTTTATGTCCAGTATGTAAATTAGAGTTTGTTTTATCTGGGATCTGACATGCACACTGGGGACAGTTTACTCAAAAAGTATCACTCAAGTTCGACCATGTTTTTCCAACTATTCAGTTGGACTGAAATAAGAATATTGTTGATTCATGGATGCAAATGAATGCTAATTGAGCCTTGGCAAAATGTTTTTTGTCTGCAAATGTTTGTTAGCAATGGCATGCTAACGCTGAAATGGTTTTTATGTTCTTTCCTTGTCTAGTGGCAGAAGCCATGACCCCTATCCCAGTAGCACTAGACGACGATGACCAAGATATGGATTCTGCCGACGAGTCCATCACTGCCGATCTCATGGCGACCGCAGAAGAGTCCTCCAAGCTGATGACTGGGCCGGGCCGCCGGATACGTCGCTTCAAGCAGGAGTGGCTGAAGAAATTCTGGTTCCTGCGCTACTCACCCACACTCAACGAGATGTGGTGCCACGTCTGTCGCCAGTACACTGTCCAGTCGTCCCGCACCTCGGCCTTCATCATTGGCTCCAAGCAGTTCAAGATTCATACCATAAAGCTACATAGCCAGAGTAACCTGCACAAGAAGTGTCTGCAGTTGTACAAGCTGCGCATGCACCCGGAGAAGACCGAGGAAATGTGTAGAAACATGACGCTGCTCTTCAACGCTGCTTACCACCTGGCCCTAGAGGGCCGGCCTTTCTCCGACCTCCGACCCCTGGCCGAGCTGCTCAAGAAATGCGAGCTCAAGGTGGTGGATCAGTACATGAATGAGGGCGACTGCCAGATCCTCATTCACCACATTGCCCGGGCACTGAAGGAAGACCTAGCTGAGAAGATCCGCCTGTCCCCGTTCCTCAGTGTCATCATGGATGGTCAGAATGATGACCTACTGACAGACACAGTGGCTGTCTATGTACAGTTCATCACTAGTGATGGTCCCCCCGCTACAGAGTTCCTCTCTGTGCAGGGGCTCAGCTGTAGTACAGCAGACGGGTATCTCCAGGCTATAGACCGGGCATTTGCTGTGCTAGGCCTGAGACTGCAGGACATGTTGATAATTGGCTTTGGCGTCGATGGGTCCAATATCTCTTCTGGGATGAGAGCAAACATCTACATCTCTATGAGAAAGACCTTTCCTTGGGTGCTTTGTTTGCCAGTGATGATCCATCGTCCACACCTGGAGGTGTTGGATGCCATCAGTGGCAAAGAGCTCTCCTGCTTGGAGGATTTAGAGAACAACCTGAAACAACTCCTCAGCTTCTATCGATACTCCCCCCGCATGATGTCTGAGCTTCGGGCTACTGCGCCAACTCTGTCAGAGGAGACAGAATTTCTTGGTGACATACGAGCCATCCGTTGGATCATTGGCGAGCCTAATGTTTTAAATGCCCTCATCAAGGACTACCTAGAGGTAGTGGCGCATCTTAAGGAGGTTAGCAGCCAGACTCAGAGAGCCGACGCAGCAGCTATTGCCTTGGCTCTCCTGCAGTTCCTTATGGACTACCAATCCATCAAACTCATCTACTTCCTCCTAGACATCATAGCTGTCCTCTCACGTCTGGCATTTATTTTCCAAGGGGATTATCTCCTAGTCTCCCAAGTGGATGCAAAGATTGAGGAGGCCATTCTGGAAATAGGGCGGCTCGTGGACTCCCCAGGGGAATACCTGCAGGAGTTTGAGGAGAACTTCAGGGAGAGCTTCAATGGTGTGGACCTAAAGAATCTTCGAGTGGCTGAGTCCAAGTTCCAGTCCATCCGAGAAAAGATCTGTCAGAAGAGCCAAGGTATCTTAGCTCAGCGCTTTGAAGCGCGGAGCCGCATAGTTGTCAAAGCTTGCCAGGTTCTGGACCTAGCCACCTGGCCACGCAACAGGGATGACCTTCGGGCCTATGGTGAGGAAGAGATCTTGCTCATCTTTGACCACCTGGAGGCTATCCCTTTAGCAGACCGAGAGGTTTCCCGTGACAGGGCAGATGAGAGGGGCAGCCTAGTGGTTGAGTGGAGGGACCTCAAGGCAGATTACTACAGCATGAATGGCTTCAAGGAAGTTGCTGGGCATATCTGCCGATACAAGCAGCGCTTTCCCCTTCTGAACCGGATAGTACAGATCGTCCGGGTCCAGCCTACCTCCACGGCCTGCTGTGACAAGGGGAGGGTGTCTCTGCAGAAGGTGAGGAGGAACAACCGCTCGCGGCTCACACTGGACCAAGTGAATGACCTGCTGACACTGGCTGTCAATGGGCCACCTATCGCCAACTTTGACAGCAAGCGGGCACTGGATAGCTGGTTTGAGGAGAAGTCGGGGAACAGCTACTCACTGTCCACAGAGATGTTGAGTAGAATGTCAGCAACTGACCAGAAGTCACTTCTGCATGGCATAGATACAAACACAGAGTTTTATCCAGACATGTGACTAGTAGCATCAGACCACTTAGTCCAAAAAGCCATCCCAGAGAGGTGTCACATGACCCCAAGATTATTTTGTTGCTGCTAAGATATGATTGTCTTGTTTTTTGAGTGAAAACCAGTTAGTAAAGTTCTGTGTTAGTGTAGTTTATGCAAAAGATACAAACACAAATATTTGGATATATACATATGTTTATTTATGTATTTACACTGCAGATATTATACAGACCTGCTCAAAGGAAATTCATTTATCTATGGATCGTAGAAGAATGAAGGTATTTTAACTTTTTCAGAGCAGATTTTTAAAGATATCGATTTTTATATTAAAAAGATTGTATATTCAGTTATGAAATGTACCCTTTATAAAATAGATCACAATAGTAAAAGCTGATTGTAAATTGAAATTTAAAGTAAGCTGAGGTTGGGGTGGGGGCTCAGCATCAAAGCCTTGTTTTATAACTCCCAACCAGCCAAGTATCTACCAGTATAATGAAAATGTATTTCAGTGACAAAGTGACCACTACAAGGTTAGATCTCACATCCTGCCTAACCAGTCAGTAGGCTTTTTTGGTGAAAAGTGAGCGTGTGTGTGATAAAGCGTGTAATATTTAAACATCTGGCACTAAGGGATTTGCCACATCAGGGTTAAGTGTGGTCTTCATAACCACTTGCACACTTATTTACTTTTTGCTGAGTTATATATGTTGAAACACTCAGATATTTTGAGAAATTGCACTTTCAGTAGGCTGGTCAAACTAGGAGTGATCGTTGTCCAGTTTGGAAAAAAATGCTACAATCCCGACTTCGTAACACGCAGTCAGGCACAACAATTTTTTGAAATAGTATTCCTTCGTTACCAAAAGACATGGCTAAATAAGTGACATGTGGTGCCACGTTAAAGTATGAATAAACCAAGGAATGTCTCTTGTAGTTGTCAAAGTTATATTTGGGGTGCGGTGCTCTTAAATGTGTGTCGTTTTTAAGTTTTCTAATCGCGCTGCATTTGTCTGTGCTCAAGCAATGTTTAAAAGCCATACGGGGTTGTGCCAAAACAAGTTTCTCTAACTCATTCAGAATGTTAATACTGTGCTGAATATTGGTGCATATGCAGCCTGTTCTTATCTATTCATGTAAATATATATATATATATATATGTATATGATTTGCTTTACATTTATTTTTGATAATACTTTTTATCGCTATAGTACTCTTAATGGTAAAAAATTCCTTGTTTAACACTCTATAGGTTCAATCCGATAATCACCTTCCTATGTAATATTCATAGAAAGTATTCCTCTCACAGATATGCTGGATATAAGAGTTTTCCCCCTGTGATCAGTTTTGCTCACTATTCCATTTAATCTATACTCTGTCTTCCCATTATATATGGTGATGTGGTATCAGGCACATCTCTGAGGAGGGGCAGGCCACAGCTGAGGTCAACATGAACCAAGTAGTGGAAATGTGCCTGCTTCTCCTTGGCCATTGTAATACAGATGCAACTATAATGTAGAATAATAACTCATCGATCACTGACAGTCTGCACTGTGACCTTTCTGGACTAGCTAGTGCCAATGCTATGTGATCTCATGTCCAAGATGTCCCATTTAGATTACAAGAATCCAATGTATATTTAGGAGGTCTAACGGTACACAAAATTCCTCGTTCTGTACAAACCTCGGTTTTGGGTTCATATTTCGGTGCAGTTTTGGTTCAGTGGGGAAAATAAAATTTTATTTGAAATTACTTGTTATAAAAACTGCAAACACACAATTATGAACAACAGCAATTTAAAGGCAAACCCAAAAGATGCTAATTTGCAGTTTGGAAGAGCAATTATGTAAAATAAATAAACAAGACTTTAATATCATGTTTTTTCGTACAGAGAATGGCCACATATCTGTAGTGATAAACACCCCTATAGCTATTTTTCAGCACGGTCACGATTTCCTCGTAAAAGCACTTAAATGCCATGGGAAGACTCACTTGCAGAGGCTCCAGGGCTCATCTTTGCTGCTGCTGGAGATCTACCACCCTGCAGAGTTTAGGTGCAGCTGTAATTTGGCACACCTGATACAGATAATCAGGCCCTTCAGCAGCATTTTATTATTAGAGCCAGCTATGTTGAAGCTAGCCTCTGCAGGGTAGTGGATCTCTTGGAGCATCAGTGACCACCCCAGAGGTAATCCAGGTAAAGGAGGACACTTTGAGCTAGGATAGGCTTTATAAACTACTAATTCAATTAAAAGGACCTGGATTTCACTTACGTTCTTGCTGTGTGCTGATTGGTCAGTTTCCTGTCATGCATGTGCCACTAATGTTAATGTGAAACAAATGGATGAATCCTTCAATCAAGGAACCAAACCAGTCAAAGCACGAAAAGAACTGAACTTTTTAGCCAAGCACAAGAGCCTCTCAGTTTTAAAGTAATTTGTAAAGCTTGAAATAGCTCAAAGTATCTACTTGACATGGGATATATGGTCATTTTAGGGAGACCCAAATGCTCCCAATCCACTTATAACCAGCATTGACCATAACCAACTCAAAACCACAATGATCATTATGTTTTCTATGTTGAACATGTACTGTACTTGTGAATCTGGTTCTGCCCATGTCAATAAATGTATTAATTTGTTTCATTGTGCGTACCCAAATGAAAATGTATGATGTATGAAGACAACAAATATGTGTACCGTTACAACCCTAATAAACCCTAATTAAGCCAAAATAACATATTCAGATGAAATGTTGCTGGATACAATCAATGAAAAATTTTTAAATAACTTATTTAGCCTATTATTATCTAGGCAAGTTTCCCCCTTAAAGCCCCTCTAGAGGGCGCTTGCCCAGCACGCTAGCACCGGTTACACAGCCCTAATGACAGCTCTGTGTGCTATTATCAGGGGATATGAGAGGCCCTGTTATCAAAGAACTGACAACATTTAGGAGTTCATTCCACAGAACCTAAATTGGGAGTCAGGAGGCTGTTTTAAGAGAAAATGCATATTCGCTCTGTTGGTAAAGTTAACTTTGCCTGCATCGACTTAACTTTTTATAGGCTACCTTCCCTAAAGTTTTCTGTACGGTCATAAACTTTTAAACGGTGACCAAGAATGCTTCTATGTTATTTCTGCATGGCTGAGACAGTAGTTTGTTTGTGGTTCTGTGGTTCGTCAAGCCCAGAATCCATCTATATTAATTTTTTATTCCTCTAATTAAATTAAGTAGGGGTTTTGAAGAAATGGTCTGACTTCGAGAATGCACTTAAACATGCAGCAATGCAGTAAGCTTCCAAGTCTAAGATGGCGTTGCTGTATGAGCTAGGTATGTATGCATGCATGCTGGAGTCAGCGGGAATCTCCAAGCAAACTATTTGATTTGCCAGTGGCTGGATTCACTGTAATGTTACGATGCAACTGAAAAGTTAAGAGTTGATATGATAAGTATAGCCAAGAGATATTTAGTGAAGTGTACTGTACATGCGTACATGGAGAAAAACATGTATTATGTACCTGCCTCTAGAGATTTTACTGACAATTTTTATATTAAATATTGTGTGCATGGGAAATAAATGTTTGATATTTAGTAACAGGGACAAGTCATTAAATGTTAAGCTTTCTATGCCAAGATTTAAAGCTAAATGATTAAATGTATTCTCTAGATACCATCCAAAGGCATATTTATTCATATTTCCTCCTCTCCCAAAAAAGGCTTTTGTGAAATAAATGCAGTCATTTTCTTTGCCAACTGCAAGGTATGTCTGAAGAGTAAACTATGACATGTTAAATGTAGCAGCCTTGGGTTAAATGTAGATTTTTAATAAACGTTTTAATATTGAAAGAAGGTAGATAAAAGAAAAAAATGTTAGTGAAGAGGTGCAGCACGCACAAAAACCTCTGTTGTCTCTGAAAATAATACAGTTGGTTGGTGTGGCATTTATAGAGGCCAAGGAGAACAGAATAAGTATGTTTTTGGATGAAGAGCCTGTCACCTCACAGTGAGGTATGCATTAGCAATGAATAAGCTTACCTTTTATATACTGATTCACAAAAAAAGCTATGCTCTGACGTCACTTTACTTTCCTAATTCAGTAAAGAATACAAATCCTGTTGAGTCAATGGTATATTTGGTTTAGTTAGTTATTTTTTATTTTAGCGTAATGAAAAATGTCAGTCTCAGTGCACAAGTAACTCCAAGCTTTGTCATTTTGAATGCTAATGTCAATAAGTATGCTTTCTGTTGTAGCCAGGTTTTGTCTATGTTAAGTGGTATATATCTGCTTGTAACGTCTATATTGTAGATGCATTTATAGTTTATTGGTTTTGTCACAGTGTTTTTATGCTGTCTTACTTCTCTGTGAAAATTGTCAAGGCCATTTTGCGAGTTTATCCTGTATGTGACCCTGTATTACGCCCAAGTTGCTAAAGAAAAAGATACTGGACAAAATTGGACTTCAGTCTTAAACTTCACTGACCTCCTCTTCCTGAATTCTCATTAACTTTCTTATTTGATACCTTTAAAGAGAG
The DNA here is from genome assembly GCA_026780845.1 of Petrocephalus sullivani. Classification (NCBI taxonomy): domain Eukaryota; kingdom Metazoa; phylum Chordata; class Actinopteri; order Osteoglossiformes; family Mormyridae; genus Petrocephalus; species Petrocephalus sullivani. The sequence goes on from JAODKM010000020.1 coordinate 11,650,922, forward strand.
CTTCTCATAACAAACATATATTCCAAATTGGAGGTACTTTTACTGTTTAAATAATGTCACACATGCATAGTGAAAGTAATCTTGTTTGTTTTAATGTTGACTGTTTGGGTCTGACTTGGCATGTCCGTAAGGAACTTTTCAGCTGTGAATGGTTGAAACATTTTTCTGCACTTATTTTCTTGTTTTGGGGTAGGGGGAGTATGTTGAATATTGGAAATATGTACACAAATTTATATGCTACATTTCAATAGTACCTGTTTGAAATACAAGAACATTTAACACTGGAGAAATATTAAGCTATATATAGATATATAAGATATAAACACTTGTATGATACATAAACCTACTCAAAGTTACAGTGTTATATTATCTCTATCAAACAAATATTAATAAAACTTGATACATTTTGTATTATAAATTTTCTCTCCTTTTTGTATCCATCTTTGAGATCAAATCAGATCAAATTCTGCTCACCTGATCCATATTCCCGATAATTATAAAATATAAATGAACTTCAAAAGGTTGACTCTGATTTGCTGTCAGGCTCTGTAAACACACCCACTCATAGGGTGAATCTCAATATGCGTACTTGACTGTACTTGTGTTCTTGTGTACCCGTTCCAATTCTAATCAAAATCACAAGACCACAAGAACAGAGGACGGTAAAAATCCCTGGATGTTCTTACACTGCCCCAAATATCAAGGACACATCAGTTGCATCCTCGCCAAGAGAGACCAAACCCATGATTCACTGGGCAGCCAGTTCATTCTTGGAGGGGAAGGTAGCAGGACCTGTCTTGCCAAGACCGCAAGAACGATCTTTGGTATTGAGATTCACTCATAGTAGGTTTCTCGATTATATTGTGCATGCTTCAGATAATGGGCAAAATATTTGACCAGACTTCAGCTTTTCGGGACTATACGGATATTTATTTACGCCCACAGTTTGTCAAGCAGATTAGTAGTACAGCTAAAATATTTTTATGCATTTTGTGACACCCAACAGTATACTCAACTATCTAAACTATCTAATCTTTCTTTATGTTTATTAAATTTGGTTAGCGGAGCATATCACATGAGACTTTTGGTATATTATGGTTTGGTATACTTAAGTGCAATAAGCACTAAAGTGGCGGTGTAGAAAGGAACATCTCAGAAGCCACAACATCTTTTAAAAGAGGAGCTATTGTGAATAAACAAGGTAAAAAGACGTTTAGGGTAAAAAAAAATAATAAAGGTAAAAAGGTAAAAAACTGGCATCTGGCTAAATGTTTCACCCGACATCTGAAGGCCTGGTGATTATTCCACATGCGCGATATATGGCATCGCCCAGTCCAAACTCATAGAGACCAAGACCTTCCCAGACAAGTTGAATATGTCGTTCTCTTATGTAGCACACAAATGTAAACAATGCAAGATATTGTTTATATCTATATACCAGATGTCATTGATGGCTACTCAGCTAAACGGTGGGCTCCATTAGTCAAGTGCCAATAGCCTACATAACATAAACTTTACATAAATAGGTCATAGGTCAAAGTACCTCTACACTTCAGATGTAGTGGGAAATTATTCCTGCACTGATGTGTTTTACGAAACTTCAGACACATTTAATTTAATGCAAAAGTAAAATTATAGCCCCAGAATTGAACCGTTGTACATTAACTGTATTGACTTAACCCTGAAGTTATACTGTACGTTAACTGGATTGGCTTAACCCCAGAGTGATACTGCATATTAACTAGATTGACTTAAATCCCAGAGTGTCACTGTATATTAACTGGATTGACTTAACCCTGGAGTGACCCTGAACATTCATGGACTGAAATGGTAATGGTTGGTCTTCTTCCTCCTTGTCAATAGAGACATACTGTATAAACAAAGGCCAATGACACTTGGTCCCTTCAGAGCATGCAAATAGAATAGAAATTCACACATCACCTGACCCCAGTGCTTAATTTTGTTTTTTAATTATCATAAATCCCAAAGGGAAACACTTACAATGAGCTTTGGCCTCAAATCACATGTATACATTAAATGACTTATTGGTTTATGTTAAGCAGAGCTCACTCGAATATGATGCACTGTCAAACACTTTGTAATGTTACACAGTAATACTCTGCTTTTCCACAAGACTCACTTTCATCGCAGTCACTACTAAGGTCCATAAAGGGTTTTCCGGCTCTTTAGCTGTGGCTGGCTTTGGAGAAAAAAACTGCCTGAGAAGCTTCTTCACTCAGCAAAGAAGGATCCGTGCTACAGACTCCTTTGTAGACATCATTCTGACACCATCCATCAGTCACAACCTGTTTTTATTGGCATAAACACAGGTGCCATAGTACCCTGTCATAATAAAACCTGCACACGTGTTGTCATAGATTTAAGCTTAGAATTGGCTGTGAGTCTGTAAGGGTTGCAGGTCACAGCTTGGCCCGTTTTCCGTAACACTGTACATTTTCAGCATGAGACCTACACGCTCACAATGTACCAGCTAAGTAAACCAACCTTTCTGGCAGCTGTCACAAGCCACAGTAAAGCACACTTGAATAATTGTTTGTAAAAGTGTAGCTGCCATATAACTATTGATTAAAAACAGGATCACGTCACATACTCTGATTCCTAGATGGAAACGATATGGTATGATAGTTGTGCACTGAATGTGGATATTTGTACAAACATTTTTTTCAAAGCAAAAGGTATTAAGCTAATTGTTTAGCACTAAGAGATACTGCTGGTATCAAGATCTGCCTGTTTTTTCATTAGCATTTTGGGTTCCTGTCATGTCACTGGCAACAGGCAAAAGTACATAAATATATATTTTTTACCAATAAAGAGCTAGACAAAAACTCTGCTGTTGTGATGGAGAAATGGAATCTGATTGTCACAACATTTATGAGTAAATATTGAATTTATCACTCTCAAACACATCTTGTCTTCATTATGTTGCTCTCAAACACATTCTTTTCTGATGTAGAGTACATTGACTGTAGAGACAGAACTTCATATAGGCTCATAAGTCATTAAGAAGTAAGACATAAAGAGGTTACATCATCTTATTCTGCTGGTCCTTTTTTACCCTAGATTAAATACACACAATCTGGACAGAATATTTAGCTGTAATACTTTCCATTTATAGTCACGAGAGAGTGACTTGGACCAGCGTATCCAGCCAAACACCCAGAACAGGCTCCCACTGAGGCTAGAACCCCCGCCAGAAGTTACAGACCAAGGCAGAGACACCCCGAACAGGGTGCCAGTGGGCCAGTACATGTTACACTCAATCTATCAATTAAGAGCAAATAATTATTTCAATGCAGAGCATTAATCCATAAAAACACAGATGAAATTCTAAGGATGCCACTAACTAAAGAGAGTCAAAAAAAGAGCCAGACAATGTGAGGGGAGAGCACCTGATTTTGCTGTTTTTGGTGGTCAGGAAAGGTGGAGGAAGTCGGCCTGGGCTGGCACCTCAAGCATGGAGGGGGTGCCACATGGCTAACTGCTTGCGGGGGTTGTCGAGCATCTGCTGCCAGTGCTGAAGACCGGTGCTGTGGGCCTGAATGCCCAGCTGGCAGTGACCGAGGGTGTCCAGGGTCCCCGGGCTCACTTGATTGAGGACTTCCAGCTCCAGGCTGGATTTGGCCAGCAGCTCCTGGGGGACCTCCAGCATCATCATCTCGTTCCAGACCGGGTTCATCTTGTGCTTTACCCGCCGCGTCTGCTTCTTCTTTAGCTTGGTGGCCTGGTGCTTCAGGGTCAGTTTCACTGATAAGTCTGTAGGTAGAGAAGCTGGGCTTTTATCAAGAGAGCATGGTGGGGAAAAGCACAGTCTGGGGCTGTTTCTCAATATGCATACTTCACCATTCTTGTGTTCTCACCTATCCGTTTTGTGTCATCTTTCATTGCTGAAGACCAGTTCCAATTAAGAACAGAGAATGGGAAAAATCCCTAGATGTTAACTGCAATAATGCCCAACCACAAATATCAAAGATTAATTGGTTGCATTGCAACGAGAACAATCCAATGATCCATTGCATCCAAATTTCGTTTTTGGGAGGAAAGTTAGCAAAAGCGCTCTTGCCAAGAACACAAGTATTATCTTTGTATTCTCGTTTTGAGAAACACCTGACTAAGGCGCATGGGATCAAAATGCAGGAAATACGCCACTGAGACTGTCACCTTAGAATGAATATTTTTAAATACATAAGCACATATGAACAACCATCCATTAATCCAGATCATGGTCATAGTATATAAAATGCATGAACATATAACACAGCACTAGCTGAAGGTGCACAGAGTATAAAGAAGGAGGAACTGTGGCATACCGATGATGTCCTTTAGTTTGTCTGACTGCAGACCCCTGGCCTTCATGACCACCACGCCCAGGCGGTTGGCCGCAGGCAGGTAGCTGATGGACAGCAGGATCTCCCCAACGGAGGAACTTGTGTCCTGTGAAGATAAATATAAACAACATCCACACACTTAACCTTCTGTGTAATAAATCTTCACGTTCATCCCCGGGTTGGAATGGATGGGCCAGCGTTGGATGCCTTCTATAAGCACCAAGAAGCTGGTGGCGGAGTGATGGTGCGGGTTGCAGTTATCAGTGATGAACTTGTCCAACCTTTCAGGCTTCCGGAGGGTATGAAAATTAACCACGAGATCTACTGTCAATTTCTAGAAGGTACCTTCTTCAAACACTGGTACAGGAAGAAGTCAGCAGCTTTCAAATAGGTTATGATATTCATGGCAATGCCCCTTCCCATGCGTCAAAGTATTCCATGGACTGGAAAAGAAAGGCTTGAAAGGTGGTTGAATTATGACCCGGTCCCCTTCATCACCTGAGTTTATTCCCATTTAGAACTCTTAGGCCTTACTAAAGTATATTTACCAAAGTAGCAAGCCATCCAATTGTCAGAGCAGCATCAGAGAGGCGGTCCTAGCTGCCTCAGCTAATATAGGACATTAACGAATCAAATACTATTCAATGGACAACAGGCTTATGAGGGTCATTGAGAAGAAAGGTGGACATACAGGACACTAAACTTTGTAGAGTGGATTATAGTTTCTTACTGCTTAATAACTGTACACACTGATAATGAAGTGATTTTCTTGTTTTTGTTTCTGGAAGTCTAATATAACATTTTCTCTCCAAATAAATGTATTTGGAGCAAAAGAAAACCTCTGAGTTCACTTTTATAAATCAACCCAACCTTTGCTAAAAATGATCTCCAAAAATAGTATGTGCCTAATAATTCTGCATAATAATTCATCATGCCTTCACCTGAGCGCCCCCCCCCCCATCTCTGCATTCTTCATCACACCTTCACCTGAGCCCCCCCTCCGTATTCTTCATCACGCCTTCCCTCTTGCTCCTTTGTACCGCCTGTTTTCTGACCTCCCTGTCCCCCCCGCCCCACTCCTCCTCACATCCCTATCTTCCAATTATGTCCGGAATCCTCCTCTCACTCCTTCTGAGGCTTTGTCTACCTTTACTCCATGTCCCCAGCGCGGCTCCTGGGCCCACAATGACGCAGATCCCAACCTCCTGTTTTGATGTGCCTGCCTGCACTTATAACGAGACTGCTGCTAGGCATCTGGGGGGGGGGGGTGCAGGAAAAGTGCTGCACACAAGTCAGTGTTCTTTTGGTGCACTAAAGTCAGAAACTGAGATGCGTGGCACGGAGTGATGAAATCACGATACAAGTGCTACATATCAAATAGCTCATGCTGGCTTTGTTCAGTCTAAAACGGGAAGCAAAAGGAAGGATGTGAGCTGATACAGAGAGACAGATAGCAGGGTTATGCTGACAGTGGCTGTCTCAGAGGCTGTCAGGATTATATATAAACTCTGCATTGCACTCATAATTAAAAATTCAAGCTGAAGGCTTGTTGAAGATATTTGAGTACCACTTTTCAATAAGACTACCCTCATAAAGGGTTCATGAAGGCTTTATAATCAGGTTACTAATTAGGTTGTAACACTTTGTAAATCATTAGTGGACAATTTTAAACACAGCTAGAACACATTTAACAATCAGTCATTTTTAGTTACTACCATTTATAAGTGGCAAAAGGGAGCCTTATTGTAAAGCGCTGCCAATATTTTAAATGTATACTTTTTCACTGACATTTTAAGCATAAAGAAGTTAAACATTGACAATACTTTGGGAGCCTGCCTCTTCATGGCCAGCTCTTTCCAGCTTATTATCGATCCTCACATGCATCCACCTGACTTGAGCACGCCATTCGAAAGGGCCCCATCCACATGTCTGCATCTAATTGCTGTCCTACTGCCCATTTTTTAACCTTAAGGGAGTCAGACAGGCATCCCCCGACTCTGCCATCTTTACATGGTTCCCAAGAGGTTTCCAGCAGTATCGATCCTAGCTGGCAAGTTGGCGCACCCTCAGAAGTCAGCGCTCTAGGTACAGTAGCCCTGTAGGATTGACAGGCCCTGGCTTCCAGGATCCTCGCCACGTGATGCTGTCACTCCGCCCCACCTGTCTGCAGTCTGTTACTGCCTGGCTTCTCCACTGCTATGGCCTCTGTGTGGCGAATGCTCCGCACGGAATGTGAAATGTCACAAGCATTATTAACAGATTCATTATTACAGACCTCATTAAGCATCTACAGTCTGCTCCTGTGTTGACCGATTGATTTCTTCTTTCATTAAGGCTTTGTGTTCCCTCAGAGGATCTTCATGTTCAACCAGATCAGAGGGACAGGTGCAGTTGGAACAGCCTCAGCTTCAGCACCCAGCTTTCCCTGTTTGTTTTAGTTTTTGCTATTTTAAACCTACTTGAACCTGGTTTATCATCAATTTTGTTGCATAGGACGGTTGTCATTGTTTATTGCATAATATTTCTCTCTTTCTTCAGGGAGAAAAAAAACAATTATGTTTCCAAGCCGAAGTTTCTTTAAGAGACACTGACTCTGTTTGGCAGAAACCTGTTCAGGAGGATTTTGCAGCAAGACAGGCAACATTGTGCAAATCAGACACCAATCAATAGCAGGATGACATTTAGAAGAAGCAGCACCTGTTTCGGGGGCTGCAAGTCCACCCAGCAGTCGGCGTCTGACATCATGGCCACATCAGCCAGCTTGAACCTCATGGCCCCCAATTCCACGTCCTGGGAGAAGCGGTCTGAGCTGTGCAGGGACAATGCCACCTCACCCTCTGTCTCGTAGCCACCAGGCAGGGGGAAGGCCAGGCTGTCAGCCCAGCGCACATGCTCGGTCAGGCGCTGAGGTGCCGTTCGGAGCTCCTTCTGTTCTGCTGGTGTGCGGAGACGGCCCAGTATGTAGCCTTCAAGTCCCAGCCCTGCAGCCACATGCTCCGCTATCAGGGAGACAGGAAGAAGGAGCAACCAGGTTAAGGCAGATCCTCAGTACAGCTAAGTAAGAAGGCCTGAGATACAGGTGATAGACTGGGGCATGGGATACAGGTGCTAGACAAGGGGCCAGGGATACAGCAGAACACAGAAGGCCGGGGATATAGGAAATAAGCAGGGGAATGGGGATACAGGCAATACACAAGGGGTCAGGGATACAGGAGATACACAGGGGCTGGGGATACAGACGATACGTAGAAGGTCTGGGATATAGGAAATAAGCAGGGGGCCAGAGATACAGGAGACACGCAGGGGTCCAGGGACACAGCTGATAGCTGATATGCAGGGGGTCTGCACGTAAAGGAAAGGAACTCTAAGAACCCAATTTGCCATTTTCAATCAATTATCTTTACATTGAAGCCAATGCTACAAATTGCGTTGTATATACAAGTAATAAATAGCCCGAAAGTCCAGAAATAAATTCTGGTCCTACAACCTTAGAAGAGTCCCCCTTGGTAGCTTTTGCTGTACTCAGAACCAAGAATGACTGAAGACCCAAATGCAGGAGAACCGGGCAAGACAGGGGCGGAGCAGGCAGGGTCAGGCAGGGCAGGAATGAACAGGGCAAGAGCAGGCAGGACAAGAGCAGGTGGGGCAGGCACTTATCGCCTATCTGTTCTACTCCTATCTTCCAGTATACGACTGGCGACCTTTAAGTGTGGTACAATATTGCACCATTTTCTCCAATCATACTCCAGTGTCTGCAAGCCAGCGGTCTGAAGGGGGTATTAATGTCACGCACAGACAGGGTTAAAGAACTGCTGACTTCCAGCTGGAGGGTTTCATAAGGGAGCCTGCTTGGAGATGCTTCGCCATGTGGCCGCGTTTTACTCTGCGTCTCCGCAGGGTCGCCTCTTTATTAATCCCGCTGCCTGTGCCACTTACTATATGAAGGCCATGGGCTTGTGCACATGCTGGGAGTCAACTTTTTTCCATGATGTGCTTCTAACTAGGGAAACAGAAACCTATTTGTGAGAAAAAAATGTTCTTTTTAGCACAAAACAAGCTTCAACTCTGAGTTGAATTATGATTAGTTGCTATAATTCCTCCATTTCATCCTCATCACATTTTTGTTACTTTTCTTTTGTAAAGATAGGTTTCTAAAATGTGCAAACTACAGAGTGTAAAGTGTATTGTAAGGTTGGTTTAACACTTTCATAAATGATAATTTCCGAATATGTATGCCACATAGCAAGGTAATTAACGCAGGGGATGTCACATACATTTCAAAGATATATCTGTATGCCAGGGAGCGCTGTGTCTGGTGATCTGTTTAGGAAGACTAAGATAGCCAGCTGAAAAAAATGAACCATAAGGTCAGTGGATCCTCATGAATGGGGAGAGACTCTGAGCACACTGAACATACAATTCACATGTGAACAGGGAGAGAGGCAAAGTGCATGAAACACACAAATCACAAGTGAACAGGGAGAGAGGCCAAACACACTGAACACACAATTACATTTACATTTACATTTACAGTATTTGGCAGACGCCCTTAGCCAGAGCGACTTACATAAGTGCTTAAAGACTCTACAAT
>JAODKM010000020.1:11675577-11688261 GCA_026780845.1 Petrocephalus sullivani
CAGTGGAAAACCCCCCAAAAGTGAGCTGAACTGAACCGTGTCGTGCCGTACTATGCAGTGGAAAAGCGCCATAAGAGTTGTATGTGCTTAAAAGGAAATGTCAAAATTTATCTTGCGCAGGCCTGTAATATTCTATAGTGTCATATTTGAATTTAGCACAAAACACCTCACCTTGCCTTGTGATGATGTCATTCAGCACCGGTATCAGGTTTCACGCACAAGAAGTTTTGAAGAACTAAAAGTCTGGTATCTGGTGCAGAGGGAAAGTGCCTTAAGAGGCTCAGTCAGTGGCTGAGCCGGGTCAAAGACAGAGATCTGTATGCTCTGTACTCATTTTAAAGACATTACAAGATTGATATTACCCTGGAATCAGCCAGCGGCATACAAAAGCTGGAGGCGAAATCCGCAAGAGACAGCTGTGATTGGGGAAGTTGGCACGGTGGAGCAGTAGGTGAAGACCACTGTCTCTTCAGAAAGCTGAAGAGACAAGTGGGAGCTGCAGTGAGCAAAGCCAGTGGACCAGCATCAGAGGTGTGGGGCCCCTGCAGTGCAAGGGATAGACTGACCGCCCAAGCAAAGACACTGGGCTTCCGAAGCCATGGGCCCAACCTGCTCTGCTAGTCCATGGAAGTACCCAGTCAGCTGGTCCTAAACCATCCCTGGCCACCCTCCTCCCCAACTGCAGTGGGAAGGACCTCCATCACTGGTTTTTCAGTGGAGCTCCTGGTGGTCGTGATGTAGAGGAAAGTGAGTGTTCTCCATCATGGAAAATGGCTTAACCCCTCAATAGAGAACTAATGGGGAGGAGAAGTTCTCACAGCTGGCAACTCATTTTCCCCAAATGCAGAGCTGAGCGCTTCAGGATTTTTGTAGCAGTATAATACACGGTCTGCACTTATGCAGCTATACGTTTTTGCTGATGCATTCTGATGCAGTCCTGCAATTTGTACATATAAATATGATCCACTTCATAATGCCCACTGTAGAGAATGGATGTACAATATAACATTTACACTGCATCATATAGTATTGCCTATATTTTTTGCAGTACTGATACCATTGCACTATTATGAAAGTAATTGTATACAGGGAGTCCCCGGATTAAGAATGTCAGATAATGCATGCACTATTTATGATGCTCATGTCAGCTTGAGATACAGTGCTGTACAGTACCAGTTGCAATTAATAATAAACCATTTTTATTATGTAGTGTTTATTATTATTATTATTATTATTATTATTATTATGTGGTGTGTTTTAAGATGTTTCAGTGTTTTTTAAGTGTTCTATATGCATAGAAAGGTATATAGTATATACTAAAACAAACATTTGACTAATTGACACTAAATGTACCAGATGTACTTATTCTTAAGGATTCATTCAAAGTTTTGAGACATTTCAAGTAAGCAACATGTTAGTATTATATTTAATATTCTGCTGTTCTGCTTTTTATGTTAATAAGGTCAAACAAGACTCAGAAAGGTCAGAGCTGGAAGGATCTCTTCCAGGAGTTTTACAGCAATATGGGCCGTTACATTGATCACTACAGCACACTAAAGAGGGCCTGGGATGAGCTGAAGACGTACCTCAGCCAGAAGTGCCCCAGGATGATCACCTCTCTGAAAGGTACCTCACTTATGTTTCAGGCCCCCCTCTAGGGGTGTCCTGCAGTGCAGTATGAGTAACATTGTTTATAAGAACATAAGAAATTTAGAAAGGAGAGGAGGACGTTCGGCTCATCAAGCTCATTTGGGGAGAATTTGACTGTAAAATTGAGCCTTTAAAATCTTTAAAAAAAAATTGAACCTTTAAGCTCCTTATTTAACTCCTTACTTTAACTACACTCTCTATAAAGAAGTTTTCTTCTCGACTCTCATCCAGTTTGAAATGTTCTCCCACTAATTTTGAGCTATGGCCTTGAGTTCTTTTATTCTAACTAATATTGAAGTAACTATTTAATTGGACAGCATCCAGACCTGGAATCTTATAGAATCTTATCTCCTTCTCTCAAGGCTGAACAGGTTCTGCACAGCAACACTGTGTCCCCCCCCCCCCCCCCCCCAACCATAACCCTAACTCCAACCCCCTCTTCTGGGGGGGGGGGGGAAGACGGGACAAAAAAATAATAAGAATTCAGTATTTGCAAGTGCAATTCTCTTTATTTCCAAAATAAATAAACTATAAAATAAGCAAAGTGTTTTAAAGTGCCAACTTCTTCAGTAAATAACCATAAATAAGTACAAGTAAGAAAAACAATTATAGAAGAGAGGCAGCCCTGACATCACGATCCTGCTCTGGCCTCTATGCTGCTAGTTAAGTATCTGCTACACCAGTTCCTTGGTGTCAAATTTGGGCAATTTACTGTATGTATTGATGTCAATATCCTTTATATTAATTAGGAAAAATTGTGGCCCTAAAATTAAACCCTTTGGTACCCCACCATGAACGCAGGCCCACTGAGACATTGTGCCTCTAATAACTACTCGCCCTCAGAATGTTATCTGAATTCATACCGGTTTGTAATAATTAAATGTTTGGTAAATCATTACTTGGCTACAGGATGTACATATTTTTTTAAGTTACATATTTTGAATACTTAATTTTAGTTGATGACTAAATCACAGGCCAGCTCGGCAGCCCCTTAGTATTGCCTCGTTCCAGTCACAGTATGATCTGAATCTTTACTGGTGTTCTTGGGTTCTTTGTCAACAGAGGGCGCAAGTGAGGAAGAACTGGACGCTGTGGAAGCCCAGATTGGCTGCAAACTGCCCAATGATTACCGCTGTTCCTTCCGAATACATAACGGACAAAAGCTGGTGGTTCCTGGGTATGAAAGAACACATTTTTTGTGTGTGGTCCAGCTTACTGTTTATTTTGAGTGTACTTCTCATTCATTTACTGTTCATTAGTATGCACAATTTACTATCAGACTTACCATATCCCATCATGCTTTTCTGCTTACAGTTGATTGAGGGTGTTCAGTTTACTGTATGTGTACTGCTTGCTGTTTGCTAACATGCTGCTAATTTATAGTTTACTATTTACTATCATCTATTCAAGGTTGGCTCACTTACCATGTATTTCCATTTGTTTATTTACTCCCTGTGATTGCTCATTGTCTCAGTTTCACTCTCATCCAAATTTGGTTTTCTCATAAGATGTGGCTTGCTAGCAGTAACACTTAACCCCCAGCTGTGTCCCTCTTCCTGCTTTATGCTTCTTACTTCTCAGTCAGTTAAACTAAAATGTTACGGCTGTCAGTTTGCAAGCGGGAAGCGGTCACATAGCACGGAAATCTGACGCTTGTTCCATCTCCCTCCAGACTGATGGGTAGCATGGCCCTGTCCAACCACTATCGCTCCGAGGATCTACTTGACATCGAGACGGCAGCGGGTGGCTTCCAGCAGCGCAAAGGGATGCGGCAGTGTCTGCCGCTGACCTTTTGTTTCCACACAGGTCTGAGCCAGTATATGGCCCTGGACACCGTGGAGGGGCGCAATCGCGGCGAGATCTTCTACCAGTGCCCCGTGAGCTCCCCACCAGTTGGTCCTCGCGCTCGTCCCATTGTCTGGCCAAAGCCGGCAACATGTCTTCTGGTGCTAGGCAGGGATTTGATTTGATTTTGATTTTAAAATCTTAACCAATAGAAGGTTTGCAGTTTATTGTGCACGCCATCTTGGTGCACTGTCAGTCAAGTAGGGCTTTATTCACACACCAATCATATAAAGTTCACTGCATGCGGTGACGTGAAATAGTGTCATATAAAAATAATATAAAGGCAAAATAAAATGAAATAAACACATTAGATATAAAGAGAAAACAGATATTACTGGATGAGATTCTTTCACATTGAGTGCAAAATGGAGTTGCCTACTGTCATTCATGAGGATATTGTTAATTATCTGGTTTTTCAAACATCTCAAGTAACCCTAAAACAGATGAAAGTGACAAAAAATTTGGCAGTTTAATTTCTTTATTTTTGGCTGGATACCAGAACTGTAGTAAAAAAAAAGTAAAAAAAAATATTTTGCTCTATTCACAAATAAGCACAAGTATAAATCTCATGCTTATTATTCGTCATGTATTATTATTATATATTGTTTACCGTTATATTATTTTTGTTATGTTATGGTAACATTAAGCAGGTGTGTTATTACAAGTCTCGTTTGATTTCACAAAAGTGTAAGTTTAAAACCATTTGATCAGCTTACATCCCATAAAGTATGTGGCACAAAAAGTTAATAAAATGACCTGTACCGAGGTTACATCAGTTGCCACAACTGTAAACAGATTGGGCACCGTGTTAGCATGCTAAAACCAAGCCAATGTTCACCAGCTAACCCAAATTAGTGCTGTTATCTGCAGAACTGAACACATACAAACACTAGTCATTTTGGCGTTATTCTTACCATTGACACAGTGATTTCCACAAACTATGGCAGCGATAAGGTTCTTCTTAATATGATCTCCTTTCAATAGGCTGTGTCACCCTTGTTGGTGGCACTCACTAGATAAAACTTAATCTTTCCTCTCTGGATGTTTTTTTTTTTGTCACAAACACTGTTGTTGTTGCAGCCGACAACAGACCATACACATGGAGAATCTCACCAGACATTAAACTATGCACCAATATGGTGGTTGATGGCCTTTGCTTGTTGTCAGTGGTGCTGGGTGACATTATCTGCGCAACCCTCCTATATATCAATTTACAATCAGTGATGTTACATTCCTGCCATTAGAGGGAGCATCAGATATCTAAAGCTCCATCTCTCATTGTCAGATTGGAGTGAAATTTGACTTTTCTGTCCTGTTTCATAGGATCAAATGGCACAAGATCCTTCTGCAATTGACATGTTCATTACAGGTAGGCTGTCTTGCTCAATGTGTTCTTTTTCCATCATTATGCTTTAGGTGCTGGTGTTGTGGGGTCACAGTGGTTAGTACTGTTGCCTCACAGCTCTGGGCCCAGTGTTCGAGTCTCCACCCTGACTCCACGTGGGTGGAATTTGCTTGTTCTCCCCATTTTGCTGTGGGGTTTCCTCCAGGTATTCCAGTCCCCCCCCCCCCCACCCCAGTCGAAATATATGCTGAGGTGAACTGGAGTTACCAAATTGTTCATAGGCATAAATGCTATGTGAGCTATGACACTAAACCAAGAACAGTCTCACAGTATTACACACACAGTATTTCATGGGTTTACGCTCAGCACAAAGATGTTGTGCTTTGCTGTTGTTCTGTGCTGTTGTCTGTGTGACGTGCTTCATGATTGGCCGCTTCTCTCCCCACATCCTAGGATCCAGCTATACAGAATGGTTTACCTCATATGTTCACAATGTGGTAACAGAAGAGTACCCCATCATCCGGGACCAGATCTTCCGGTATGACTGATGTTGTGGAGCACAGCACCTACGTCGCATGCTCCTGTTCGCTGCTTAGAAAACCTCAGTAACCAGATTCCCTCATATGCTGTGCGAAATTAATGGAGACTCACCTCACACCCTTTCAGCCTTAATAACAGTTTCTCCTTATATCTCATATGAAGTTGTCCCAGACACGCCAAAGAGTGCATTTTGTGGTTTAGGAAGGAATGAAATTCATAAGCATTCTTCATAAAGTCATTAACATTTGTTTTGCAAAGCTCCCTGCCTGTTTGTGTGTGGTTTGGTCATTTCACTAAGCAGTACAGTTCTTTGCTATTATACGTACATTTAACATACATATGGAACTCAGGCTTTTGGTTAATTTTGGTCTGAGACCTCTCTGAATTTTTCCGTATGTGTCCTCAGGTACATCCATGACAAGGACTGCGTGGCCACCACAGGAGACATCAAGGTGTCTGTGTCTACCTCCTTCCTGCCGGAGCTCAGCTCTGTACACCCTCCACACTTCTTCTTCACCTACAGGATTAGGTAACACTGCCACTTTCAGTTCCCTGCTGATTGCGAACTCTAACACTAGCTTGGACAGTAATGACAATCCTAACCATAAACCTATCCTAGTTCATAACCCAATGTCCAAACCCGCTAACGCTAATACCAGTGCCAATGTGATTTGTGGGGTGTCTAAGCGATCAGAGATTCACATTGGAATGTTTCTGAATCAAAACTTTCTCTAAAATGTTAAATGTTTGTTATTATGAAGAGAACGTAAAGTGGAGAAGGGGGTGGTGTGTTGGTCAGTGGGCTAAGCCTCTGTGACTGATCAGAAGCTCCCTGGTTCAGGCACCAGTCACATGTCTGTGGGCCCTTGAGCATGGCCCTTAACCCGCTGCTCCAGGGGAGCTGAGTGCTGGCTGAGCCTATGCTGTTACTCCCAAGCAAGGGATAGGTGAAGAGAAGCATTCTAATGCACGTGTCCTCATACATGTGCACATGGGAAATAAAGGATTGGGAGAAAAAGGAAAGATGACCAGGATCCCTTTCTGTCAATCCATTTTTTTTTATTATTTATATAGCGCATTATTACAACATTACATTGTCTCAAAGCGCTTTACATTTTCTCACATAAAACCCCCCCAGTGAGTAAGCCAAAGGCGACAGTGGCAAGGAAAAACTGCATAGAAGGAAAAACCTTGGGAGGAACCAGACCCAAAGGGGGAGCCCATCCTCCTGGGGCCGGCAGAGGAGTCAATCAAGCAAAACCGAACAAAACAAGATGACAAGATTAGATTAAGTTAATACAGAACATGTGTTGAAATTTCTGTCTCTGTGCAGGGGCAGACAGGTGCCGGCACGGGTGCTTGATTCTTGATGGCAAGATCAACAGTGGTACAGCAGCAGGAAAGGAAGGAGAGGCATCGCAGGAGCAAAGAGCAGGCAGGCAGGAGGGGAGTTGCCGGAAGTAGAGGTCTTGCAGTCAGCAGAGGTGGAAAATCTTGGGTCTCCAGGCAGCACACGCCAGAAGGGGTGGGGGGGGAAGTAAGAAAATAGTGTATTAGCCAGAGTTGAGGAAGTCTAGGCTCAGGCAGATATGACTATAGCAGCATGAAAAAGAGGGAGAACACAGGCATGGGGAGTCCCTGAGCATCAGCACTCTAGTGTGAAGCTAGAGTGACGTATCAGTTTATCCAAAGCCAAGGACCCCGATCCCCACCCAGCTCTTCGCCTCATACTGTTGGCCTAACTGGGAGTGAGCGACTAGCTGGAACTAGAACTAGGCTTCCTAAACGCTAAACTATACAAGTGCGTTTTTAATCTAGACTTGAATAGCGAGAGTGTGCCTGAATATCGCACATCCACTGGAAGACCATTCCACAGCTGCGGAGCTCTGTAAGAGAATGCTCTGCAGCCTGCCATAGTTCTGTCTACTCTAGGAACTAATAGATATCCTGCTCCTTGTGATCGAAGCAGGCGAGAAGGGTTGTAAGGGACCTGAAGATCTTTAAGATATTGCAGTGCAAGGCCATTCAGGGCTTTGTAGGTTAATAGCAGTATTTTGTAGTCAACCCTAGACTTGACTGGTAGCCAGTGAAGGGAGCATAGGACAGGGCTAATATGATTTGTGAGAACTCTGGCTGCTGCACTTTGTACTAGCTGAAGTTTATGTAAGGATCCAGATGGACAACCCGAAAGGAGGGCATTACAGTAGTCCAGTCTTGAAGTTATAAAGGCATGTATTAGTCTTTCTGCATTTTGAAAGGGGTTCTATAACCACTGTTTCTACACATTCCTACGTTGGTTTGAAATATTGGAGCAACCCCGCCACCTTTGCGGTTTGGTCGAGGATTATGCTTATAGTTATATTCAGCTGGGGTGGATTCATTTAGTGCCATGAACTAATTTGGTTTAAGCCAGGTCTCAGTGAGCCATAAGGCACCAAGATTATAATCGTTGATGATTTCATTTATAAGCAATGTCTCAGCGATCTAACGTTCAGAAGTCCAAGTTTTAGCTTTACATTACATCTACTATCCAGTAATGAATTGGGTCTAATTTCAATGAGGTTTTTAAGACATGCACTACGGTGGAATGAACCTCCACGATTAAAATTGCGGGGAACAGACACAGTTTCAATAATATGAACCCTAGGTGACGACTCTAAGCGACTAGCAGACGGTCGGTTACGCCGATTTGCCTGCCGCCTTGGCTTGGCTCTGGTTAGTCAGCAATTTGCCTTGAGGCTATTGGTGCGTTCCATTTGCCTCGGGATCCGAGTTTCGGTTGCCGAGATTACGTCACACCCACTAAAAACTCGGGGAAAACAGAGTCGGATGTGTTCCATTTGCCACAGAAGCTAGAACGGATAAGGTTAAAGCTAGGCTACCCTAAGGTATCTACAATTTTTATGGGAATTTTTCGGCTCGAGTCGCAGATCCTGCAAACCTATGGTTCGACTAGTCATTTGTTTGCACCATGGACCAAACAATTCTTTAGCATTGCCAGTAGATAAACGACACATAATGTGGTATTTTACGTTTAACGTGACCGTAGCAACACATCTATCGGCTACAATAACACTGTATGGTGTACACAGCTTACGAAGTTGACTCAAACAGCACTAAAGTACTTAAAAATGTAAATATCACTGAGCAGTCATCTTGAATCCGAAACTTGGGGTACTCTGGGCTGCTCCGAGATATTTCTTGGATATCTGAGAAACGGGAGCGCACATTTCATCACTTCCGGCTTCGAAACTCGGAATCTGAGTTCCAAGGGCAGATGGAGTGCACTATATGAGCTATGCTTTTGGATAGGAGATCAGCACCAGCCCACGAGGGGTGAATACCGTCCCTCTTCAAAAGCCAAGGCCTACCCCAAAATGTCCGCTAATGGTCTATATAACCCACACCATTTATTGGGCACCATTCTGACAGCCAGCAATGCAGCGACGATAATCTGCTCTACATTTTGTCGCCACATCTAGCAGGGATGGGGCCAGAGCATGTTACTGACGCAGACATCTTCTTTGCAAGGCTGCAGACCTCTATAAAATTTGCCTTAGTGATCTCCGATTGCCTCGGACATTATCCACGTCGTCACTAATGATATGTGGATATTTATGTTTACTCTTAGCTAGCACTGACACAGGTTCCCACGTCTCCTCAGGATCGAGATGGCAAAGAACGCCAACCCAGAAAACATCTGCCAGCTAGACACGCGATACTGGAAGATCACCAATGCCAACGGCAACGTGGAGGAGGTTCGGGGGCCTGGCGTTGTGGGTAGGGAGCCACCCAGATTTGGTGCCAGACATGTTGCAAGTTCTTTTAATCTTTACCGGTAGTTTAGTTAAAACTAAATCCAGGTCTTACTGCATAATATGTTTGATTTAATGACATAAAAATGTGGAATCTGCCATTTCTCTCCAAGAATAAGCAGTTCAGTGTCTGCTTGGTATATGAATACGTGAGACACGGCGTGCCATAGCAGGCGAGGCTGAACTGCTCAGTGACTTTGGGTGCAGGCGAGTTCCCGGTGATGTCGCCGGGGAAGGTGCATGAGTACGCCAGCTGCACCACCTTCTCCACCACCTCGGAGCATATGGAGGGCCACTATACCTTTCACCACCTAAAGAATAAGGAGGAGGAGTTCAACGTCACCATCCCCCGCTTCCACATGGTCTGCCCTCCATTCCGTGTGTCTGCTGTGCGGGCAGTAAGTGTCCCAGGAAGAAGTTTGTGTGTGTGTCTGTGTTTTTGTCTGTGTGTCTGTCTGTCTGGGTGTGTGTGTATGTCTCTGTGTCTGCATGTGAGCGTCTGTCCTCTCACAGCTCCTCAGACCCATGTCTTCCTTCCAGCCCTTGCTGTCTCTGCTCTGCTTAATGATATTTCTCCAACAAAACTCACTTTCTCCCCCCTTCCCCCAGCAGGGCTTTGCAGGTGGCCTCTTGGGGCCCCCTTTGGACGAAAACTCCTCGGACACAGACGACTATGAGGAGGGGCAGGGCCTGAACATCCCGGCGCCTAGCGGGCGCTGCCCTCGCCATATCTGACGCACCTCTCTGGGAGGGCGGGGGGGCAGGGAGGGGAGTAAGGGGCCTGCAGACCTCCATCTTTTCTATAATTGATTAGTAAGCCTTTTGATTGATAAACCTTCTTCCTGTGGTCTAAGAATGGACGTCCTGGGGCCACTGACCCCATGGACATTTTTCTTAACTCTCTACTTGCCGTTTCTCTTCAGTTTACTCAGATTTTGTCCAGAGTATCAAAGGCGCTCTGTATTGCCACTGAAATTCTTATACTTAAATATTAAGAGTCACTGTACAGTAGTGGATCCAAGGCAGTGCAGATTATTCTTATATAACTGAAGTGAGAAAGCTGACCGGACTGATTTCCAGGGGTGTCCTGGGGTTTCAAATATCCTGCATGGATTGTCTTTTGTGCCACCAGGATGTTGCCATGGTGATTAATGGGAGCACGCTTTTCATCAGCACTTGTACTGACCAGCAGGAGTCCTGTCTCAAGGTCCGTCTGATGGCAGCATTCTCCGTGGAATAGATGTTAATGGGGATGTTTTGCAGGCCTGACGGGAGACCTCGCTAGCTGTACACCCTCCCATGATGGCATGACACCATGCACTGGCAGCTGTGAGCTTTCATAGAACATAACCACTACAGAAGCAGCTTCCTTGCCCTCAACATCTGCTCATTTACAAAATCTTCACCCGTCACCCCACCCCACCGCGCCCCACTAGCCCAGCTCGCTACACATAACTAAACGTTTCTATGGTGTGTAGGCCATGGTGATGTTTGAAATTCAGCAATGACAGTCTGTCTGCTAACGGTCTCCATGGGCACCGAGAGCAGGCCGGGAAGGAGGGTGGCCCGGGGCATAAGAGAATCTGCCAAACCTTGAAATGGCACTCGCTGTGATCCCATGCAGTCACTGGGGGTGAAGAATCAGCATTGTCAACAGAATGACAGTAGGGGCCGCGAAACCCTGATCTTTTAACCGAGTAACTGGATGATGAGTCACTTCAGGAGGTCGTGGGTGTCAGTCAGATGCCATTGGAACCATCTTCTGTAAAAGGGGCTTGACTGTGAGCCATGCGGACTGCTCTGGGTCAGGCTTCTCCTGGGAGGGTGTTAGCTCTTCACATGCTCCAGAATGAGCATGGGGGCATAAGTAGCACAGCAGAACCATTTTGTGTTGGGGCAGGTCAAATTAGAAGAATCAAAAAAATTGTGGGGTCAATTCTTAAAATTTAGGACCTACTTTTTGTCTCTAGTTGTTCACCAAGAAGTTCCTTTGTGATTTCTGCATTTTATTGAAATGTATAAGATTATTCAGTGGCTGTTTGAGTAACGTGATTAATTTGCTGGATATGCCCATCGCAGGCTAAGTACTCTTTCCCAGTGGAGGAAAAGTGATCTTTAAGAGGCTGACCTCATTTGTTTTTCTTTAAAGCTGTGCAATAGCATTAGGCCAATCTGTTTTTACCTTCTCTTTTGATTTGTATTAAGATGCTTTGTTAATGCTTTTTTATATAATGTTTGATTTGGTTTTATGGTCAGGAAAATAAACAGATGCTGTATGTTGAAATCCTCAAATGTTTATGTTGCCGGTAATATTAAACTTATTTGTACAGTGTCCTCGGTGTGTCGACATAGCAGAAGAAGATTATGAAGGGTTTTGAGTATGTTGGTGTTTTCAGTATTTGTGTTCAGTTCAGACTTTTTTTAGTTTTAACTTGAGCATGATTTTTTTCTGTTTATGATTAGTTAGCTCTAAATTGCCTTTCGGACACACACACACACACTCATGCTTGTAGTCATATCTTTTTTGGGATCATCCATTCATTTCTTTGGGAAAAATCCTGATCCCAACTATGACAACCTTAACCCAGTCCACACACACCAGTGGAGACCACTTATAGTGATCACATCTATCTGGGTGAAATTGATCACTATAAGTGGTTTGCCATTATAACAGATTTTTTTCTTAGGCTGATTACCACCTAATTAACATTTCTGTATTTATTACATGAATATAAGATAAAACAGATGGTATCACTATTTGCTGAAATTTGACTTTCAAGATGCAGGACAGTTGTTTCACGTGCTTTTCAAATTATGGTACTATAATTAAATTAATGGGCTGTGTATAATAGAAATATGCTATAATACAGTCCAGTACTGTACATAAAAGAGGCCTATCACATATTGTAATTTCATTGCTGCATCTTGTTGGCTTGTTTCTGGCAGTTTATCATAAGCTTTAATGAGTCTGACTTTGACTTTCATATTCCAGTCATGCTTTCTGTGCAGGCAGCATTAGTCTCAGGTAGCTAGTAGGGGTTGCATGAAAATTTAATGAAAGTGAAGTCGACTTCAACTAGTCACTGGTGACATCATTGATTTTTTTCACTTATTAATAAAATTATAAGAGGAGGGAATGCCTTCCAACAATCTGTATTCACTGACAACGGACAGCTCATACACTGAATTTGCCCAGAACAAATATATAAACAAGCTGCAACTCAGTTGTTACATTATACACACACACACACATACACTAACCTAAAGGATTATTAGAAACACCATACTAATACGGTGTTTGACCCCCTTTCGCATTCAGAATTGCCTTAATTCGACGTGGCATTGATTTAACAAGGTGCTGAAAGCATTCTTTAGAAATGTTGGCCCATATTGATATGATAGCATCTTGCAATTGATGGAGATTTGTGGGATGCACATCCAGGGCACGAAGCTCCCGTTCCACCACATCCCAAAGATGCTCTATTGGGT
>JAODKM010000020.1:11717266-11730579 GCA_026780845.1 Petrocephalus sullivani
GTAGGAGCATAATGCTAATCGTATGAGTTTATTATTAAGACAGTGTAACTGTCTGTAGTTAGGGCATAGCAGCATGTGGATTATTGAATTTGATCACTGGGTCGTTATCAAGTATATGTTAAACTGGTTAGACTTGGCAGGCTTTTGTCGTCATGGCTTTGTTTTACCTACTTCGTGTCAAATTATTTCTATAACACTCAAATATTGAAACCATGTACAGTATGCGACAACATGCTAAACATACAGCACGGAAACATGCTCATGCCTTCTGGTACAGGCTGTGTGTGAGTAGGGCCCTGTACTGGAGAAGCAATTGTGAATAAGAGGTGAAGATACAAGAGATGGACAGAAAATGCTGTGTGTCACCCAATGACTGCAGTAATGTTGGTTGTGGAGTCATTCATACTGCAGAAAACTCCTTACAAATTGAGTGTGGATGTTGTGGAAAGGATCAGTAGCATTATATTTCTGAGAGTCACTATTACTGATGACAGCATACAGATACAACACGGCAGTTATTGAGAAGGTTGACAAATAGCAGTTAAGGAGAAACTGGACATCATAACCAGCTTTCATCAGCCATGGAACCAGTTCTCATGAGCTACCACACGACTGCAGAGGTTGGTAAAAACAGCTCAGGTTAGGGTTACCACGCGTCCCTTAAAATACGGAATTGTCCTGTATTTGACAAAATTGTGCTTCCGGTTTTTAACCAATACGGTTGTGATTTTTGATTTGATTTTGAAGTCTTGATTTGCCACCACTGGTGCGTCACTTGGCACATAGTGCTTGTGGCAAGTCCCCACTTTGGTAGGCGTCCTTTATTTTTCTGGATGAAATGTGGCAACCCTAGCTCAGGTCATCATCCAGAATGCAAATTAAATAAATTCGGAACACATTCACTACACCATGAACTAACCCCAACTGACTCTGGCTGATCAGCATCCCTACCTTCGGCCAAACAGCACTGAAGCATTAGCCGTACGCGAATCAATTAAGATTCAGCGCGTAGTATGTCACGAAAGTACCAAACAGCCCTAAAACCTCACAATAAAATGCTGCATATAGACTTAATATATGTGAGTCACTTATGCAGCTACAGACTCGGACTATTCATTTTTAAAGAGTGCCTGCCAGCGTTTGTGTCTACTGATAATATAGGATTTATTTAATGTCGACGTTGTTATAATTGCCCTGGTTTGAAAAGTTTGAACAGTTAATACATCTATATTTCATGAAAACTTATCTTGTACACAAAACATGTATGGTCTAACTACAAATCATTAAAAATTAAGTATAATTCATTACGAATAGTTAAAAACACGTGATCCCCAGTTTCCATGAAGACGGATAATTTCAGCAGTTTCGCTATAATTGCATTAGTTAGTTATATTATAATTCAAATTCACATAACATACTTGGTTAAATCATGATAAAATATGTCGTAATGATTTATCATACATAAAACTAATATGTAATTTTTTTTAAGGCAAACAATTATATATTTTTGACGAATTCCGGGCATCAAATCCCTCCGCCGAATATACCCCAGAGTAGTGATTCCAAAATGGCGTCTCTGAATGACAGATCAGTTTGGGATGAGGTTGAGGTTTGTGTGCTTATGAAGTCCGTTTTATACGTTTTATTGTAATTTTACTGTCCGTTTGGTACATGTAATATGGTTTGGCGCGTATGTGTTTAAATTACAAACTAGAAAATCTCATAGGAAACCGCATCGTTCGGATAAAGGCAGGCCGCTAGCGGAGGAGCCGGCCTGGTTGCGCCTGGAGAAAGACAGACAGATAGCGTTGTTTGGCGTCGCTCGTATGGCGTCCGAAGCCGGCGCTGGGCAATCCAGAAGGATAAATAGCGCTGCACATGTGTCACTTTGCTCGGGAGTCGCACCCCGGACGCCGTCCTGTGCCCGCTACGGCGATGGCCGTACCTTACGTTGGCGAGGCAGCGGCAGCGGCAGCCTGCCTAATGCATTCCTGGCGACGAGCTTGCTTAGATTCGGGGCTACCTTTCTTTTAGAAGCATAAACATGATAAACCGAAGTTTCTTGGCCAGATTTTGAGTAATCGATTTGCTGACTGTAGTGTGACTTGGTATTTATAATTTCACTGCGCTCCTTTCTGATGCTACGACACACGCAGCAGCAAGTAATTATTGTTTTTAAATGGACAGTATTGAATGCTGCATTACCGAATGCTGGTTTGCACGTCTTCAACCGTTTGTAATTGTAAGGAGAAGTTGTATAATTTAAATTAGTAGTAAAAAAGATTACCAAAGGCACCAGTGCACCTTCCCTTTAAGTAAATAAATCTTATGCTAATTGCTAAAGGGTATTTGTGGTTTAGGCGTCTTTGCATAAATCATTTCTGAACCACCATGATCAAAACAGACAAAAGTTCCTTTCACTGAAATGCTTATATTTTCACTGAAGAACTTTTGTTGGCTTAAATATAGTTAAATGTAGTATTTAAAATGAGTCCTGATTTATTTGTATAATGAAGAACATACTCCCAGCTATCATATAAAAATGGTCTGGTTAGTTAAAACACAACTTTTTTACAGTGTAATATTGTGATTGATAGCCTGTCTTCTTTTTTAACTCATTGGCACAGGATGGGATTGGTGAAGAAGTTCTCAAAATGTCCACTGAAGAGATCATTCAGCGGACACGCCTCTTGGACAGTGAAATTAAGGTCTGTTCTAAATGGCAGAAATTTCTCATTGGTAACATCATTCATAAACACTTTTTGAATAGCTGCTGATAAGTAAAGAAAGACCATCTATGTTATAAAAGTTATTCTACCTATTAATTTGATGACCACTCATACATATACACACAGTATATTTTGCAGTCGGTGTGAGGCAGGAATCAGTCGATGTGAGGGGCTCCAGTCCATCACAGGTCCCTCACAGAAGGTCAGTTTAGCACTTAGGTTCAATATTAGCCCAGTACGATGTGCAATGTTAATATCGACATCAGATGTTATGCACATTCACATGCACGTGCCTGGCTGTAGTTTTAACTTTTATATAACTTTTTTACGTATCACACACAATACATTCACAAAATAAAATTATTCACCTGTCAATTTTTTTTGTATATGGTTGTTAATGAGTAACACATTTTTATGTGCTGTATTATGTAAGCTGATGTGACTAAGCAGCGGTGCTTAAGATACATTATTCGTACAAAGTAACTTTACCCAAATTAAGTCAAAGCAATGACGAAGAAAGGCTAGACTACTACAAGAAGCTAAATGGCCCATAGCTTGTTATCTTTGGTTAATGCAGTATCTCCCAACCCAGTTCTCTGGGAATCACTGGGTTAATGAATTATAGGATGGATGTTGGATGTTGTCTTTTAATATTGCATTGCAGTTCCTTTGCGACTGCATTTTCATTCACTTTTAATGCAATGTGAAGTGTTCCCACACAACTTTGCTCTCTTTTTATTATGCTTGTTATTGCTTTCGCCATATTGTCGATTAATCAAGAAGGAATATTTTAACCCTTTAACTGTCTGCTCAACCAAATGGTAGACCATTAAAATGGCGTCTGTCCCTTTAATTACACAGTGTGTTTCGCTAATATGCTCTGATCCCCACTGAGTTCACTGCGTTGGCAGCAGGTGGTACTCAAAAAATACACCAGATGGTGCTTTGTTGCGAAAAAAAAGGTGACTGCTTTGCCTATCTCACACATAAAGAATTTTGAAGAATTTTATAATAAACTGCATGAACAGTGTGATTTTTGTTTTTATTGTTCTACAGAAATAATATTTTTTTCAGTTTCTTTCTGGGTGTGCCACTTAAAGGGTTAATGAATGCTTTTTTATAATCACATAATTGAGTTTGTGTAATCATATCAGCTCTATAATAATTATTCATATCAGTCTTATTAATATGACCTGGACTTAGCTTTTTCCACCAATGTGGTGCTAGTGCCGGTGCTGAGCCAAAGTATAAATTGGAACTTGTTCCATGGTGTTCCACTGCCAGTTAACTGGTGCTGTTACCAAAAAACATCTCTGGCTTGGCACCAGGGAATTGCTGGTCTGAAACTGTGAATCTGTGATGTTGGTGTGCAGGGAGACACTACCAACGTTCCATAAGCCTCAGCAAAGCCACATTTACTGAAAACTTGACCATGGACATCTTCGGTGGGGGTGGGAGGGCATTAAATAAGTGGTTGATTGTTGAAACATGCTTTATTGGCATGTAGTTGTCATCCGAAGTTCAGTAGAAGTTACAAAGCTTAAGAAAAGCGAAAGCTTATGCAGAAATTAAAGGGGAGCTGGTGAGTGGAAGATAGGTAATATTTTAAATTTTGCTCATACTTACTGCTAACAATACAATAAATTTGAAATCATCTGTGTTTTTTTATTGTGACACTCTTCTGTAAAGGGCTTTAAAGGTTTCTGTGTTTAAATGCTGTGTGTGCACTTTCAGATCATGAAGAGCGAAGTCCTGAGGGTCACCCATGAACTTCAGGCCATGAAAGATAAAATTAAAGAGAACACTGAGAAGATCAAAGTGAACAAGACCCTGCCTTACCTTGTGTCTAATGTCATTGAGGTATGAGCTTGGCTAAGAGAATATTATGTGTGTTTCAAATGCAAAAAAGGAAAACATTTAGATTCCTTACTTACTTACTCACTTTTGATTAAAATTAATTAATATTCTGCACTTCTGGGTAACGATCCCCACAAATGTTGGGGATATTATTATTATTATTATTATTATTATTATTATTATTATTATTATTATTATTATCATTACTATTATTACTATTAATAATAATGGTATAGAATATATAAAAGCTATGTGGTCTTTTCTTGCAGACAATATACTTAAAAGGGCCTCTTTTTAATTGCACCCCGAACAAATTCTTCTTCTATGTTTTGCGAATTATGTGTGGTTAAATAATGTCCCTCTGTATGGTTGTGTAGCTGTTGGATGTAGACCCGAATGACCAAGAGGAAGATGGAGCCAACATTGACTTGGATTCTCAGAGGAAAGGAAAATGTGCTGTAATTAAAACATCCACACGACAGGTAAGAATTCCTTAAATTATTCATGGTATATTGTCACTGCAACATCCAACTCCAGTTGGTCAAAGATGATTCAAAATTGACACTTTCCTCGTAGACATACTTTTTACCTGTCATTGGCTTGGTGGATGCTGAAAAACTGAAGCCCGGAGATCTGGTGGTGAGTGAGCTTACCTCTGCTCCTCTGTGCTTTAGACATCTCCTTACTGTTAGCATGTAGCACATCTTAATGCTCTTTTCTGGGTGCCTGTTTTTCTTCCCTAGGGGGTAAATAAAGACTCGTACCTGATTCTGGAGACCCTGCCCACGGAGTATGACTCCAGGGTAAAGGCCATGGAGGTCGATGAGCGACCCACAGAGCAGTACAGCGACATTGGTGGGCTGGAGAAGCAGATCCAGGAGGTTGGTCCCTGGCAGTACTCAGAATGCAGAAATATAATGCTTATTTTTTCATGTGTATTTTCGCACATGCACATATCAACCAGCATCAGAACCATAGAGTCAAAAATGGTGTGCTTGAGCTTTGAGCCATTTGTTTTCCATTGTATGTTGCTGTACATAAAGTGACTAATATTTTTCACATATCGCAAGCACATTTTAAAGAGACCAAACTCTTGTTCATTTGCCACTACATTATGCAATGACTGCAAAATCTTTCAGTTGGCAATATATGAGCTTTTTTGACTAGTCATTTAAAAAAGAAAGACAAAAATAATACAAATAATTGAAAATTTTCAATAAAACCCACGTGTAACTCCAACAGCTCCAGGGTAATGATTATCTCTGAGTGTCTACAACAATGTTGCAGTGGTGCATCATGCATAGCAATACTTGCAGACAGGTAGGAAGGAAGGAGCAAGGCCGGTTACTGTTGCATCAGCGCAAATCGTCGGGCCATGTCCTTTCTTGTGTTTGTGGTTTCTGTCACTGATTATTACGTTTCTTAGCATCAGAACTCGGCACTGACTGTACAGACTGTTCTGCAGAATAAGATTGACTCAGTTCATCCATTACAATTGCAAGTTAACTGATTGTACTGGGTCTTTTTGACTGATAATTAAAAACCAAATTGTTATTTACAAACACTGGTCAAAAACATCCTTTACGTAGCCTCTCCTTGTCTTATGTTGTCCTTTGAAATAGTATTAGGAAAGATTTTATGATAATCGAATCCTGCTCCATTTTCATACAGTGGGAATTCTTTGGGGGACCTCTGAATAAGCTTCAATAAAGAGAGATTACTTTTACACAAGTAATATGTCTAGTAGTGTAACCAAACTATAGCCCAGACAGCTCAATTCTGTAACTTTATTTTGATGTACCCTAAAAATATTAATAACTAGTCTGGAGATTCTCAGTGCTTTCCACTTACAGACCTGCTTGTTGTTCAGTTTTAAAGGAAATACCTGCAAATACTCCTGTTTTTTTGCTGATGAGGGATGACGTGGGTCACTTGTTTGGTGTTGGTTTCAGCTGGTTGAAGCCATTGTCCTGCCCATGAACCACAAAGAGAAGTTTGAGAACCTGGGAATACAGCCACCCAAGGGGGTGCTGATGTATGGGCCCCCAGGAACTGGCAAGACGCTGCTAGCGAGGGCCTGCGCCGCCCAGACCAAGGTGTGTGTGTGTGTGCACGCGCTCCAGTGAGTCTGATGATGTACATATGTCATAATTATGTAAATGAATATGAGTGTATATTTCAGACATTGCGTTTAATTTAAAATGTAGATATTTTCTGAAGGCTGATCAGTTCTAATTTCACCTTCACCTCAATTAATCAATTTTAGGTTTTAGTGGTATGCTATAAAATATATATATATAGAGGAAGGATACATATATAGTTTTTGGAAAAGTAACTGCTTTTTCCATTGATTGGCATTCTACTACAACACTTACTGTCTTGCTAAGCAATGGCTCATAAATTGGTGCTAATCGTGGGCAATGCCACTTGTTTGCCGATTTTGACTTGAGGGTGACTGTTTCAGGCCACGTTCCTGAAGCTTGCTGGTCCTCAGCTGGTTCAGATGTTCATCGGGGATGGAGCCAAGCTGGTTCGGGATGCCTTTGCTCTGGCCAAGGAGAAGGCCCCCTCCATCATCTTCATCGATGAGCTGGATGCCATTGGGACCAAGCGGTGTGGTAGTCCACCAAGGATAAGCCTAGCCTAGTTTCTGCACCATTGGGCTTTCGACCTATATAAGATTTGTCTTCTGTAGTATTTGTATAGGCATTTGTAGTGGCCTTTTGTTTTTAGGTGACCTATGAGCTGTTGATCAACGTTTCCTTTTAATACTGTGCCCAGATTTGACAGCGAGAAGGCAGGTGACAGAGAGGTACAGAGAACCATGCTGGAGCTTCTCAACCAACTGGATGGGTTCCAGCCTAATATGCAAGTCAAGGTACTACCCTCCATTCATGACTCGCAGACCAAAACTGTGGGAACAGGGCAAAACGGCATGACTAAAGCATGCCAGATGAGTTCTTCACTGCAGACTTCTTTCTATTCTTTGAAAGTATTTGTAATCCTCACTGCTGAAAAGGGCTGTTAGCTTTGCCCTAATTCTGCATTCCACTTCACACCATAAATGATGTCTCTGGTCCAAGAACTATTTGCGCATGCTTTCCTGCAGAGGGGTGTCCAGTTATTTTTGTAGAACAGGGAATTTATACCTTTGTATAGCACATTGTGGAAATTACAGGTGTATGCGAGGTGAAGGCCAGCTGGGAGGATAAGCGCACTTGGTCTCCTCAGGATTCTGAATAATGGGTTTGATGCCTTTTGCCAGGTCATCGCAGCCACCAACCGGGTGGACATCCTAGACCCGGCCCTCCTGAGGTCAGGCCGCTTGGACCGCAAGATTGAGTTCCCCATGCCCAACAAAGAGGCCCGGGAGCGCATCATGCAAATCCATTCCCGCAAGATGAACGTCAGGTATGATGGGCAGGCTGGCAGACACACAGCAGGGTGCCCTTCTTATTAGGAATCCTTGGAAAGCCAGCAGGAGTCTCATTTTAGGTCAACATATGCAGGCTTTTGTTTCCTTAAAAAATTTATATGAGTGTATGTGACCAGTCGCACAGTGACTTTCTGCAAGAATTTTGATAAATTTGCAGGTAAAATGACTGAGTAAATGTGGAGGCCTGTCTAAGTGAGACATTACCGTAACAAAGCTTTGTAAGCCTGTGTAACCACCTTCTGATGACATTGCTGTAACAAAGCTTCATAAGCGTCTGTAACCACCTTCTGGTGACATTACTGTAACAAAGCTTCATAAGCCTGTGTAACCACCTTCTGGTGACATTACCGTAACAAAACTTCATAAGCGTCTGTAACCACCTTCTGATGTCTCCTGTGCCCCCCAGTCCCGATGTGAACTACAATGAGTTGGCTCAGTGTACAGATGACTTCAATGGGGCCCAGTGCAAGGCAGTGTGTGTGGAAGCGGTGAGTTTCCGCTTGCCTGATCCCTTTTTACCTGTTTTTCCATACTTATTGTATTATTTTTATACTGAAAAAGTAAGGCTTGTTAGACTGGTTTACCATAAGCATTTAAGGCCTTATGCCACGAGATGTGCAGTGTAACCTAGCTATTCTCCCCAAAAGTCAGTAAAGGACATAGGCTTGAACACCACAGGTTATCAGTCATTTGTTTTTCTTGATGAAAGATGCAAACTTAACATCATACTAGCCAGCTATTAAGAGGCTAAAGCTAAGCTGCTTAAGGCATGGGTGGGCAGTCTTATCCAGAAAGGGCCATTGGATATTAGATTACTAATTTGAGGACTGATTGGCTGAAGTCCTCACACCTGGGTTGGACAACTGACTTAAAGGTTCTCAAGAACCTGCATACACACCAGCCCTTTGTGGATAAGATTGCCCACCCCTGACTTAGGAGCAGAGTCAGTCAGGCTAATGCCTTTTCCCCCCTTCAGGGTATGATTGCACTACGCAGGGGGGCAACAGAGTTGACTCATGAGGACTACATGGAGGGCATCCTGGAGGTGCAGGCCAAGAAGAAGGCCAACCTGCAATACTATGCTTGAGCGTTAACATTGGAGTGACAGAGAGGGGGATGTTTGTGTGAATAATATCCTACTTATGGAAGGTGGATGAAACTCTGAGAACTAGTCAAAGAATGCTGCATTATTTGGGAAGATTTGGATTGGTTCTAGTGTATGACTGACACACAAAGTGTCCACTGAGAGGTTGTATTTCCTAACTGTATGTGTATTATGACCCGTAATTAAAGCATTTTCCATTGATGCAAATAGCACTGGTTTTGTATTGCACTGGTTCCATTTATTCAGAGCAATGGCGATGGACTGATTATCATTTCTGAAAGTTGCAGGCAGGATAGTTTTCATGATTTCTCTACCCCACTCCGGCTGCAGTTGATTTAAAGGCACAGTACCTGTCAATATCATTCTGAAGCAGACACTTATGTGGGTTAAGGTTCCTTTAAAATATGAGGGTCTTAAAGCCCCCTTTTATATTGTAATTTGGGTTTCAATCCAAACTTGTCATGAAACAAGCTAAGGTTTTGCTGAAGAGCAGAGTTCATTAGTCCAGTTTAGGATATGAACTGCCAGCTGTGATTAATCACAGTGCACATCGACAGTTCTGTAATGTGGTCACTGTACAATTAAATTCAGTGCTTTTAATACGGTTAAGAGGTCAGCAGTGAGAGTGATGCCTGTGTGTTTTGAGGGAACACATCGGCTAGTGTATTTGATAATGTACAGCAGCCATATAAAACTAGACCACTGGCAGGATGTGGGTAGCCAAAACATTACGATGAAATGACTGAACTGAGTATACGCTGATCCCCGTGAGGAAATTCTTCCAACTACCCTATTTCATGTAAATCAGTGGTGCAATTTAAGACCTTTTAACAAACCCCATGGGAAACCCATAAGCCAAGAGCTTTCCAATGCTGCACGTCTCACATTTGTAGGCTGTGGCGACATGGGGAGCAGCCACCTATTTTCCAGATAGGTCACACTTGCCAAAATGTGGTGCTTTCACTATACCCTTTCAAATGGCAGTGAGTTTATAACCTCCAGTCAGTTAGAGATGAAACCACACCCCCACTGCAGCTTCTGACCATTCTGGTGAGGGGATAACTTGACTATACCTAACAAACCCCATCATACCTTGGCCGTCTGATGTCTGAAAAACTACCAAACTCGACAGATCAGCTGTTGTATCATTATACCTGATCTGAGGAGTGTAAGAATAACTAGTCTCTGCCTCTGACTGCTAGTATGATGCTTGAGGTCCTCAGCCGAAGTGAGAATTGAAGGTGTTATTCGTCTCGAGCATCAAACCAAATCTCGATGCCAATCATTCTGAAGCCTCCAGGCAAATTCGCTGAAAAATGGCTTCTGCCCCCTATTTGTTCCAGCCTGGGCTTCAGTAATAGGAAATGTAAAGTTATGAGGAGGAGGACATTTTATATAAACAAACGCAAATCTGTGACATTAAATTGTGACAATTTAATACCAATTATTGATTAACGTTTTATGGGCTGAGATGAAAAGTTTACAGTCTTCAGGACCCACAGGAAGCCTGGAAAAGCAGAGACGTTCCTCCTGATTTCTCACCAGTCATTGGCTTTATTCAACATTCCTCTGGAATTGGACCCTCTGCTGGAGCCGTAGCATCATCACACATACAGCGTTACGATACACTTACTGACATAGGCTGCTGTCAGGACAACAAAAGGTACATGCTGAGCTTGCAGGGACTCTGACATAGGCAAGTCCGCGTGAACCGGCGGCACACCAGAGAATGCCCTTCCTGACCGGGCCAGGGGAACCTGACAGTGGCACAGCGGGGAACTTCTGTACAATGAACGCTGCTGATAACCAGGCACACCCCAAACCCCAACAGCCAAGGGAAGACATTGTTCGCCTTGTGTAAAAAGTGAATTGCCTTCATTGCAAGCCACCAGTTTAAAAAGTTTTTACAAATCCCTAAGTATTAATATAAAGCTCTTTACGGTTTCAATCAAGGCAGCTCCCATTGTCATAAAATTATGCATCATGATTTGAATTGGTGGTAGTATGTGTAAAAAAAAAAAAAAAAAAATCCATATTGTAAACAAATGCATACAAACAATTTGATATACTTGTCCTGCTTCATCTTATTACAATTACTCTGCTGCTGATTCACCTTTAA
Source organism: Petrocephalus sullivani (assembly GCA_026780845.1). Taxonomy (NCBI): domain Eukaryota; kingdom Metazoa; phylum Chordata; class Actinopteri; order Osteoglossiformes; family Mormyridae; genus Petrocephalus; species Petrocephalus sullivani. Next base: position 11,728,513 of record JAODKM010000020.1, read on the forward strand.
AAGAATCTCTTCTGATCCATCGCATACGTCTTTCCTGCTGGCAACTTCCGGAAAAATAGACTATTTCCTCTGCTCATGTTCCCCTGTAAACAAAATCAGGAAAAGGTGACTTTTTTACATTATATTAATAATATATTATTTATTTAAAAAAGTATATAAAAAAAAAAAAAATCAAATGATAAAACAGTCGTCCAACACCCCCACAAGCAAACAGCGGGATGGAAATAGTGCTGATCATCGTTTAGTCTATGTTGAAAATCTGTTGGTGGGTTAATTTAAATCATTTCAAGAGTGTCCTGGACCATCTACAGCAGTAGTTCCCAAACTTAAATGTTCTGCGCTCTAGCCGTTTCTCTCCTTTATAACCGATGTTTACATATACTGATACCGTCACATACCATAACTAAAGTTACAAAATTTTAAAAAGACTGCATCAGAAATGCAGGCTTGAAGGCTGAAATAAAAGCCAAAATCAAATACTTCTGTTGTCCTGCCTTGTGTGTGTAGACCGTCCTGCCTTGTGTGTGTAGCCGGCCGTCCCAACAAAGGCAATAACTGCCGATGAGTCTTTGTCAAATACAGACACCGGATTACTAGTCTGATGTCACCAGTTACGGCTAGGCAGTATGAGGGTAATAAACTTGGCACAGAAGTAAGTATGGGCAAAGGGGAGTCACCTCCAGGCTCAAGTGTCTCCAGCAGTCCAGCCAGGTCGGGTAGACGGAGGCATAGGGGGGAAGGCCACCAGCCAGCCTGAAAGAGCAGACAGGACACGCTCACGCTGCCTTTCTACCCTCCTCATCAATGTGCGTGGACCACTCTCACAGCAAAAGTCTGCATGCGAAGGTCAGGACTTACCCACAGTTATTCACGGCCATCAGGTTGGACACCAATACGAAGGGATATGTGAGCATGCTAGCAAAGAACTGCAGAACGAGGAAAGAAAAACGCATTTAGACTTCCACTCTTCAGACTTTACTGCTCCGACAGGACCTGAAATCAAGCCTCTAAAGTAGTCAAGTTTAACAGCTGTGCCATCCATCTTACAGCACCATAATATTCCTTAAGTCCTTTTTAAAAATGGGAAAGAGTTCGTATGCCTGCTGAACAGGGTCATTTGTCACTGACCAAGCCAGACAAAGACAGATTCAATTACCCCGGTGACAGCCTGGGAGCAGTTCCGGATCTCACCCATGTGGTTCATCTGCAACAAGAAGAGACACGCAGATTTAAGTTAGAGGCACTCTGATGGTGATGACAGACAATGCGGAACCCTTTAGATGCACAGGAGAGAGGCTCCCTCACCGAGTCGTCGATGGCATAGGTGTTGATCAGGTGGGCCAGCATGTTACAGATCCATAGTGATAGCACATCACCTAGGAGACGGGGTATGAGCCCACTGTGTAGGACACAACAAGAAGCGTGTTTCCCACCAGTTAAATAAGAAAAAAAAAAAAATCACAACAACTGCAACTTGTCTGATCGTGAAGTTCCATTTCAAAGGAATACATCACATTTCATGTTTTATGAAGGGGTGGAGCATGAATGCAAGGGCCAATTTCAGCAAATCTGTCCTCATTTTTACAACGTATACATACGCAAAGAATCCCAAAATGCCCTCTTCTTTGTAGATTGTGAAAACAGATTCTACAATCCCACTGCAAAGAAAAAAAAAATTTATATATACACACACACACACACACACACACACACACACACACACATATATTAAAGCTCAAATTTATTACAGGATCAACATCTGGGAAAACAGATAATAAAATACAGACCAGTATTTGGTTTCCCTGCCAATGAACTGCACCATGCATCTCAAAGTGATCACTGAAAGAGAAGGAGGCGATCTCAGTGTCCCCATGACAACCCAAAGGCCGGGCCACACAAACTAACCACAAGTGGCTGCCCACTGGATAGTAGGGTGACCACCTCATCCATGTCAGGGAGTACAGTTTGAGCTACGTCAGGTTTTACAAACTACTTACAACCTGAAAGGCTGCTGTGCTTGGCTATATAATTCCGTTCTTCTTGCACTTGCACTGGTTTGTTTTCTTG